>CAIGQZ010032594.1:24791223-24803458 GCA_903798205.1 Danio tinwini | reverse complement strand
AGAAAATAAAACAAATGACCAGACTAAAGTCATCTAAACAACTTTTACTAAACAAAAAAATGAACAATAAGAGTAAAAAAAACTAAACCAAGCAGATAAACTCAAAAAAAAATAAACTCAAAACTAAATAAAACAAAAAACTAACATAAAAGAAATCAAAACAAAGACTAAACGAAAATGTAAACACCAAAAATATTATTTTTTTTGCACATAAAACAAGTAAATTACCAAACACTACAGGAAATAAAACAAATGACCAGACGAAACTAATCTTAACAACTTTTACTTTTACTAGACAAATTAGACAACTAAAAATTATCAGACTAAAGTAATCTAAACATTTTCAAAAAATAAACAATAAAACTAAAAGAAAAACTTAACTAACCAGACGATTAAAAAATGAAACTAAATTAAAAGCAAACAAACCAAAGACAAAACTAAAAACATTCAATAAAGCAAACTAGTTATGTTTAATTAAAACAAACAAACAAACAAACAAAAACCCTATCAAATACTACAAACTAAAGCAAAACGACTTATTTTATTACTGAATATAAATCCACTGCACTGAAAACAATCATTTTAGTAGTATTTATTTATGGAACAATTTTCACTCAGTAAATTTAATAAACAAACATGTAAATTTTTTATTTAAATGTTACAATTTAAAGTAGAAACTCAATCTGTTTTGCTGTGTTATTGTCTCCTGTTTAACTGCCAAACTGTTACACTACCAAGTTCTCAATAACAGTCGATGTTTCCAGCTAACGATCATTATCTTATTAACGCTCATTAAGCACATTCATAAATATCACCTTTTAGCACATTTGCATATGCATGGTCCTGTTAAGCACATGTCTTTACATGTTACCATCTCTGACTCAGATGACGGAGATGTTTAACCAGCTGAACTTGGCTTTGTTGTGAAAAAAAATAGAGCCAGAGCTGTTTACTTTATCCGCCAACTTCTTTAATTACTGTCTAATTAGGGAACACTAAAGCAGAAAGTTCACTCGCGCTGTGTTTAGTCAAAGCTTAATGCATCGCTGTGTTTATCATAACAAAAGAAAACGCACAGACTTCAGATGATGGAAATTTCAGAGCTTGACATTACTGAAAACCAAGGAGATGCAGAGGAATTCAGAGAGCGATTCATTTAATGCAGCAATCTGAGAGTTTCTGCTGAATTTCCTGCCGAGGGCCCTTTAAAAAAGAGCTCTTTATGAAAAATGTGGCCCCTGAACAAGTGAATGAGGGCCGCTAGAAGAGCAGGCTAATCTGTTTTTAATGATCAGGAGTGCAGGTGATCCAACACTTACACAAACTCGCAAACTGAACGCGCGCTCTTTATCTTCTGTTAAATGAAGAAAAGTTTAGGTTTGTGTTGTGACGGAGATGATTTCGATTCTTTTAGATGATTTATACAATGTTTTCTGTGTGATGTGTGTTATATATATAAAGAGAGAGAGACTAAAACTATATACTGATTATTATTTATTAGTTTTATTCTAAAATGTAGGTTTTTTATTGTATTTGTATTATTATAATAATAATAATTATTATTATTATTATTAGATTTATGTACACTGTAAAACATAAAAAAATAGTCATGACAACATGTTTTTAGTTCATTGTAACTTATTGAACTTTAGTTAATCATGTTCTGACTTAATTTTATAAGTTACACAAGCTGTTTCAAGTCATTTTAACAAAATATAAGTTCAATCGAGTCATAAGGTTAATTTAATTCAGCTTAAAAATTTATGGCAACCAGGTTTTATTTTACAGTGTGTGTTCTTTTTAATGTAAACCTAATAAGTTTGGCAATGCATTTGTAAGATATTGAATTGAATTGAATTGACTAAAAGCAGATATTCTGAAAAATGTTGGCAAAAAAACAGCCATTGACTTCCATTGTATTTTTTTTTCTATGGATGTCAATGGCTGTTTTTTCCAACGTTCTTCAGAATATCTTCTTTTGTGTTCAACCAAAGAAAGAAACGCAGGGTTTAAAATCACTTAAGTGTGAGTAAATAAAAAGAAATTTTAATTTTGGGGTGAACTGTCTCTTTAAGAGAGGGAATTAATTATTTTATACTGTAAACATTTCTGGGTTCCACATAATTCCTTCTTGTTGTCCCAACACAAATTGATTAAGTAAACCTAATTGATTTTACAAATGTAAGTGGATTGAACATAAAACAATTAAGTTGTCCAAAAAAAATCTCAAGAATTGTGCTTTCAGCTCATTTTAATTGAGTAATTTAAACAGCAGCTACTATTTGAGTGTATTAAAATATAGAATTCATATTGTGCTGTATTTCCTGAAATGAATGAAAATAATTTTTGAGCAAAGTATCTCTATAATAATAAAGCAAAAAAATCATTTACATTACATTTAAGCATCTTTTTGCAATATTTATGTTTTGAAAAAAATTTACCAAAAGTATGAAGTTGGTCAAATTCTAAAGGAAAAGTGAAGATTTTAAAAGAAGCTTTGTTAACACTTCATTTTGATGGTCCATTTGAGTATTAGTAGACTGTCTGCTTAATATCTGTTGATACTGCTCCTTCAAAAGACATTTAACTGACTATAAGAAACTTTGCAAGTACATGTCAGCTTAAACTAACCCTAACGCCAACCTAACAGTCTACTTATAATCTAATGGGAATTAATTGGCATGTAGATGCAATGTAACTTAAATTCAACACATGAACCATCAAAATAAAGTGTGACCTTCAATATTTAACCAAACAATACAATAAAAAACAGTATGTAAACATTTTTAAAAAATCTTTTAAATGTCTATCTAGTATTTACAAGTTTCTATTCTAAATCAGCCAAAGAATACATCATCCAATGTGTCATGGAGGTGTATTTCAGTCTGTTACTGTAAATGAGATCTTGGCTTTTGGTTTTGCAATGGCCTCAGTGCTCATGTATTGTTGGAAGATGATGTTTATTCCTTTATGAATGTATTATTACTTCCAGGCACGCATCAAATTCTCTATTGACTATCTATAAAATGAAAAGCTGCATTTTCAGCCTCATTACTCTTGTCTTCAATGTCACTTTAATATGATGATTTGATTCTGAAGAAACATTACATGTTTTAATCAAAGTTAAACTTTCTGGAAACAAAACAATATTATTCAATGTAGTTTTCACAATGTGTGGTTTAAAGGGATAAAGGGATAGTTCACCCTTCACTTTTCCAAAGCCTTTTTGAGTTTCTTTCCCCTGTTTAAGAAAAAAGAAGTTCTTTTGAAGTATGCTGGTTGCTGGCATCCATTGCCTTTCATATTATTTTTTTTTCCTACAATGAAAGTCAATAGTTCCCAGCAACCAGCATTCTTCAAAATATCTTCTTTTGTGTTCTACAGAGGACAGAAACTCGTAAAGGTTTTGAACAAGTAAAGGGAGGGTAAATAATGACAGAGATTTTCATTTGTGGTTAAATATATCAGTAAAGAGAACTTTCACTTTCACTAAAGTTTTAGTGACTATTTGAGGCTTGCTTTCTTAGTCTTATACTTAAGATTGTATTGAGTTTGCTTTGTTTTTAATAATAAGTGTCTGTTTGTTTGTTTTTTAGCAAAGCCCATTAGTCTAGTGGAGAGGTGCTGGTGTCGCTCCACCCTCAACACCGTCCCGCAACGGAGCATCCGAGAGATCAAGTTCCTCCACACTCCCAGCTGCCCTTTCCAAGTCATGTGAGACACTTTACTCCATTTTACTACACTTAATCAGGTTACACTAGACAAAGGTCACTTTAAAGGGATAGTTCACCCAAAATAGAGAATTCTGTCATCATTTTCTCTTGTTCCAAACCTGTCTGAGTTTCTTTTTCTGTTAAACACAAAAGTAGCTATTTTGAAAAATGTTGGAAACCTGTAACCATTGACATGCATAGTGCTTTTTATTAATTTGTTTTAAGATAAATAATATAAATACTGAATATATTTCCATAAATTAATTAAACTTAACAATGAAGCAAGGAAATATCTATTTTAATTTTTGAAATTATATTATATTATATTATATTATATTATATTATATTATATTTAAAATAATTGGCAACACAGTGGTGCAGTAGGTAGTGCTGTTGCCTCTCAGCAAGAAGGTCGCTGGTTCGAGCCTTGGCTGGGTCAGTTGGCCTTTCTGTGTGGAGTTTGCATGTTCTCCCTGCATTCGCGTTGGTTTCCTCCGGGTGCTCCGGTTTTCCCCACAAGTCCAAAGACAAGCAGTACAGGTGAATTGGGTAGGCTAAATTGTCCATAGTGTATGAGTGTGAATGAGTGTGTGTGGATGTTTACCAGGGATGGGTTGTGGCTGGAAGGGCATCTGCTGCGTAAATACATGCTGGATAAATTGTTGGTTCATTCCACTGTGGCGACTCCGGATTAATAAAGGGAATAAGCCGAAAAGAAAATTAATGAATGAATATTTTGTTTCCATTGATCAGTTTGAGATTTAATATGTTTTAGGATATATTTTCTTAAAAGAATGAGAATAATAAGAAAAGCAAGGAATGATAATAAATATATAAAAATCATTTGACACATCTAGTAACACAAAGGTTGGATTTGGTAAGTGTTTCTTCCAAACAAAAGTCATTTTAAATACTTAGAGCTACCCAAAATTATCATCTTACTGGGAAAATATTTTTCGAACATTCTCAAGAATATGTCATAAGCCGATAGATTTGGAACTGGAGAAAATCAGATTCTCTCACATACTTCCATACTATAGAGTACGCTAAAATCAGTATGCGAGCCGAGTAGTATGTACGAATTCATAGGATTGAAAATCAGTATGCAAGAAATACCCGGATGACTTACTACTTCCGGTGAGATTCTGAAGTGCGCATCCCAAGCACTCTGCGCTATGCCATGATGCTCCGTGAGAGAATTCATTATTGGGAGTGAAGCAACGCAACTGACGCAGGTATGTCACGTGACCATGACAAAATGGCGGATGTAGTACATCGGAATTCCATTCATACTTCTTACATTCATACTGTATAGAACGTACTTTTCTAACGGCCGAGTATTACGTATTCAAATGCAGTACCTACTGAGTAGTAGGTGGTTTCGGACGCAGCCAAATTCTATCAAATGTAGCAACCTTTCATAGATAATTTTAAAAACATAAATTTTACAGGAAATTCAAATTGAAAAGGATCAGACTAATTTAGATTAAAACTGAAGGTCAGTATTGAGTTTATATTTTATTTATTTATTTTAGGTTTCTTCTATTTTTTATCATCATTGACCTATTGTATTTATTATCTATTATTATTTTACTTTCTTATGTATTGTTTGTATTTGGTATCTTTTATTGTCAACTGCACTTACAAATTGTTAACTCAGTTTAAAATTGTAAGTTAGATGACCATATTTTTGAGCTCAGGATTGAATTTGCTCATAAAAATGATTTAACTGCACATTTGGAAATGTTTGTTCAATGAAAGTAAAAAATTCAGTTGAGGAGACTTTGAATTTTGATTTCTTCATTTGAGCATTTTGTAAATGTTTGTAGGTCAGGATCTGGAAATCATTGTGTTTGAATGTTTAAAAAACAATAAAGAAAGTTATTATATATATATATATATATATATATATATATATATATATATATATATTTTAAATTCCAGTTTTTAATAAGTCAAATCAGTGTGGGAAAGCAGAAATATGCCATTCTTCAATAACAGTGAAACACCAAAAATGACCAAACAAAAAGTTACGAGACGTCGATTCTGGTTTTCACGACTCAATAATCTCTGAGGGTCAAAAAGATTAGCTCTGTGTTGCGAGCGACCTTGTCGTTTTCATTTTTACTAGCATTTGGTATTACTTTAGCCGTCTGGAATGTATTAAATCGGACCATTTGTACCCCATCGGGCAGCAAAAAGCCAAAGCGCTACAGGCGGATCAAGGTTACAGGGGTTAGAGGGGCTAGCATGTAGCCCAGGGTCATCCATGGAACAAACTTTGGGCCGGAGGAAATCACCTTTAATCTGCCGTCTTCCACACATCTTGTTTAGAAATGCTTTGGGATTGGTTGGCCGAGATGAAAGACAGCCACCTAGCCTTTTCCCCCGCACATCACTCATTTTGTTGTTAGCATTAGCTAGCTGTGAGGTAATTACTACCTGCTGGCTCAGGCCCAGACCACCGACGGACTCGCGCAAGAGATCGTTTAGACTAGCCAGATTAACTCTGAAAGCTAAATCACAAACAAACAAACAGATGGAAAACATCCCGGTGGAAAGCTAGCAGGGATAGCGTTACACTGAGAGTTCGCTTACTGATGGGGAAGTTGATTAGCTTGCAGATTTGGGAGTTCAGCAGATCTTTTATCCAAGCTGATGGGCTCCATTTGTCTAGACTGATTTAGAGATGCGTGTGTGAGGTGTCGGAAATTTGAATGGCAACGCGAGCCGCTAATTCTCAAACATAGCCTTTTGGCGGCGAGGTGTGAAGTCTGGGTGTCATTTGTGTGGTTTTCTCCATGTGTGGCGGAGCGGAGTGTTTGAGAGGATTTGACAAAGCTCATTTGGAGGTCAGATATCAGACAGACAGACTTCAGCCTGAGGCGCTTTCAGATTCTTGACTTTCTCTTTGTCTTTAAAACTGAAAATCTCACATCAAGCATTGTTTACTCTGAGACTACCATGGTAAATAATGCATATAAACAGGCCTATTTGCTGGATCAATCTCACACTGACTGATCACTAATGTTTGTCTTTCACAATTCCAGGGTCGTTAAAATAAACATTTATTCACTCAAAAAATAGCATTTGGTGTTTGTTCAAACTACTTGTTTAAATTGAGCTGAAACAACACAATTCTTGAGTTTTTGGGGGACAACTTAATTATTTTTTGTTCAATCTACTTAAATTTGTAAAATCAGATGTTAACTTAATTCATTCATGTTGTCCCAACATGACATCGATTGTGTGAAACCCAGCATTTCTTTACAGTGTAATACAACATTACAAGACCAAAATGCTATAGGATTTCTATGAAAAAGATTATGGTGGTCCAAAGAAGAAAAAAAACATGGCACATTTAGGGTACAACTTAAATTATTAACAAACAATTAACTATGACTTTTGCCTCAAACTCCTGATTTGCTGATTATTATTTGTTATTAAGGTAGCAGCTGGGTTAAAGCATTGATTAGGGGTGTAGAATAAAATAAAATCATGCAGAATATGTACTTTATAAACAGCTCATATCTTAATAATACTACAGTTATTAGTGAGAATTAGTACTTAAACTATAGTGTTACTAAAACTTATTTTCTGTAAATTTATGCCAAGGTAAAAAAAAAAAAAGATTTAAAAAGCAAACGTATAGTATTAAAAACTGTTCACAATAAAGAAAAGGACTACATAAAAACTTTGCTAATCCTACAATGTAAAAATATGTTTAATTTGTGAGGTCTAGAGAAGATTTGGCTTTGTTTTATAGCTCACAAATTACGAGTTATTTCCTAATACTACCTTAACATACAACATACTTTAGACATCACTCCTCAGAATATTGAGTTTACATTTCACAATCTCCTGATTCTGTGCTAACGTTTAGATGCAACTATCTGAACTATGAAATGTAAACTCTGAAATTGGAATTTGTGAATTCTGGGTTTTATTTCCGAGTCTACTTTTCACATATTGTATAATTTCACAATTCTGAGCATACGTACATCATTCAATTGTGTTTACAGCTCACAGTTCAAAAGTTTTGTTTCTTCCAATTATCATTTACTTGAAAATCTGCAAATTGAAATCTGACATTGTTACTCTGAATACAGAGTAGTGTTTTACAGTATCTCACAGTTACGAGTTTACAGTAGATTACAGTAGTCAACATTCGAAGTGTATCAAAATTGTTGTGAGACAAGAATGAGTGTTGTTTTATGACCATTTTAATTACCGGTTTTAATCCACTTTAAATTGTTAATTGAAATCTATTTTAATCTATCCTAAATCTCTTCTAATTCTTAATTAAAATTGGCAAAATTTTGTTTATTTCTTGCAGATGTTAGAAAATGACGACTATGTGTAAACAAGCTTACATAACATCCTTTTCATTTCCGAATTAAAGGGCCAGTAAATGAACACCCAAAAATGAAAACGTACTCATTATTTACTGACCCTTAAGTGGTTTCAAACATTTAGTGAGTTTTCTTTTTTTTTTTTTTTTTGTAGAAAACAAGAGAAAATAATTAGAAAAATGCTAGAAACTGCTAACCAAATAATGGGAAAACCCAATAATATGGAAGCCAAAGATGGGTTTCCAATATTTTTCAAAATATCAATATCAAATAATTTTCAAATAAATCCGAAAAGGTTTTCTGACAAGTAAATTGTGAGTAAATAATGAAATTTCAGCTTTGGAAAAACTATTTATTTATTAAATAAAAAAATGTATGCCACTATAGTCAATCTATATACACAACAGCAGGAATCTTCCAGATCCTGGAAAACATCAAACCTCCAGACAGCACAACACTGTCCTTACGAAAGGGATTTAATTGAGTGCTGTTATCAGATGGAGGGCGGTATAGAGTAGAATAGAGCGGCTGAAATGTGCTCCATGACGGACAGCTGATATGATCTGATAAAACACACTGTAGAGGCGCTCAGGGAGGAAGGTTCAGTCTCCATTCTGCTCTCGTCTGAAACAAATCCCTTCTTTTCTCTCTCTCATTACCAGTGCCAAGCTGAAGAACAACAGAGAGGTCTGCATCAACCCCAAGACCAAATGGCTTCAGCAGTATCTAAAGAATGCCATTAACAAGTAAGAAGAAACTCTTTTATACCTGGGTTTCCTGAGAGTCCTTATAACTTAAAAACAATACTTAAATTCATAATGGGCAAATATAAACTTAAAAAATTATATAAACTAAAAAATGCAAAGGCAAGAAGGATAGACAAATATTTGTATGTGGCTTTAACTTATTTTAAGAAGTGAATCAAGTTTTACCAAAATAAATGAAGTTATACAATGTTTAACTCAAAATTTTAATTTTACTAGAAAAGTTCCTTTGATTCAACAAAAAATAAATGCAGCATGAATTATTTTACAGTGAAAGTGTATTTTCCTCATAACCGAAATGATTTACATTAAAATGCAACACTTTATGCACTAATAAAATCTAATTTCGCTAAACAAATTTTGTTCTGTTACATTTTAAAACTAAGTTCAATAATAGATGCTTTAAACAGAATAATTTTTATGTACATGCAACTTGAAGATGTGAAAAAATGTATGTAGGAATAAATGAAATCACACTGATGATACAGTAATTAAATGAATTATATTTTGACGTAATATATATATATATATATATATATAAATATATATATATACATATATATAAATATATATATATATATATATATATATATATATATATATATGTAACCTATTTGCAATCCCTTAATCACCAGAGACTAAAATTGTTAGTAAAATAGTAGTAGTAAATAGTAAAAATTTACAGCAAAAAAAACGGTAGCTGTGGTTGCCAGTATTTAATCGTTAATAGTATGGTACAAACCGTTAAAGTAATTTCTCTTTTTTACAGTAAACTACCGTATATCTTTCATTTATAGAGGTAATATGTTTGAATATTAATTAGCAACATCTACACATCTTTCGTTACACAGATAGGCAGGTTAACACAGCCATATGTAGGTGGTGATGAGAAAAATCATACATAATGAACAATGCTCATCACAAACAACTTTTTCCATAAACAGAAATGTGTATCAGTGTATAGAAGGTGTTCAATGTCATTTACACAGCTACTAAACACCAGTATGGTAACACACATAAAATTAAAGTCATGAAATAAACATTGTATCAACATTAGATGTAACATAAATCTCTAAGATAAATCTCTAATGTACATAACTGATGGGGAAACAACTAAAAAGATCAATAGTAATGTCAACAAAAAGCATAAAAAGTGATGTGACATACAGGGAATTCTGGGAAAGCCAATTTACGGTTATTCGCTGTATATATTACGGAAACATACTGTTAACCAGATTACGGATTTTTACTGTAGCATTTTTACAGTTTTTTTACTGTTGAAATCACAGCCATTTTTTACAGTGTATAGTACACTCTCAGAAATAAACGTAAGCGAGTTGTGACTGCGGTTGTACCTTTTTAAAAGGTACAAATTTGTACCTAAAAGGTCCATATTAATACATCAAGGGTACATATTCGTACCTAAAAAGTACAAAAGTGTTCCTTTTAAAATTTGTAGGTACTAATATATACTTTTGAGGTACCAATATGGACCCTTTAAGTACAAATGTGTACCTTTTGAAAAGGTACTACCCCAGTGACAACTCGCGTACCTTTATTTCTGAGAGTGTTTAATTTAAACTTTTTGTAATATTTTTGTGTAATTGTGTATTTTTACACAATTGTTGTCAATTCAAATATAAGAATTAGAGCTGGGCACAACGTGTTTTCGCGTTATAATCGTGTTATATCGTAATTCTTTTATTATTATTTTAAAAGTCCATTGTGGCTCTGAATACACACACAGACAAACTATAGGTTATAGGAGGGCTGGGAAAAACATCAGAAATGAAAAAAAACTAAATGTAGAAAATCATGTGATTAATTGCGTTTGAAAACATTTTTTAGCGTTGCCATAAAATAAAAAGAATTGACATTTACACAACAACAAAACATTTCACATACAGACAATAATGTTGTCAAAACATTCGCTTTTCACACAGATTTGCGAAAACAACCAAAAACGCAGAACTGACACATCATGCTAACATTAGCATGCTAAAGCTAGCTCTGCTGCTACACAAATGTTTTTTGGTTATGGATTCCAATTGTCCGGATTGGACAATTTTAATCCCTCAAAGGACAGCATATAAATAAAAACAAATGAACCAATAAAAAAAGCTTTACATACACTGTCAAAACATCATATGATCAAAAAGTCATGACAACATGTGTTCTTATATTATTTTAACATTTTAAAAATAAGCTGAAAAGATAAAACTTTTTAAATAATCAGGTTAAAAAAACTTCTTAAGTTTCATTCATTCACTCATTTTCTTTTCAACTTAGTCCCTTCAGTAATCTGGGGTCGCCACAGCAGAACGAACCGTCAACTTATCCAGCACGTTTTACGCAGCGGCTGTCCTTCCAGCTGCAACTTTTCACTGGGAAACATCCATACACTTATTCACACACATACACTATGGACAATTTAGCTTACCCAATTCACCTGTACATGTCTTTGGACTGTGGGGAAACCACGCGAACACGGAGAAAACATGCAAACTCCACACTGAAACGCCAACTGACCCAGCTGAGGTTCGAACCAGCAACCTTCTTGCTGTGAGGCTGTGAGGCGATCACTGCGCCACTGTGTAGCCCACTTTTTAAGCTATACCAAATTAAGTTGTTTTTAATAACAGCTTAACGTTATTTAAAGTTTAAAAAGTTGACTTAAAAAAGTTTAATTGACGTAAATTTAAATGACTTAGTTTATCTAAGTTATTCTGATTCAAATTTAACAGTTGTTTTACAGTGTAGTAGTATAACTCTATTGTCATGCAAATTAATGACCAAAATACCAAACAGAGTTTTCATTTTTAGTTGAACGGGGGCATTAGATGAAATGTAAATGCCCTCAAACAAATGTTAAAATCTTACCTCCAGTTTACATGCTGTTGTTCCTATGTTTTAGTGGCATATGTGGAATGTTATTGGGTAATTTAAGGTTATATAAGTGACACGTATATTTAAGTAGGTAATTAAGCTCTACCATGGAGCCTTCAGCATTTAACCTCTGTTCTTTAATTACACTAATTGTGGATTAATGATGAGGGAACAGCAGAGGGGAGAGTTTTACGCCACTATTAGTTATGACCTCCTATTGAGGCGTACAGACAAAATGACGGATGCTGTTAAGTCAAACAAAGAAAAAAAAATACACTACCGGTCAAATATTTGGGGTCAGTTTTTTTTAAAGTTTTTTTTATGAAAATTATTCTGTTTATACTGGTGGTATTTGTTAATTTTTTTTTATTTGTTTAATATTTATTCATATTTTAAATAACTGTTTTCCTATTGTATTTAGTTTCAAATAAATTATTACTTTAGTCATTATTTGCTTTTATTACTATTACCATTAATAATAATAATAATAATAATAATAATAATAATAATAATAATAATA
>CAIGQZ010032594.1:24753478-24791213 GCA_903798205.1 Danio tinwini | reverse complement strand
TAATAATAATAATAATAATAATAATAATAATAATAATAATAATAATAATAATAATAATCTAGTGATTTCTGAAGGATCATGTGAGGACTGGAGTAATAAAGCTGAAAATTCATCTTTAAAAACACTGGAATAAATGATTAAATTTTATTTTAAACTACTTTTGAACAGTTATTGTATTGTGCAATAACATTTCACAATTTTACAATTCGTACTGTATTTTAAATTAAATAAATGGAGCCTAGCGAGCAGGAGAAGCTTATTTTAAAACATTTAAAAATCCTACTGACCTCAATCTTTGACTGGTAGTTTATATGTGCTAATCTTTATCGGTTAGTCTAGAGAAATAATGTTTTATTTATTACTTTGTTGACAAATAAAGCTGATAAAGTTAAAAAATATTTATATCAGTTGAAAAAGAGAGTTATGAGTAATGAAAGTTGAACTAGTAAAATTACTCAAATTTAAATGGAAATAAAAAACACTTTATTTTAATAAATTATATATATATTATTTTTTTTTTATCATAATTTTTGTGGTTAAAAACAAACATTACAAATGAGAAATGATGCCTTGGCAACTACCTGAAAATAAGTCAAAAAGTTAAAAATCACTAAAATTAAAGCAGAAATAAAAATAAACAAGTTAAATATTGCATAAAAATTGCATGAAAATTAGAAATGCTGCTTTGGTAACTAATGGACAGTTGATTTAAATACAACAATTACTACTTTTACTAAAATTACTTAAAAATGTATAAAAAGAAAAGCTAAATAAAAATGGTTAAAATGTTAAACAGTTAATAAATAGTCTAGCAATATGTAAACTATTCACTAAATTATTGTGGAGTTTAATCAATGCTCTATAAACTTCTTAAATGCAAAATATGTAGATTCTAAATAGGAATTTTGATAATTATCATATTGATTTGGTGTCTAGAACAAGAAAAATGTTTGTGTGTGTTTTACATTTATTTAGAAATCTAGAAATTGTTTAATGACTATAATAATGTTCTATAATTATACATTTATGTAGAATTATTCTATATTAATGTTTAATATTTGTATTTTATTTATATAGAAATTATATTCTATATTATATAATTTCTATAATGCAATACCCCTGAAACTCACAAAAAGCTTATAGCCTGGTTTCACAGACAGAGCTTAGACTACACCAGGATTAAGCCATATACAGTAGTTTAGTTCTGACATTTAAGTCATTTTTAAATATGCCTAAGAAAAAATTATTACTGGTGTCAATCTTGAGACAAAACAAAGCCACTGATATATTCAAGATCAATCACTTTTGCAACTTTCTTTTTTTTTTTGTTCTTAGATTTTAGACTCTTGTCTGTGAAACCATGAGTATATTTATTAAAGGACCCAGCATTCAAATGCACAATATTTGTCTTAAACACATTCATTCATTTTCCTTCAACTTAGTCTCTATTTCAAGGTGGCCACTGTGAAATGAACCACCAACTATTCCAGCAAATGATTTATGCAGCAGCTGCCCTTCCAGCTGCAACCCAGAACTGGGAAACACCCATAAACAATCACATTCACACACTACAGCCAATTTAGTACATCTAATTCACCTATAGCGCATGTCTTTGGACTGTGTGGGAAACCGGAGCACCCGGAGGAAACCCACACAAACACAGGGAGAACATGCAAACTCCACACAGAAATGCCAATTGCTCCAGCTGGGACTTGAACCAGTGACCTTCTTGCTGTAAGGCAACAGTGCTAACCACTGAGCCACCTTGCCAGTCTTAAAAACACATAAAAAAAGCAATTGATAATGTCCAATGGTCTGAATTTTCCTTCTCTCTTTTTGTTCAGAATAAAAAAGAAACGCTCAGAGTGAACAGACGAGGATGTGCGAGGAGGACAGCGGAGAACCTCTGAAGTCCAAAGAGTCCCGTGTCCTGGAGTCTCGCTCTCGCTGACCACTCTTCCTCTTTCTGGACTGCTTGCACAAACAGCACTTCTTCACCTGAACCTGCCTCTGGAGCATCAGCTCACCACAAGCACACACACACACCAAACACCTTCACTGCCGCCGCGCACTGCTAATATTTACCCTCGCACGAGTCTGTGTGACTGAATGTGTAGGCCAGGGAGATATTTACACAGTTAAAGGACAGTAAAAATGAGAGTTTGTGGATTTGTGTGTTAGCTGTGAGGGATGTTTAGTTTTTAGGATAGTTTGAGGTTAGTAAGGGACGTTTGCAAGTGAAAACAAAAAAGTAAGCAGAAAGGTAAAACTGCCCCTGTTCAAGCTCACTTTTGCATCGTTTTGCTGCTCTAGGCTTTAGTATAAGTGCTTAAAATCTCACATGAATGATTCAGCAGGCTAATGCTAGCTCTGCGATTCAGCTATGATTGTGATAGCTTTGTGAACCAACAATGCTAACACCAGTTCTGTAATAAAACAATGCTAGTATTAGCTCTGAGGCCAAGCATCGTTAACATTAGCTCATGCTAATGCTTCCCTTGTGGTCCAGTAATGCTAAAATAAGCTTTATTGTCCAGCAATGTTAGCTCATTGGTCAAACAATGCTAAAATTCATTATGTGGTCCAGTAATTTTAACTTACACTCTGTGAGCCAGAATGCTAATGCTAGCTCTGTGGTCAAACATTGCTAAAACTCATTCTGTAGTCATTTAATGCTAATTTTAGCTCTGTGATCCAGAAAGCTAACGTTATCCTTTTTGGTCCAACATGTTAACATTATATCTGTGATCCAACAATGTCAATGCTAACTCTGTATGCTAAACCACGCTCTGTTCCAAAACCAAAACAAACTGCTTAACAAGACACCAAATGCCAAAAAAAAAAAAATTTTAAGCAATATGACGTGTATTTAACAAATAAACTAATCGCAGAATGTAATTCTCTTGATTAAAGATCCAAGATGGCGGACGTTTAAGGAATTTTGTACAGATTTCATTCATCTTAACAACATTAACAACAAACAAACATTTGTTGCTCGTTGCTTTAGGTGTCTTAAAGCTCCCCATACATACTAATGATCCTGAATGCTAATGCTAATTTTGTGATTCAGCATGCCAAAGTTATGAGATCCAGAAAGGCTAATGCTAACTTTATAATTCTATAGCCCTGTGGTAAAAAATGCGAATGCTAATTCCATTCCAAAACATACAAACTCGGGGCAGCATAGTGGCGCAGTGGGTAGCACTCTTGCCTCACAGCAAGAAGGTCACTGGTTCAAGCCTCGGCTGGGTCAGTAGGCATTTCTGTGTGGAGTTTCCATGTTCTCCCCGTGTTTGCGTGGGTTTCCTCTGGGTGCTTTGGTTTCCCTTAAATTCCAAATGTGAATTGGGTAGGCTAAATTGTCCGTAGTGTACGTGTGTGAATGGAAGTGTGTGGGTGTTTCCCAGTGATGGGTTGCAGCTGGAAGGGCATCTGCTGCGTAAAACATAAGCTGGATAAGTTGGCAGTTCATTCTGCTGTGGTGACCCTGGATTAATAAAGAGACTAAGCCGAAAAGAAAATGACTGAATGAATGAACCTACAAAGTCACCTATCTAAACACAAGGTATAAATAAACGGCAAAAAAAAAAACAATCCCAGAATGCATTGCTAGAAGCTTACGTCAACTACATAATTGTTTGAACTCAGTTGTGAGGCGACAAATTTGTATAACAATTAAAATCAATTACTTTTATGACAGTTACTGTGATGTCTGTTGTGTAGTGCACTATGTAGGCAGCAGATAGCGAGGTTTTGGAACAGAGACCTTTAATGAAGGCACACTCCCACAGGAAGCAGAATAAAGCTTACTGTCTTCCTCTTTCTCTCTGCTACCTGTGTGTAGCAAACACCAGACACTGAAATTCAAGAAGAAAAGTGTGTGTGAATGAAGCAGGTGTTGAAATGCAATCACGCCATGGCAGCTTATAACTTCTGTCTGCAACATTTCAATACTCAGGCCTTAATGAACAGCATTTACATACCGATCTTTACTGTGGAGTGCCCTATTAGTGCGTCATACTGGCTGCAGTTTGGGTCAACTTGTAAATATTCTCCAGCACTAAATGGCTGTCAGTGAATGGGTTGAACAGGGACCAAAACTGAACCGCAAGTGACTTGTAGACTAAGTTAATAATACTGTATGTATTCCGTATATAGTGCGTTTTGTTTTTAGCCACAGGATGAAGAGATGTGAATGTGAGTTTTTGGTTTTCATCACACGTTTATCTAACACACCCTGTTCTGATGTTTTGACTCAAATGCCCGATTGCTGTAATGATTTTGAGCCACTTTAAAAAATATATAAGGATTTTTTTTTATGTAACGATTTATTTTTGTATTTTGTATTGATCATTATGAATAAAAACACAACAGTACAATATGAAGGGATTTCTTGTGTACTGTATCTCAGATCTGACTTGTACCATTATTCATTTGTCGTTCACTATAACACTTTAAAGGTCCCATGAGAAGTATTTTAGATGTTGGTATCAGTATTGTTTGTTTTTAGGATATCTATAAGCTAGTGCGCACCAAAACAGAGACAAAGTTTGCATTTAGGAAATATAAAACTGATATAAACATGTAAAGCTTGTAGTTTGTCAGTTCTTTTTAAATCAGGGGTGCCCAAAACTCAGTCCTGGAGGGCCAGTGTTTAGTTCCAACCCCCAATCAGACATACCTGGGCTAGCTAATCAAGCTCTTACTACACTGCAAAAAAAAGCTTTTCTTACTTAGATTTTTTTTGTCTTATTTTTTTGTCCAAATGTCTACAAATTCTTAAACCAAGAAGCATTTTCTAGGCAAGCAAAACATATTGTCTTGTTTTTAGAAATAATATGCCAGTATTGAGTTTTTCTTTAAAACAAGCAAACTAATCTGCCAATGGGGTAAACAAAATAATCTTGTTTTATCTTTTGATAAGATTATTTTGCTTACCCCATTGGCAGATTATTTAGCTTGTTTTAAGGAAAAACACTTAATTTAGGCATATTATGTCTGAAAACAAGACAATATGTTTTGCTTGCCTAGAAAATGCTTCTTGATTCAGGAATTTTTAGATATTTGGGCTAGAAACAAGACAAAATCCGTAAGAAAATCATTTTTTGCAGTGTAGCTTTCTAAAAAACACCCATGTAGGTGTGTTAATAATAATAATAATAATAATAATAATAAATTTCCTACATGCATGCAACTCAAAGCGCTTCACAAACAACAAACAAGCATTAAAATCAACAAATCACAAGATTTATAGACAAATAAAGCAAAATAAACAACAAATATATACTCAGATAGAAGCATACATGTAAAAACATGAATGCTGGGGGATTCTTTCACTTCTTTTGGAAGACAATTCCTAAGGTTTGGAGCATAGTGACTAAAAGAGGTGCCGCCAGAAAAAAATTCTAAAAGTCCAGCGCTAGAAGAGCGTAGCAAACGATTTGGATTATATTTCAATAAGCAATCAGAAATGTAAGAAGGTGTCATGTTGTGTAGTGCCTTAAAAACTAATAAACGAATCTTAAAATCTATCCTTTGGTGCACTGGTAATCAGTGTAATTCTATTAATGCCGGTGTGATATGTTCTCGTTTTTTTAATTTCATTAAAACTCTGGCTGCTGCATTTTGTATCAATTGCAACTTCCTTAAGGAACCCTTAGGTAAACCAATATAAATAGCATTGCAGTAATCAAGCCGAGAGAAAATAAAAGCATGAATTAATTTCTTAGCATCATTAAAAGATAGGAAAGAACGAATTCTGGCAATGTTTCTCAAATGATAAAAACATGTTTTTGTAACTTGATTAATATGAGATTTAAAATTAAGATCACAATAGAAAATAACACCCAGGTTCTTTAATTCTTTTTTAGATTGTATACCTAGAGAACACAATTCTGCTTTAATCCTCTCTCGCTCAGGTTTTTTGCCCACAATAAGAATTTCAGTTTTATCTTTATTTAACTTTAAAAAATGTGGTCATCCATTTTACAATACTGGACATGCAGTTGGACAATTTTTTTTTGGCAAGTTGGAGCTAAAATCTGGAGGACACTGGCCCTCCAGGACCGAGTTTGGGCAACCCTTCAGTTCCTCAACAAATCGTGACCAATCAAATGATTTCTAGTATCTGACATGCCCCGCCCCATTCAAGACGCTTCTCATTTGATGTTCTTGAGCTCAACCACTCTCACTGGAAGAGCGGTGATAAAACAAAATGCCTACTCACGGTTTCTGTATTTGGGTGTTTTCTGTTTATTTATGGCAATAAAATGCATTCTGAGACCTTGATCTCTGCTTTGTCAACTTTTAATGTTGAAAATTTAATTCTGCAGTTTAGCGATGTGACTTTAATTCACATTTTAGTAGTTTGAAATAATATATTTAGAATAAGGTCTATGAAATACTGGCAGTGCTGGCAGTTTATTGCCAGGTTTTGTACCATAATTTACAACACCAACCAAGACAGTACACTGAAAAAAATCATTCAGAGATGATTCCTTGGATTTGCTAAATTATTTTATGTTAAGTGGCTGTAAACAATTTATTTGGGCTGAATTTAAACAAACAAATTAATTAGAATTTTATTAAATTAATTATTTTAATATTAATTACACAAATAAATAGTTTGCAACAGTTTTGCAGACATCATTTTTTTCAGTGTATATCACTTCAAACTATTAAAAATGTCCTCTTTTTTTCAAACTCTTCAACATCAATAGTTGTTGAAGAGAACATCAAGATCATATAATCCAATTAAAAAGCATAAATAAACAATAACAGCAAAAACATAAATGTCAAAATACAGAAATCATTTAGTGTAAACTAAAATTATTCTACTTTAATGTTTCAAGTAAGTTTTGAGGTATTAAACGGCCTAAATATGGGTGAAATAATGATAACTGTCATTCAGTGTAACTAATATATTTAGCTGAGAATGAAACAAAACACTTACTTTGACTTAAAACAGAAACCGAAACACCCGGAGAAAACCCAAGTGAACACAAGGAGAACATGCAAACTCCTCACAGAAACGCCAAGTGACCCAGCTGGGACTCGAACCAGCAACCTTCTTGCTGTGAGGTGACAGTGCTAACCACTGAGCCACCGTGTCACCCAAAAGATTAACCATATAATGTTAATCAACATTTTAGTGGTTTGAAATAATATACACTAAAAAGATTTATTTTGCTGCTTGTTCTTATACTTAAGTATTGTAACAACACAATTCTAAAGATTTTTTGGGATAACTTAATTGTTTTATGTTCAATGTAAAAATTTGTAAGTTAACCTAATTTGTGTTGGGACAACATGAAGGAGAAACCAGCATTTTTATAGTGTAAAATTAAACAAGAAAACAAAAAAGGTACTGGCAGTTCTACCAGGTTTTTGTACCATAATTTACAACACCAACTAAGACAATATATCACTTCAAACTATCAAAAATGTCAATAAAAGTCTATTTTATTAGTCTCTTAGTCTTTATCTCAGAGGTTGCTACAGCGGAATGATCCAGCAATTATTCCGGCATATGTTTTACACAGCAGACACCCATCCAGCCGCAACCCTACATTGAAAAACACCCATACACTCTAATATTCACACACACACACTACAGCCAATTTAGTTTATTCAATTCACCTATAGCGCATGTCTTTGGATGTGGGGGAAACCAAAGCACCCAGAGGAAACCCACGCCAACACAGGGAGAACATGCAAACTGACCCAGCCAGGACTCGAACCAGGGACCTTCTTGCTGTGAGACGACAGTGCTAACCACTGAGCCACCGCACCGCCCCCTATTTTATTCAAAACTCTTCAACATCATTATTTGCTGATGTTAAGATCAAGGTCCCATAATGCAAATTAAAAGTAAAAATAAACAACAACAACAAATAATATAAACCTCAAAATACAGAAAACTGCTGTATTTTGTCTTTACAGATATTTGTACAGTGTTTAAAATTAAATAGGAAAGCAAAGTAAAACAAGTCTACTTTAATGTTTCAATTAGGTTTTAAGGTAATAAACGGTCAAAATATGGGTGAAATAACAAGATTTGTCATTCAGTGTAAGTAAATCCCCCTGTGTCGGCGTGGGTTTCCTCTGGGTGCTTCACAGTCCAAAGACAAGCGCTATAGGTAAATTGAACAAACTAAATAGGCCATATGAGTGTGTGTGAATGAGTGTGTATGGGTGTTTCCCAGTACTGGGTTGCAGCTGGAAGGGCATTCGCTGTGTAAAACATGCTGGAATAGTTGGTGGTTCATTCCGCTAAGGCGACCGCTGAAATAGAGCTTAGGTCAGAAGGAGAACGTAATATATTTAGGTAAAAATAAAACAAAATACTTATTTTGCCTTAATGTATATGAAGATATATAGAAGAATAAATCAATTAAATGAATACATTTTAAAAATGAAAAAAACATTTTACAAGATAATTAATTACTATTTTATGGCTGCACTGTAATCCTTATATATATATGATGCCATTAAATAATATTTGCTCTAAATATAGATTCCTTGGGTCACAACTGTATGATAGTCAATAGTTTATGTATTAAAAAAATTTATATAAAAAGGACTAGAAATGTTTTACTGTATGAAAAGAAATAAACCTTTTCATTTAAATATGAATACATATTTTCAGTCAATTCTACCATAAGCAAAATCAACATGTGCTTTTCATCAGGTCTTTCTAATAAGCTCTCGACAGATGTATGTTTCTTTTGTTTTTCTGCTGTTACTATAAGTGACTTTTCATTGTAAAAATGTCCTGTTAAAAAGGTCCCAGTGTGAATGCTGCCTCAGGGTCAGCCAGGCCAGACGTTGACACCTCAAAACAGCAATTTCAGGGAAACCAATTTACACCTGACAGTTGTATTAATAATTACTAAGATCATAAAGATTCAATGAACATTAAGATCATCATTTTATTAGTGAGAACTGGCATTTATATATGCATAAACCACCCTTTTTTTACTAAAACAAAATCACTGAATGGAGTACAGTAACTTACAAACCGCACCTACAAAAAGCTGGTTCAGTTTAACTGCACTGCTGGTTCATGTCAATCAGACAGACTGTCAGTCAATAAATAATAGAGCAGTGAAATCAATACAGCTGGACTTTATTGTAAAAAAAATCACTAGTCATGTCTGCTGCTTAAAGCAAACACTGTAAGATGTTTGACCTTGAGGGCTGGCGGGACCCCTCATTTTTAACACCTGAGTGTATGATTCGATACGAGTCCACCACACTAGAGACAGTCTGGAAATACATGAAAGTGTCACTTTTAATACTAGAAGAAACAGATGGAAGCAAATTGATTTCTCATTTGATTATAAAAAAAAGAGTACAAATGGGTATAAATATGGGGTATAAAATGTGCTTTCGATGCAATTATGGCCTATGTAAATCAGTGACACTAACTAATCATTCATTCATTTTCCTTCAGCTTAGTCTCTATTTCAGCGGTCGCCACAGCGGAATGAACCGCCAACTATTGCAGCATATGTTTTACACAGCGGATGCCCTTCCAGCTGCAACCCAGTACTCATACACACTCATTCACACACACACTACGGCCAATTTAGTTTATTCAATTCACCTATAGATAGGCCCACACGGAATCTGCGCGCGCAGAATTCCGCAGATTTTTCGCAGATTTTGCGCCGATTTTTAGCCCATCATTAATTCTGTTTATTTACTTACAGTTAACTATTTACTGTTAATCTAATTGGATTTGCATTTTAAACATTAAATAAAAGTTACAAATATTTTATTTTTTATTTCACGTTTTAAGGTTTTAGTTAGGATACTCCTAAAATAATTCTGCAGAAATCCGCAGATTTTTACCAAAATTCTCCGCAGAAATAGTAAAAAACGTCCGCAGATTCCGTCTGGCCCTGCCTATAGGGCATGTCTTTGAACTGTGTGGGAAACCGGAACACTCAGAGGAAACCCACACGAACACGGTGAGAACATGCAAACTCCACACAATAATGCCAACTGGTCCAGCAGGGACTCGAACCAGCTACCTTTTTGTTGTGAGGTGATAGTGCTAATCACTAAGCCACAGTGCTGGTCCTAATTAATAATATGTCACAGAATAAAAAGCAAATAAGAAGAAGAAGAAGAAGAAGAAGCTTTTTTGTGTATACCTGTTTTTTGTGTATTCTGTATTCATGTTAGAATTTGAGTGAGCAGCCATTTGTAGTGGCGTCCGAAACCATGGTTGTTTTGAAGTGCACTTAATCAATCCCACAATGCACACAGCAAAACGAGTGTACAACACTTGTACACTCAACAACTAGAAAATAACCATAATGTACTGTGAAAATTTGTTCACTGAATGAATTTCTGCATCTGACTACAAGATAGCCTCCACAATGATGCACGATTCAAAATAAAATATTATTTTTAATTACTGTAACATGATAGAAATCATTATTACAGCTTGCTAAATGTTAAAGTGCCTCTATTATGGGTTTTTGAAATTGACCTACCATGTAATGTGTAACACAGCTCTAAGTGAAGTGAAATATCCAGCTAAGGCTTAAATCTGAAAGTGGACATTTTTGAAAACTATTGATTCATCTAAAAAATAGTCGACTCATAGTGGTTTAAATGAATCGTCTTGATAACAAGTCTTTAGCCGTTTCAGCGTGACGTTGATACAAAACATAATGGTTGCACGCACAGACACACAAAATTTAAACCTGCAGCCCGCCCACTAGCACAGCAGCAAAGACAGACAGATCCTGAAGTCATGAGTCATGAAGACGCTGTGCTTACCTGGATATTATTGGAAGTATGAGGGAAAGAAGTGCTTCAGCATCTACATGCTTACAATGAACTTTCAGTACACAGCTCATGGATTAGTTTCTTCATCCATTTTGTTTTATAGATACTAGTATTGAACAGTTCATTCCAGTGCATTAATGTGAGAGTATGCTGTAGGAGCGAGTTAAAGCCAAACAGTGAGAACAGCGCCCACTAGGGTCACAGAATGCGATGGTCACAGAGTTTGGTGTAACACTTGCAAAATAAGGACAATTTATTAGGTACAAGTCAAACAAAGGCACGCTGGACTTCGGGCTGGTGCACAGCACTGGAAAGGCGATGGGAGCCCGCAAAGATAGCTTGTCAAACCCCTGGGCTGGGGATGTGATAGGCAAAGCAGAGTACAGGTAAGCCCTGAGAACATATAAAACGCAAGAGGTGCCACAGCAATGATTGCAAATAGAAATGATCTACACCTGAGAAGGTAGAAAAGCTCCAAAATGAAAAATGATTAATGAAATCAGACCTGGCCCATGACACATTTCATAAGTGTAAGTAAATAGCTGCCTTCTTGTTTTCTCTAGCTTGAAAAGTAAGTATTTAATTGTGTTGTTACTTGTAACCGCTTGCACTTTATCAGGTTAACTCTATATTCCCATATTGCGTCTAATACCAGGTTTAAAACGTGACGCGTACTGCTTTATTTATGGATTTAAATGGGTTTGTGGTGTTTAACTGCACTGCTTTCGGCGCTGAGGTGTCTGAATAACACTGTTGAGAACTGGGTACTGTTTATTGTGGTGTTAGTAAGTTTACTACGAAGCGTGTTTTGGGCGTCCGCTGCGATCGGATCCTATACCAATGTTGGCGACCCGGAGGCTTGATAAATCGCGCTGGGCATTTTACTCTCGCGCTGAACGTTGTCGACCAATCGCAACAGGCTGTCATCAGTCCAGTCAGCGCAGAGGCGCTAAGGAGGGGTTTAGGAACAAATGAATCGCTGAACGATTCATATGTAAGTCACTGGGATAATTAGGTAAAAGTAAATGCATATTATAAGACCATGGAAGTGTTTTTTGACCTTGCATGCATATCAGCCTGTTGTTGGAAACCCATAAAACTGAAATATGACCCTTTTTAATGTATAATAGGGGCTCTTTAAATAACCATCACAGTGTCTGCCCAATCATCTTAAATGTACATATACAGTATCTGTCTGTAAAATTTCAACCTACAAAACACAAATTCTCACTGGTGAATGTCGGGAGTGTGGCTTAGTGAATGGGGGGATTTCTGATACAGCAATGCTTTAAAGAATATTAATCTTTATAGGCTAAGGCTCTAAAGCTTGTGACACTCAAAATAACAATGCCAGTGACTCGCAACCCCAATATCCTCTGACGTAGTTATATAAACCTTGCACACAACGGCGCACACATACCAATAGGCCCAAGTCTATAGATCGTTTAATTTTGGATAACGCCACTCTGAGACCATCCTCCATGTTCAGTTGTGGCCTGTATTTATTTTTAATGTACGTGAGTGCCGTAAAGGTGTCAGAAAGTTGAAAGTGCCATAAAATCAATCTGCTGCTTCTAATGCTATTAAGATTAATTTAATATAACGTAATCGAAAGGTTAATGGCTTTTTTTATGTTTATTATTAACATTGTTAACAATGTTACTATTAACTACTAGTGTGTTCTTCTGTTATGAATAAAATATGGTCATTCTAATAGTTTAATAAACTGAGTTTGATTTTTGGGAATCACCAAGTGACCCCTCCTCAATGTCCCCCGACCCCCATTTTGGGAACCATTGGGCTAAAGTACTCACATGTACATAGCCTACAAGTGACAGAAACAAACTTTCAAATCAACCTTCAGGGATTCTATTCTTTCCACCCAAATGTTGATTACAACAATACATCAATGATCTACATAATACATGATGTAGTTCATGTTGCGCTAAAGAAAACTTGGTAAAATCGTTAAAACTCATCTCAAATCAGGAGAAAAAGCTCAGTTTAAAAGTGAAAGAATGCGGCACTACTTTACTACCTGACAAAAAGTCTTGACGTCGATCCCAGTTGTAAGAGCAACAAACAATAACTTGACTTCTAGTTGATCATTTGGAAAAGTGGCAGAAAGTAGATTTTTTCTGATAAATCATCTGTTGAACTGCATTCCAATCATCACAAATACTACAGAAGACCTACTGGAACCCACACGGAAATCAGTCAAGTTTGATGAAGACAAAATCATGGTTTGGGGTTACATTCAGTATGGGGGCATGTGAGAGATCTGCAGAGTGGATGGCAACATCAACAGCCTGATGTATCAAGACATTTGTGCTGCCCAAAACATTACAAACCACAGCAGAGGGCAAATTCTTCAGCAGGATAGCGCTCCTTCTCATACTTCATCCTCCACATCAAAGTTTCTGAAAGCAAAGAAGGTGCTCCAGGATTGGCCAGCCCAGCCACCAGACAGAAACATTGTTTAGCATGTCTGGAGTAAGTTGAAAAAGGAGGCATTGAAGATGAATCTAAGAATCTTAATGAACTCAGGGAGTCCTGCAAGAACTCTTTCTTTGCCATTCAAGATGACTTTATTAATAAGTTATTTGAGTCGTTGCAGAGATGTACTGTATGGATGCAGTCGTCCAAGCTCATGGGAGTCATACACAATATTAATTCTTTTCCACTGCACCATGACTTTATATCCTATACTGTACATTATTTCTATTAAGTGACAAGACTTTTGTCTAAGCAAAGTCCGACCTTCCAGCATCTGGACTGGAGCGCTGAGGTAACCCATTGAGAGTTGGTCATGTTTTACTCTACAGATCTAAACAGCTTAATCTAGTGATAATGAGAAGCATACAGGACTGGGTCTTTGGGCAGACAGGTACCGTGGCGCGTTGAGCTCAAATCACCCAGTAATTTGTCACGTATTTTGCTGTGTGGGGGAAACAGCTCTGTGACAGCACGACTCTGAGGAAACACAAGTCCATTTCCTCCGACCGTCTGTTCGTAAGCCAAATAAATGAAGACTTATTATCTATAGCGTGCCGTTTCACCTGATAGGCCTGTAGATCTTCATTTGGGACGTTGTTGGAAGGTTCCCGGGGTTCTGCAAACTGTTATCAGAAGAGTAAATTAAGATCCTACAAAATGTTTGAAACTGAGCCAAAACACACAGAAACGGGAATATCAGTGTCTGACCTCGCCTGTTCACAAATAATAAACTGCAACAGAGACTGATTACACTGTAAAATAATAAAATAAAACAAAACTGTTGTGTCCTTTACCAATAAAACGGCACAATATTGAATTAATTTTCATGTTAAATACGTCACCCAAAAAATTCAATTCAATTCAATTCATGTTTATTTCTATAGAGCTTTTACAATGTAGATTGTATCAAAACAGCTTCACACAGAAGATTATAGTGAATTAAAACAGTGTCAGTCCAGTTTTCAAATGTCCTTCAAATTACGTTTTAATTTGTCAGCAAGATTTATTCGATAGTTAAAAATATACAAACACATGTTTATATATAGGGGAAAGCGGGATGAAATTAACATGGGACAAAAACAAAGCGATTTTCTCAAAGCCCTGACAACCAGGGGCGTAGCAGTCATTTTAAAAGGGGGGCGAGGGGGGCAGCTAAATGAGATCCAAAAGTTTACATTAATATAATAATTAATCATCTGTTTCTAAATGGTCTGTCTCTAAAAGTGAAGGGGACGTATCCCCCCGCCTCCCAGGCTTGAAAAAGCCTGTTGGAAGTACTATCAAGTTGGCTAAAATAATGTTTAAAATTCCTGCAGACAACAATGTAACCACTTTAAAGACTAAAGCAAGCCAGTAAAAAGCTTTAAAATTGATACCTGTGTCTGTGATCGGCAATAGCATGAATTAGCATGATTCTAGCATGAATTAGAATGGTTCTAACAAATTAGCATGTTTATAAGATTGAATTAGCATGTTAATATGTTTCTACCTTAAATTAGCATGCTGTTAACATGATGTAATAAGCATTATTCTAACATGAATTAGCATGTTGTTAGCATGTTTCTAGTATGAATTATCATGTTAGCATAATACTAGCATGAGTTAGCATATTGTTAGCATGTTACTAACAGGAATTAGCATGTTGTTAGCATGTTTCTAGCATGGATTATCATGTGGTTAGCAGGCCTCTAGCATGAATTAGCATGTACCTAGCATGATTCAATCATTAATTAGCATGTTGTTGGCATGTTTCTAACATAAATTAGCACATTGTTAATATGTATCTAACATGATTCAAGCATTAATTAACATGCTGTTAACTTGTTTCCCTCCAGGATCAAGTTTGCCCATCCCTGCTCTAGAGAGAATTAGCACATAACTAGCAAGATTTAAGTGTTAATTACCATGTTGTTAGCTTGTTTCTAACATTGATTAGCATGTTGTTACCATGATTCAAGCAGGAATTAGCATGTAACTAGCATGATTCCAACATATAACTGTAGTGTTAACATGGTTGTAGCATGAATTACCATGTTGTTAGCGTGCCTTTAGCATGAATTAGCATGTAACTGGCATGATTTAAGCAATAATTAGCATGTTGCTAACATGTTTCTAACATGAATTACCATGTTTGTTAACATGCCTCTAGCATGAATTATTATGTAACTAGCATGATTCAAGCAATAATTGGCATGTTGTTAACATGTTTCTAACATGAATTACAATGTTTGTTAACATGCCTCTAGCATGAATTAGCATGTAACAAGCATGATTCAATCATTAATTAGCATGCTGTTAGCTTTATTATAACATTGATTAGCATATTTTTAGCATGATTCTAGCCTGAATTATCATGTAACTAGCATGATTCAGGCATTAATTAGCATGCTGTTAGCTTGTTTTTAACATAGATTAGCATGTTGAACTGAAATTTAAAATGAAGATGCCGTAAATTTTTTTTTTTTTTTTTTGCAAAAATAAAAGACAAAATATGTTTGCAGTGAACATTAACAAGGTCATAATCAGATATATTTAAAAATAAACAAGATTAGGCCAGTAAATCTAGCAAATGTTGTTGTTACTTTTGACCCACCTGTGTGTTACTTTTGTCCCTTGCTGACAGGCCTAGATATATACATTAGATGTCGCCTACCCTACTGTTGTCTATTAGAAGGAATGCGTCAATAGAGCCGCCATTTTAGCACAGGGTAGCGCACCTTTGAAATGAATGCAGGACCAAGGTGAAGTGGAGGACTGTGACTATCCAGAGCCAGAGATATACACATATACACATATATCTATGATCGGGAGTTTTCCCCTGTGGTCCTTATGCAAAAAAAAAAAAAATTAATTAAGAAATATTATAATTTTACATCACTTTTCTACATTGATGGATCAGTGACCGCATGTGCATGAAAATGCATTACCTTCCTTCCCTGTTTAATTTGATCTAATCATGTCTTGAAACACACTCCCTCTCCTGCTTTCACTTCTCATTCTAACGGAGCGATTCATTTGTGAATGAATCTCCGCTATGAACGACTCGTTCACTTAGCTGACAATAATACAAGTTTCTGCATGGCAGCGCCACGTCTTCTTGTCATATTTCATACCATTGTTTGCTTATTGTATTCAACAAAACTAGCTTAAGCTTAGAATTTAGTGTAAGTTGGTGCTACTTTGCCTTATGGTCACTGCAGTAAGAGACTGTATTATCATCAATAACATTACTTGTTAAGCACAAAAGTTCATAACATACAAAAACATAAAAACAAAATCTTACCTATGAAATGTGATGACTTCGTGCTTTTTTTTTTGTTTCTTTGTTTGCTCGTTACTACACCCGTACACAGTGCTAAAGTCCAGCATCTTCACATTGAGACACTGTCTTGACTAGTGCGGTTGAATGACGTTTGACCTAGGAGCACTGTAACAATGTGGCAGCGCTATTGACGCATGCTCAGGGTCCCTATGTGATATCTAGTGTATATATCTATGGCTGACAGGGTCAAAAACAACAATGTATAACTTTTGGTTAAAGTGAAGTTGTATTGGGAGTTGTTCAATATTGATACAAAATAACAGCTGATTTTGATAGAGCACTCTTGTGAGTTAGTATCCGCAGCAAAAATATATTTCTGCTAAAAACATTCTATTTTAAAATGATGGCTTTATGAAAAATAGTACTTTCGTCCCTGCTCTCCCCTATATATTTTATTAATATATTTTACGTTATTTCTTTTTAACATAAATGTATCTGTTGCAATTAATGACAAAGGAACATTGTTTTACCTAAATTGACAATTTTATCTTTTACATTTTCAAGGTATTTAAAACATTAAAGCAGGCACGTTTCGTTGTGATATTCTTTAGCCTATATAACATAACTTAATTTAATTTATGTAGACACCAAAATGGGCATTTTAACCTTAAACAGCTGCATATTAAATATACATTTTAGAGAATATGTCTACAGTAAAGGTTACTTCATTGTGTTTTTTCAGTGGTTGAAATTTATGCTTATAATAAGAAAATTAAAGCCTATTTTAGCTCTTTATTTAGTTTTTGTTGTTGTTTCTTAAAATGTATTAAATGTAATAAAATAATAATAATAATAATAATAATAAATAAGTTATATAAAGATATTTTAAGACCAAAAAAATTGGCATCAGACAACCAAAAAGTATACGAAATGGTTTAAGCCCGAAGCAGGTCAGTCCTGTCAGTCCTGTTTGAGAATATCTCTTACCTCCACTGTTGATGTGGAGTGTGTTACATATCCCTTCCTGACGACAGTTTTCATTAATGTTTATTTCACTTTAATGTCTTTTACAGAAACAGAACGTTGCTATAATTTAAATAAATCCTCTGTTTTACACAAATCAATTCTACAGGATCTCGTTGAAGGATTAAATGTGGGATTGCAGTAAACAGACACTCAAAACTTTCATTTTTTTAGATACAACATAAATGGCAGTTCAGTGGATAAAGCTCAGTGAGATGGTGCTACGTTAAACTAGATGGTTGCATAGACATTGCTAAACAGTTGTCAAAATATTTCCAATAATTTTTGCTCTTTTAGGTATCTAGGCTTGTGTTTGCCTCCATCTGCAGCAAAAGTCCATTGAACAATTCATGTCTATGGCATTTTGACTTACTTTTAATATGCTAAGTGTATTTACTGTCAACTTTGGGTCAAATATGGACAAACCCAACAGCTGGGTTTAAAATTTAGTTTGTAAATTAAACCCAACAAGTGAGTTTCTTCATATTTGACCCAATAAAAAAACAAGTTTTAAGATACTGTTCATGTCTGTTGGACAAAGTTGGACAAATTTAATAACAGTACTCACAATCAAGCTATCCTCTGTGTATATGTGACTTATATTTGTATCTTACAAACACAGTCAGAGTAGTTTTGAATTTTGACCTGGATTTTCTATGCTGTATAATGGTGTTGGATAGTGGCTTTTATTTTGAAACTTTCAAAAGCACATAAAATTACCAAACCAATTCTTAATTCAATTCTTTATTTCTATAGCGCTTTTACAATGTAAATTGTGTCAAAGCAGCTTAACATAGAAGTTCTAGTAAACTGAAACTGTGTCAGTCCAGTTTTCAGAGTTGAAGTTAATTCAGTTCAGTGTGGTTTAATTTTCACTGCTGAAAGTCCAAACACTGAAGAGCAAATCCATCGATGTGCAGCTCCACAAGTCCCAACCAAACAAGCCAGTGGTGAGGAACAAAACTTCACCAATTGACGAAAGTGAAGGGAAAAAAACTTGAGAGAAACCAAGCTCAGTTGTGCGCAACCATTTGTCCTCTGGCCAAACTTCGTGTGGAGAGATGCGGTCTAGGCACCGAAGACTCAAGAACGCTGGACGTCCATCAAGGAGAATCTGCCAGTGTGAGTAGGTCACTGGTGGGTGATCATACTGGCCACAGGATCAATGCGAAGACTCGTCTATCACTGTGGTGTTTCAGGAATCAGTCTTATGCTCTCTGCTCCTCCAGTGCCACCACAGCATCAGCTCAGGATACGGCCTGGTCTAGGATTATGGATACCTTGGCATCATTTCTTCACAGGTATCGGATCGCACCAATGGCTCTGCATAGTCTCTAGTCCATATGGCACCAGAAGGTTAACACAAGCCCTGTGAAGCAAACCGATGTGCTTTTGTAACATAAATATTTAACATTTTTAAATTATAAACAACAATCACTAAATTCCAGCAGCATCTGAATACATATTAGGCAAGACTTATGTATTCAATGTTTGAAAAAAAATTGTACATATTTGTACACAAAACAAAAGCCACTAATCCACTAACATTATTGTAATCATGGGTTTAACAACGGTCGGATCCAAATGCAGCTTCACTTAAGAGTAGTCAGTCAAACAAGTTTAGTACAGGAGCGAACGGTAGCATAAAGGTAATCTAAAAGAGTAGTCATAGAACAACAGAGGAAAACGCTTAGTAATGCTCACTGCAGATAACAAGACTAAGCCCGGATGTGAGGGTGAGTAGTGTATAGTCCATGTAATCAGTCATGACAAGCTTCAGCTGTTTTTATGTAATCAAGAGGTGACCTGGAACCAGTGTATGACTGCAGGACATTATGGGACATGTAGTTTAGTTCAGTGGCAGATGTAATGTGTAGAGTGGCCTGTAGTGTGTCTGGTGGGCACTCAACTTGGTAACTGTGAGAAGTTTTATACAGCATTGAAAAGCCAGGAGCAGCAAGGTGTAGTATTGTTGTCTCACAGCAAGAAGGTCGCTGGTTCGAGTTCGGCAGGGTCAGTTGGCATTTCTGTGTGGAGTTAGCATGTTCTCCCCTTGTTGGCATAGGTTTCCTTTGGGTGCTCCGGTTTCCCCCACAGTCCAAAGACATGCAGAATACAGGAATAGTTGGTGGTTTGTTCCGCTGTGGCGACCCCTGATAAATTCAGCACTAAGCCGAAGGAAAATGAATGAATGGAAGAGCCAGGATAAAATTTAAAACAACTCCTACCGGAGATGGCTTGACAGTGGAGTAAATTATGAGGTAATTTTTAATTTTGGGTGAACTAAGGGTTAGACATTTGTTCAGGTATATGCTATCAAACTGAAAAATATGGGATCTCCACACTTTATCAAAGCAATTACAAATTTCTGCTTTGGCCCAACATGTCAGACATGATCAGAAGTGGTGAAACACAGTCCTGAAAGACAAATGTCTCAGTAAAAGAATCGTTATCACACATCCCTCACATCTGACAAGCGACATTCATAATGGTCTGTCCGGTAACTGTAAACAGAACTGGAATGTTTTAAGATCCATCATGACTCGGGGAAAACTGTTTCCTTAACCCTGGGAAACAGAGAAGGGTCACGCTGCTGCTGTAGGCCTATTGAAAACAGGCTGCTCCGAAGAACAAGACGGAGAAAGATGGAGAAGAGAGAGGAGGGTGAGACCTTTGGTTCATACGCAGGCTTGGGCACAGGCTTTATTGATGTGATTTTAATGGGATAATTTGTCAACCATGTTAGAGCTGCTCTGCTTTTTCACTGCTATGGAAATTTCTATAGCCATACATAAATTGCTCATTACTCACTGGAAAATTTCCTAGCTCTTGTGTGCATTTTGGTATAGAATGTATTCATTGGCTATGTCATTAGTAACTTTTCGTTTAATGATTAATTACTTCCAAGTTTTTGGCTTCATGGCACCAATTAAACCACAGTGAACTTGTACTGGTCTGAAAAAAATTTGATTGTCAACTCATTTTCATGATATATTGCCTATTACAAATAATATTATCATTAACAGACAGAGCTATGTTTTGAATCTTTTGAAGTTGTTCTATATATTGTGCGAGTTCCTTGTTTCAGCTTTTTTTAACATTGACGTTTTCTCAATGTAATTGCTTGAAGATTCGAAATAACTAACTATAGTGGTGAAAATTAAAACATTTGTGTATTTAATAACTTCAGAGTTGCGTTTACAAGCAATAAAGAGGTTTATTTGGACTATACTTCTTGTTTTAAAGTCTGTATATTGCCATTTTTGGTCAATGAGGAAAATATTTCCAAATGAAGTGAATAGTCAAGTTTCTGAACAGAAATTATGGAACCTGAAGAAGAAAGGTTGAAAATCCATGCAAGTAGTTAGCTGATCAAATTCAATGACATGACCTGACAATTCTATTTCTCAAAATCAATTAATTGACTTGCTGGTGTTAAAATAATGCATCTAAATTATACAACCATTTATTGGCTATGAGACACAACATTTGCCACTTTCCTGAGAACAACAGGTTTCTGATATATTGTGCTAGCTGTGGTTTGTCAAAGCAATGGATTTGGCGTATGATTGGTTGGCTGACCTTTCCTTGGTCTTTCAATTATCCAGTGAAAAATCCAAGTTCAGAATGAAAGAAGTTTCTTGGCAGGACACTTTGGGTTTCTTGAAACAAACATGCTAAAACTACATTCTGCTCGGGGTTAAAAATTGCTAACGGCGCAAGATGAAATGCTTGCAAAAACACTTTCAAAACGTCACTGTGAAAGTGCATTGAAAATACATAGTTTGTCTTTAAGCTTGGCAAGACAGCACAAACACAAAGGACAAAATTCATGTCAACATGAATGAAGTGCTTGTCAAGTCACAATGAAGTCAGCCAAAAGTCCAGCTTTCCCAGAAAACCAATTATTTGAATATGAACTTGTGTATATTTCCACAAGGTCTGCAATGCGGTAAAGTTGGTCATAAATGGTTTCGCACATCGACCTAAATGTTTCTAAAACACCTAATATCATATTTACCCACATGTCTGCTTGCCAGATCTTGCTGTTTGACATCCTCTCTTTATATCCGAAGGCTAACAGCACATGGAAACGCTATAAAACAACGTTGAATAGCACCATAAATGATTTCTTGCAAAAACATTAAGTATTATTCTCAGTTCTAGCATTGATTTAATAGACAACTTGGCCTCATTGCTCCCTGCAAATAGGAACAACCTGCTCTCCGTTATGGCTTCCTATGTTCAATTAAAGGAAGTTATTATTGGAGGCCGAATAAGCAAAGCTTTCATTGAGAGCAGATGAGATATATGACCGGCCGAGTCGCTCAGCCCAGGCTGCGTAAAAGACATCAGGAGCCTCTTTTGGTCCTGCAGGAGCAATAACCACAGTAGCAAATGAGCCGATCCAGGTTCCTCTAGGGCTATTGAGGGAGCACATCAGTCTATTACAAGCGCGCATCTTTTTTGAACATCCAGAGGAGGTTCAATGAAGACGGAGATTATGTCTGTGGGATCGGTTTGACATTCAGAGGGACCACACAGGTGAAAGGTCACAGGACCCCGGTCTGGGTGGCATGATGGAATGCTCTTCAAACTGCGCCCCTGGGGTACCATGAGGACACTGTGAAGGAGCAATGGGAACCATTTCATGGATCATTTTGGGCAGTGTGAAAACATTTTTGCATGACCCTATTCAGTGATGAGCCCATCCTGTGGAAAAATCCATCTTAATAATGCAACTTGTTTTTTAAATCAGGAAACTGGCTTCAAGCTGGTCTAAACAGTGATGATGTATTTGTGTGCGCCATCCCAGAGGAAAACATCTCCCTGGTTCCCTCAGCAAAAACTGAATAAAATTTACATTACACTTAAAACAAAGGCTGGGTTGTCAAATTTGGACTAATGATTTTTCAATTAGATTTAAATTACACTTTTTATCCTAACAGTTGAGTTTGTCCATATTTGACCCAATGTTGAGTTATAACAACCCAACATTTTGTAGGAAATTTAAGTTCTATTCTTTAAGGTCTACCCTATCATGCTAAATATTAAACAGCTTGAATAAGCTAATGACTAACTTGACATGCTAATAAGTTGTAGAATTACTACAATCTAAAAAATGCCGGGTTGTTTCAATCTAGTTTTGGGTAAATATGGACAAAGCCAACTGCTGGGTTTATTTTTGAAATTACCAAGAAGGACGACATTTAACCCAATGTTTAGGATTGCCCACATTTTACCAAATTTGGCATGAAATAACCCATCTTTGGCATCCGCTGCGTAAAACATATGCTGAATAAGTTGTCGGTTCATTCGGCTGTGGTGACCCCAGATTAATAAAGGGACTAAGAATAGAAGAAAAAATGACAGAATAACCCAGCTTTTTTTGAGTATAATGGCTAGCTTGTACTTACCAATTTGATCTGATGTCCAGCTTTAAATAGCTATTAAGCTAACAACCCTCTTGAATTAGCTAATACGTAAATTACTAGCTTGAACCAGCTAATGACTAATAGTGAGTTATTAATAGGTTAAAAACCAGCTGCTACTTGCTAATAAAGTAATGACCAGTTTAAACTATAGTTTATAATATATAGAAGAGTTTAGACTAATGAATGGCAAGCCAAAGGAAGACATACATGGTCAATCAGCTTGAACAAGTTAATGAGCTAATGACTAGCTTGAACAATTTCGGCATAACAACTTGCTAATAAACAAACAACCCCTTTGAACTAGCTAATGAGTTAATGACTGAATAGCTTAAACCAACTAATGACTAACAGCAGCAACAAGCTAATGACCCAGTAAATGTGTTGATGGGCATCTTGAACCAGCAAAACCAGGTCATCTGATGAGTTTTTTCTGCAGGGTAAAAGTGGAGTACAGAGAGTCGTGGCTAATGTTAATGGCTTCTGTGGGAGTGATGTGACTGAATTGGTCTCTGTGTTTGCAGAACCGCTTGGCAAGGTTTCATCACCATTCTGGGACCATAAACACAGAGGATTGAGACAGAAAGGTCTGACCTCCGGCCATTTATCTTCAACTTTGACCAGTCACATCAGAGTCAACGACCCACCGGGCTGTCCTGGCACTCCCAAAACAAAGAAATCGCCATACAAAGTCATTTTAAGCTATGCTAGATTATATTGATGAATTAAGTAAATGACAAGATTGCTTGAAAATCTCACAAAGCTTCAGTTAAATATGAGATATTTTATGCCAGAAAGCAATCATTCATTTTATAGCTATTATATAATTTTAAATATAGCAAACTTATATATATATTTTTGTCGTGATTTATAGTATTAGGGGACTATAACATTTCAATCAACACTATGATAATAAAGAAATCTTGGCATCATCGTTGATCCACTTGGATTATATCCATACATGTTCAAAACTTTAGCCACAAATTAGGCCTTCAGAAGTTTTTTGACTTCAACTCTCAGAAACTGCTAAAATTAACATATCTTTATGTTACAAAACTGATAACATTACAGTATAGTTAGCAATAGTTTGCTGTTGGCATGTCTAAGTATTTGCCAACACTTCCTGGCACATTTTCAGCTTCATTCATTCACTCATTCAGTCATTTTCCTTCTGCTTAGTCCCTTTATTAATCTGGGGTCGCCACAGCGGAATGAACCGCATACTTATTCAGCATATCTTTTACACAGTGGATGACCTTCCAGCTGCAACCCAGTATTGGGAAACACCCATACACTCTCACATGCACACACATACACTACGGCCAATTTAGTTTATTCAATTTACCTATAGCGCATGTCTTTGGACTGTGAGGGAAACCGGAGCACCTTGAGGAAACCCACACGAACATGGGGAGAACATGCAAACTCCACATAGAATCGCCAACTGACCCCGCCAGGACTCGAACCAGTGACTTTCTTGCTGTGTGGCGACAGTATTTTTAGCACACCTAACATGTGTATAACATATCTATTCATTTTTGGACACATTTTTTAACAATTAACTTAGCATGTTGCAGTGTGTTTCTAGCATTAGTAAATACACCGCCAGCATGTCAGAAGTGTGCCTCTAGCACACTGTTAGCAAGTTTCTAGCAAACATTATGCTAAACATGTTTTGTTTATGTAACGTTGTTAGCATGGTTCTTAATATTTTCTGGCTCTAGCATATTTTAATACATTACATGTTTATTACATTGTTAATATGTTTTAGCACACTGTCAGCATATTTCCAGAATTATGGTTAGGTTAAAATGTTTTAGCTAAATTTGTTTAGAGCTATATTAGCTATTCAAATGTGTAAAATCAACATATCTTTGCATTAAAGGGCACCTATTTTACAAGATGTAAAATAAGCCTTTAGTGTTTCCTGAATGTGTAAATTTTCAGCTCAAAATACCCATCAGATTATTTATTATAGCCTCCAGAATATGCATTTTTTTGTGTGTCTGAGTACTGTGTCGCTGTTTTTGTAGCCTGTGGCTTTAAATCCAAATGAGCTGCTTCTCCCCGCCCACTGTTCCGATGTGCGTGTTTGCTTCTCACCATGTATTACTTCAAATTAACAGCAGTCAGTGATAGAGACAGCTCGTTAGTCGTTACAGCTCGTTAGTCATAAATACCAAGTAAGTTTATTTCATGTATTTGTGGTGGAGCTTATTCAAGCATTTCTGAAATTATGAGTCTCACACAAATGCTGTTTGCAGTACACACACACACACATTAGCATTTACTGACACCATGCGGCTACGGTGATTATAGTGGTTAAGAAATACATAGGGATTTTGCTGTCTTTAATACAAGCATGCTTTGTTTTTAAAACGTTTCAAGGTTATAAAATTTATAAAAATCCCAGAGATTTTAACAAATATTATGAATCCCAGTTTATTGCAAAAAATGTTCTGTGGACATGTGTATACATGATATTATGGAGACATGGCACCTGTTAGTCAATTCGGTGGGTGGGGAAAACCGCACTCCTACGTCACGTTGTGATAGGCATCAAAATCACAGGGATTTGGGTCCTATTTTAACATCAGGAAAATTTAAAAAAGAGACTTGTGTTCATATCACTCCAATATGACAGTGGACACACTATACCTACATATTGTTCTGTCCAAACAGCTAACCAAAGTAGATTTTCATCAAAGCCCTTTAAAACAATTACCAAGTACAGTGGTAGAGGCAGTTTTGTTAGTTTAGCTAGCTAGAGTCTAGCTAGAGTGTTTTCATATGCTAATTGTGTCACAGTTGTGGATTTGTCTGGTTCTCTTGTATGTGTGTGTGTGGGTGAGTTTGTTTGGGTGTATCTTCACTGCATGGCTGTGTGTGTTTACATTCGTCAGCTGATCAATCACGTGTCTTGCTGCTACTCAGTCTCACTCAGCTGTTATCTATTAACCACAGGTGCTTTATATTTTAACCACGCCTTTATATTTTCAGTGTTTGTAGATCATGTTTGTCAGTTCGTTGTGTTCACGTCTGTGTCCTGTTTCCTGTTAGGCAGCTCTCGTTGATTACGCTGGTGGTGAGTCCTCATAGAGACTGTTGCTTTTGAAAAATTCTGCGCCGTTTGCTTTTTCTCCTAAGAACTGTTACCGCTGTTTGGCGTTGTTGAACTTATGAGAGATCTCCCTGGATCTGTCTCATCGAAGAACTGCTACCGCTGTTTGCCGTGGCTGAACTTATGACAGATCTTCCTGGATCTGTCTCATTAAAGAACTTTTACCGCTGTTTAGCGTGGCTGAACTTATGAGAGATCTTCCTGGATCTGTCTCATTAAAGAACTTTTACCGCTGTTTAGCGTGTCGATTTCCTTGAGAGATGCACCATTGCTCTACCCCCTTCCCCCGATATCTGGTAAGATATCAGTGAGACACTTCACTCTGGATCTGTTGCTCTGATGAACTATTACCGCTGTTTAGCGTGTCGATTTCCTTGAGAGATGCACCATTGCTCTATCCTATCCTTCAATATCTGGTGAGATCATTACCAGTTGTTATTTCTGTTATCTCTGTTATTAAATCATCTTGCATTCACTTGCATTTGGGTCTTCTGTGTATTTGTGACAAATTGTGAGTACATAGCATTAAATAAATGTAAAAATATTTTACATGAGGGTTAAAGAAATATATAATTAAATTTGAAATATCAAACATTAGAAAAACATGTTAGCTAATGGCTGAAGCAAAACTACAGCAAAGCTTAACACGTGCTAACTGTTAAAAACATGGCATTCATAACACATCAAGTCCTAACATAATATTTCTTTGAGGAAAAAATATATTATTGAGATGGAAATAATGTAGGTTATGACTTATTCTCATTAGATTATAAGTAGACTGTTAGGTTGGGGTTAGGGTTAGTGTAAGTTGACATGTACTTGCAAAGTTTCTTATAGACAGTTAAATGTCTGTTTAGCAGCAGTATCAACAGATAGTCAGTCTACTAATACTCAAATGGAACATCAAAATAAAGTGTTACCAGGAGTTTTTAAAAAGTTGAATATATGCTAATAAATAATGTTATTTTCTTCAAAACAGAAAAAAAGGCACAGAATGTTCATGAAATCTGCAACCAATTTTCTTACTCAAAATAATGCAGAGGGTCGGTCAATAAAAATCTAATAGAAAAACAATCTTTATTTCAGGAAAGTTATTACATCAGTTGCAATTCATTTATTTGCTCAGTATAGCAAAGTGGTTCTCATAGATTGTAGCTATTATGGAATGTCTTATACTGAAGCATGTCAAAAATGTCCACATACATAGCTGAGGACAGTTGCCCAGGGTTAGTCTATACTCGAGAGGTCAAAAGACTTGACTTTGGACTCCAGAGAGACAAAATGCCAAAGCATATTAGCTTGAGACCTGAGATTCTGCTCTGAGTATCAAAGCTGTAAACATGGGAAAAACATGCTTTCTCTTCTAGGAAAACCTTGTGTGACCCTCCATCAGTCAGACCCCAGAGACCTGATGGGACAGAGAGGAAAGGGACATGAGCTGTGAACAACACCAAGCAGGAGCTTTGACTGAATAAGTGGCAGAGTTATGGTTTGGCAAAGGCGTAAATGTCCATTTATTGTGTCCAAAATTACAATATGGGTTAAATGAAGCATGGAATTATTTGCTGTAAACACAATAACACATCATCATCTCTGTTTTTGTGATCTTGTTTACCTGAAATAAAAACAGAAATCCTTACTGTATTAGCCATTAGTTACTTAAAAAAAAGAAAATTCTGTTACTATTGTCTTACTCTCATGTCATTTCAACCCCCCTGAGACCTTAATTCACCTTCTGAACACAAATTAAGATAAATTTAAAATGAAATCCAAGAGCTCCTTCATCCTCCACAGCCATTCTCATTTATTCATTCATTCATTTTCCTTTCTTAGACCCTTTATTCATCACTGGAATGAACCACCAACTTATCCAACATATGTTTTATGCAGCGCATGCCCTTCCAGCTGTAACCCAGTACTGGGAAACACCCATACACACTCGCATTCACACACACACACTAATACACTACAGCCAATTTAGTTTACTCAATTTACCTACTCGCATGTCTTTGGACTGGGGGGAAACCAGAGCACCTAGAGGAAACCCACGCTAACACCAGGACAACCTGCAAACTCCATGCAGAAATGTCATCTGGGATTCGAAGCAGCGACCTTCTTGCTGTGAGGCGACAGTGCTAACTACTGAGCCACTGTGCCGCCCTAGTGAGTAATTAATAACCAAATTCATGAGTGAATTAACAAAAATTTTAAACAAGTAAAATATATTTAACAACAACAAAAACAGGTTAATAAAGCATGTTTACAAGGAATATATATTCAACCAGACAGACCATGTTGTTTGGCAAATTTGATGCTGATGTAATAAGGATTTGTTTCAAACTTTTAAAGTCTGAATGCTGTAGTTGACTAAAAAGTCAGTCAGATTACATGACTGCAAAAGACCTAATCAGAACAAATACTACAGTACTAAATACTACAGATAATTACAGTAAACATCTTTTTAATTAGCTTAAATGTTTATGTCATGTTCCTACACTCAAAAATAAATGTACAACAGCTGTCACCTTTTCAAAAGGGACATATTTGTAGCAAAAAGATCCATATTAGTATCTTAAAAGTACATAGTAGTGTAGTGTAGCCTAGCGGCGACTTCCCATGCCGTCATTTTTGAGAGTGTAGCATGTTTAGCGCCTAGCTAGCATGCTTCTAAGGTCTAATACATTGTTAACATGTTTTTAACATGTTTAATAAGCATGTTATTTGCATATATTGCAATGTTGACTGCATGTATTGGTAAATTTCAGCTTGTTGCTTATAGCATGTTTAATTTTGTTAGCCTTTTTGGATGTAATAGGGTTATGCTTAACATGTTTTAAGACTTTTTTCATTTTTAGTTTATTTTATGTTAGCATGTCTTAGCATACAAACCATACCTGCCAAACATTTGTCTTTGAAAATCCAGGAGACCGGGGGGTGGGGGGGTGGGGGGTGGAGGGGTTGTGTTGGGTGGTTGGTGATCGGGTAATGAGCAGAGCAACCTGGAGAGGTGCCAGGGCTGTCGTTGATCCGGGGGCGTTACTCCTCATTTACAAGCGGCGTCAGCTTCAACGCACTACATTGTGGATCCGTCCGTGCAGCTTCAGTGGCGTTGTTCGCTGCAGAAGTTGGGACTTTCTCAACTTTTCATGTGCCGACGGAAGCGGCAGCCAATCAGATCGCTGCATGCAAATACAGTACACCAGTTCAGACAGTAGCCGATTGGTGACTAATTTCATTGGCTGACGCTGCTATGACAATCGCGTCATTCCCAACTTCAGACACCCCCTTTAAGTGTTGACGCTGAAGCCCCATGTGAATGGGGTGTTACAGATTGTACCAATCACCTGAGGACTAGGGAAAGGGGTTGAAATTCCGGGAGTTTTCTGGGAGAAATGGCAAACCGGGAGGTGGGTCTGAAATACGGGAATTTTATGTTGGCATAATAAGGATTTGTTTAAAAGTCTGAATGTTTTACTTGACAGTCAGTCAGACTATGTATGATTGCAAAAGACATAATCAGAACAAATAAAAGAGCAAATACTACAGATATTTACAGTAAACTTTTTTTTTCAAATTAGCACATTACTAGCATGTTTATGTCATGTTCCTACACTCTCAAAAATAAATGTACAACAGCTGTCACCTTTTCAAAAGGTACATGTTTGTAACAAAAAGATCCATATTAGTAACCTGAAAGTACATAGTAGTACCCAGGGGTGTCGCTAGACCCTATTTACTGGGGCACACGCCCCACTAAAAATCGCCAGTGCCCCAGTAAAAATCGCTAGTGTCCCAGTGAATGCTTTGAGATGTGATTTACTTCATATGCAAATATATTTATTATGAGTCGTAATTCCGAAATAAAGACGTTATTCTACGAACCGAATCAACGCTGGTGAAAGCAATGTAGTTTAATCAAAAAGCAAACTGAGCATGTGCGCAGAATAAAAACATACCCATGCGCCTCACGCACCGCTCCTGTTTGACACTGACGTGCTGCTCTGCTCCTGGTGTAAGTCCTGATTGCGAACATGCATGCCAGAAAAATAGCCACGCTGCTCACGCGCCGCTCATTCATTGTGAAACCAGCGTAACAGTCTTCTATGTGGAGGTGTCGGGATGGAGTGAGTTTTGCAAGTCGATAAAACAAACTTTAAATAATATGATGGTGATCTTATTTAGACTAAGCATGGCTCCTTGTATGAGGCAAAAAGGAGGGATGATGAGTCAGGGAGGTAAGACTTAATAAGCCTAAACCTAATTCTCGGCCATGAGTCGAGTCAGACAACACACAACAGATAATTGTATAAAACATCTTTTTTTTGTATTCTATAAAGTTGTCTATAGAATTTCATTCAAATGAAATTTATATTCATGCTAAACATTTCTTAAATTATCTTAGCAACACTCCGGTTGTGTCTTCAGATTACAGTTACATTTAGGATAAATTTCTGTTATTTATTTAGAATAATAATTGTATAATAACAATAATACTGTTATTTATTTATAATTATATATAATTTTGTTTTGTTTATTTATTTATTCATTCATTCATTTTCTTTTCGGCTTAGTCCCTTTCTTAATCCGGGGTCACCTCAGCAGAATGAACCACCAATTTATCCAGCACATGTTTTACGCAGCGGATGCCCTTCCAGCAACAACTCATCTCTGGGAAACATCCATACACACTCATTCACTACGGACAATTTAGCCTACCCAATTCACCTGTACCGCATGTCTTTGGACTGTGGGGTAAACCGGAGCACCCGGAGGAAACCCACGCGACTGCAGGGAGAACATGCAAACTCCACACAGAAACGCCAACTGACCCAGCCGAGGCTCAAACCAGTGACCTTCTAGCTGTGCGGCAACAGCACTTTATTTATTTATTTATTTTAAGGGGAGAGCTGTGCCCCAGTACAGCTTTATGTCTAGCAACGCTCCTGGTAGTACCTAATAAAACAAAAGTGTAACCTAGTGACAAATCCCATGCTGTCATTTTTGAGAGTGTAGCATGTTTAGCACATAGCTAGCATGCTTCTAAGGTCTAATACATTGTTAACATTTAATTAGCATGTTATTTGCATATATTGGTATGATGACTGGTATGTTTGATTGTATGTTTGTTGATTACTACATTGCTAGCATGTGTAATTTTGTTAGCATTTTTGGCTGCAATTGGGTTATGCTTTATGTGTTTTAACACTGTTGCTAGCATGTCTTAGCATAATATTAGCATGTTTTTGGCATAATTCAATATCCTTAAATGTCAAAATGCACCACAAAGTATTAAAAACACATTTAATTTAATTTTGAGATGTATAAAAATATTGTTGTATAATAACAAGGGGCAACACAGTGGCTCGGTGGTTAGCACTGTGGCCTTACAGCAAGAAGATCGCTGGTTTGAGCCCTGGCTGGATCAGTTGGCGTTTCTGTGTGGAGTTTGCATGTTCTCTCTGTCTTCACGTGGGTTTCCTCTAGGTGCTCCGGTCCCCCACAGTCCAAAGACAAAGGCGCTTTAGGTGAATTGGGTAAGCTAAATTGTCCGTAGTGTATGTGTGTGCATGTAAGAGTGTATAGGTGTTTCCCAGTTTTGGGTCGCACCTGGAAGGGCATCCACTGTGTAAAACATATTCTAGATAAGTAGGTAGTTCATTCCGCTGTGGTGACCCCTGATGAATAAAGGGACAAAGCCGGAGGAAAATAAATAAATGAATGTAACAAAAATTATTTAGGTTTTGTTGTTCGTGCTTAAAAATGATTTAGCTCAGGGTTAAGAGTAATTAACTTTCCAAGTTTATTTACAATAAAAACAATAAAAATAAACACTTTTAAATTGCTTATCTGTCTTTTTAGATAATTTTTTATTCTCCCTAAACTGCTTTTGATCAAGCAAATCTCAGCTTCACCTCTACTTTTGTGAGCTTGACCTACAAATTCAGCAAAAGCTTTTTAGAGTTCAGTTTTTAATGACGCTCTTTGGGATTCATTTTGCTTACTTGAAATGCCTTTTGTTTATTAGTTTCCTGTCATGTATGGCCAAAAAAATTACTCTAAAGTGTACACTATTTGCATCGACTTCAATTCTCTCTCAAAAGGCATTTAACCTTTAACATAAAATTAAGCCATCCGTTTATGAGCGCATGATTGTTCGCACCATTTTAAAAAGTAGAAATGTGTTTAAATCATCTGTTCAATAGAGTAAATGTGCTTCTTCCTAGGGCACTTATTAGTTTGCCAGATGTGAGCTGCGTTTTAAGTATTCACAGAGGACGTGTCACATTAAATTAACTGCTGGTGGTAAGTCCCATGGCTTATTTTAATTGAGATGAAATGTCCTTTTATTATGAACAGAGAGACTTGTTTACTTTAGAGGCGAGGCGGTATTGAAAAGCCTGTTTCAGCTATATAGAAATAAATTTAACAGGGGTATGTGCGAGTTCAGAGGAAATGAAAGAAATCGAACAGAGTATTTACACTCAAAACAAAATCAATATGTAAAAGTGCGTTTTCAACAGGATATACTGCATGGCTGGCGCTCAATAATATAAAACAGCGATAAAACAGATGTATTAAGGTTCACGTGCCAAAACAAGCTTCAGTTTACAATAGTGAGAAGAAACTAGCGATGACATGATGTAAAAAAGTTCCATAAACCTAGTGAGCTCCCTACCTAGTATCTACTATAGACACCATTTAAAAAGAAAAGAAAAGCCAAACACAAAAGCTGTTTTCCTTTTAAGGTATCTAATTTTCACCAAACATTTGTCATGAACAAGCTACGCAAATCAGTAGCGAGACAGTTATTCAGAGCAGAAAAATCTAACTTGGTAGTTAATTTATTACTTAATGTAGTTTGAGTAGGCGACGCAGTGGCGCAGTAGGTAGTGCTGTTGTCTCACAGCAAGAAGGTCACTGGTTCGAGCCTCAGCTGGGTCAGTGGCGTTTCTGTGTGGAGTTTGCATGTTCTCCCTGCGTTTGCGTGGGTTTCCTCCGGGTGCTCCGGTTTCCCCCACAGTCCAAAAACATGCGGTACAGGTGAATTGGGTAAGCTAAATTGTCCGTAGTGTATGAGTGTGAATGAGTGTGTATGGATGTTTCCCAGAGATGGGTTGCGGCTGGAAGGGCATCCGCTGCGTAAAACATGTGCTGGATAAGTTGGCGGTTCATTCCGCTGTGGCGACCCCAGTTTAATAAAGGGATTAGGCCGAAAAGAAAATGAATGAATGAATGAATGAATGTAATTTGAGTAATTTATTGTTAGAGTTTGTGTTAAAATATACTTCATTTATTCCTGATATTAGTAATTAAATTAATGTAGATATAATGAATAATTACCATTTAACTTAAAATCTGTATTAATAACAATGGCTTGTTTGAAGGAATATATAGTTATTGTTATTTTACAACTATTTCCCAAGTAATGCTTAGCACAGTAAAGACATTTTCACAGTATTCCATATAATCTGTTTTCGGTGAGAAAAAGTCCTATATTATACAAAACAAACCACTGTTGTCCAATGATTGGCATAATTAATCTAATTAACCTAGTTACGCCATTAAATTGCATTATAATATGCATTATATACTTAGCTTGTATATATTTTGAGAGAGAACGGCACGGTGGCTCTGTGGTTAGCACTGTTGCCTCGCACTAGGAAGATTGCTGGCTCGAGTCTTGGCTGGGTCAGTTGGCAATTCTGTGTGGAGTTTGCATGTTCTCCCCCCATGCATGTTCGCGTGGGTTTCCTCCGGGTGGTCCGGTTTCACCCACAGTCAAAAGACATGCGCTATAGGTGTATTGAATAAACTAAATTGGCTGTAGTGTATGAGTGTGAATGTGAGAGCGTATGGGTGTTTTCCAGTACTGGGTTGCAGCTGGAAGGGCATCCGCTGCATAAAACATATGCTGGAATGACCTCTGAAATAGAGTCTAATAAATGAGTATTTAAAAAAGAAAAAAGACACAGAAAAATCAACACAGGCTCATTGTGAAAATGTACCTCCGTCTACATTTCTAGAGAGCGCGAATCAGGGCTTGATTCTAACTTTTTTGATTACCAGCCACTGTGGCTAGTAGTTTTCCATCGTTACTAGCCACTCACCATTTTCACTAGCCACAATTTTGTTGTTGGGAAAATATATTTTATATGCATGAATTTGACTTTGGCATGCTAAAATTACTTTCTTTAGAATTTGTGTTTTTTCCACTTGCCCCCTCATTCATTTAACTGTTTTTTGTTTTTGAGATTACTCAATGAGCATGAGCAAATGGGTTTTGCTTTCATAAAAAAGTGTCGCATTGCAATTAGTTTTCTTTCACAGGACTTCTCAGGGCTCAACACAATAAGGATTTACCTTTTTTTTTCACTGGCCACACCAAACTAATTATTTCCTTGCCACCAATTTTAAATAATGTGTCAAAACAAGCAAAATACTGCTGTATACATGCACTTTTTATACAACAAAACAGTTGACAATTAAAAATATATATATTCTCAAGCATCTAAAACTATGCACAGTGGTCTGTTCTGGCTCCCAGATCACCAGTTAGCTATGCATACAACAACATATTAAAGCAATATTATTGTAAAGGATGATTAATAAACTATATTAACAAAAATAACAGCAAGCAAAAGAAAGCTGTTAAACAACATTCTGTGCGCGATAATGAAAGGATGATGCCGCGCACACGGTTAATGTTAGGTCAATTAATAATCTGTTTAAAGAATGGTTAAAGTGAAAGCGACAACAACTGCTGCTGCTTACAAAAAATCTCAAGCCCTTGAAGGACTGTGGGTGCACGAGTGTCGCACTAGTTTAGTTTCCAGTTTCCAGGCTGTCTAACCGAAATCCACCCGCATTTGGCGGGCTGGCGGGTGTTAATGTAAAGCCCTGGCACGAATTATGTAGCCAGAGCTACGTATGGCTGCATTTTGTCTATAAAACGAATGCTACAGGGCGGTATGACACTGCTGGCGGTTTCTGTTTCTTTTCACGCTATTTGAGATCTGAAAAGGCATTAACAGCGGCCTCTGGTGGATTCGCAAAAACTGAAAAAATATATACCTCCTGGGACATTTTTCGTGCTGTCCAAATATGTATACAGGGGTACGTATCCATAATAAGCCTGGGTTGGTTTTTATGCTTACACATTGTTAGCTTCGCAACATAATTACACCAAACTCTACTGAAATCAGAAAAAAACTTTTTGTTACTATTAATAATCCTTACCCTCAAAAAAGAAAAGAAAATGTTGCTGCATGTTCAAACTACTTGTATAAAATGAGCTGAAGCAACACAATTCTTAAGATTTTTTTTTTGGACAACTTAATTATTTTAAGTTCAATCCACTTCAATTTGTTACGTTAACCTAATCAATTTTTGTTGGCACAACTTTAATAAATTGTGTGGAACCCTACATTTTTTTCAGTGTAAGACAATTTCTGAAAATTAACTTATTAGACCATCAGACATTGATTGAAGTCTCCCAATGCCTGCTTTGTTCCTAAAAATTTCTATACCAAAGACATGCAAATCTTCACCCTTCAGGTTTTAGACTGACACTGTAAAGGGACGTATTTGAATTTCCTCACAGGTCCATATGTTTTATATACTGTACAAACTGTTCAGCCCACTACCACAACACTGGCCCAACAAAGGCTCCTTTATCTGCTTAGCTCAATAGAATGGATGACCCAAATCATATTCAGGATAAAGGTTTGCGTAAACATTATTGATGGTGTATATTACACCGAATAAAGCAATGCTGCTCCCAGTTTATAAACTTGTCCTTAAAATGAACCGAGTTGCAGCCATACAGTGGAGTGCATTTGGACAGTGCAAAATTATTAGGAGGATTATTTTGCTTGCATTTGTGTTGTAGGCGAAAAGGGAGGCTCTGGTTCCTGTTTGATTTGTCGATGGCCAGTTAAAATGTTTATTATTTTAACAGTTGGATGTCAGTCTATCAGGATGGGATGCACTTGTTTAATTTTTTGGTTTTATATAATATAAACTTGGCCAATTCCAATGCAAATTGTTCAGATGAACATGCACTGCAATGGATATGCTTAAAAGTACAACAGAAACAAACCAACAAAAAGGTAAACAACAAAAAGCACACTGAACAAAAGAAACCATAGCAAACTAAAGCCAAAAACATAACAATGAACACCAAGTAAAACAGAGACTAAACATATAACAAAAACAATGAAAAGCACCAAAAACAAAAAAATTCAACAAGAAACTAAACCAAAAGAAAGCAAATAAAACAAATGACAAATATAAAAAAGAAACAAACAAAACAAATAATACAAAACAACAAAAAAGAATAAAACATGCACTAAAACAAAAAAGCTATAACTAAACAAAAGAGAAACTAAACAGAAACAAACCAACCAAAAGTTAAACAACAAAAGACACACTAAACAAAAAAAACATCAAACAAAATCTACAAACTAAACAATGAACACCAAATAAAACAAACAGTCTAAACATATACCAAAAATAATGAAAAGCACACAAATCAAAAGAAAACAAACAAAACAAATGACAAATACGAATAGAAAAAAACTAAACAAAACAAAACAATTAATACAAAAAAACTAAAGCAAACAAAAAACAAATAATTATCAATGAACACCAAATAAAAAAACAGATACTAAACATATAACAGGTGAATCATTCCGCTGTGGCGACCCCTGATTAATAAAGGGATTAAGCTAAAAAGAAAACGAATGAATGAATGAATGAATAACATATAACAAAAAAACATGAAAAGCACACAAAACAAAGAACAAATATAAAAAGAAACAAACAAAACAAAACAAATAATACAAAACAACAAAAAGCGAATAAAATATGCACTGAAACAAAAAGCAATAAAAAACAAAGAAACAAAACAAAAAGTACAGTGAATCAACACAAAGCAAATAGAAACTAAACAAAAACAACAGAAAATAAAAACTCAAACAGTAAGATAAACAAAACAAAGACAACAAAAGCAAACATCAATTAAAAATAAAGCAAATAATAAAACAAAACAAGCAAGAACAACACAAAACAAAATCAAACAACAAAAAGCACACAAGAAATGAGAGATTTCATGTCTAAATACTAGTGGGAAATCATAAATTATTCATAATTTTTATTTATAGTATGCATTAATTGATCAGGCAACACGATGGCGCAGTGGGTAGCACAATCGCCTCACAGCAAGAAGGTTTGAGCTTTGTCTGGGTCAGTTGGCATTCTGTGTGGAGTTTGCATGTTCTCCCTGTGTTCGTGTGGGTTTCCTCCAGGTGTTCCGGTTTCCCCCACAAGTCCAAAGACATGCGGTACAGGTGAATTGGGTAAGCTAAATTGTCCGTAGTGTATGTGTGTGAATGAGAGTGTATGGATGTTTCCCAGTGATGGGTTGCAGCTGTAAGGGCATCCGCTGTGTAAAACATATGCTTGATAAGTTGGTGGTTCATTCCGCTGTGGCGACCCCAGATTAATAAAGGGACTGAGCAGAAAAGAAAATGTATAAATGAATGAATTGATCAAATACAATTTATAAACATTTTCCTCATAATATTTGGCCTTTTATAT
>CAIGQZ010032594.1:24703471-24753378 GCA_903798205.1 Danio tinwini | reverse complement strand
CCCCACTAGCCACTTTGGCTGGTTGGAAATCATTTTTAAATTGTAGTTTATTTAAAAGCAGGGTTTGAAAAGCATGGCCCAATATTCATGCAAATGTGATCTTAAAATCGAGAAGCAGCACAACTGACAAAAAAATAACTGTGTTCGCGCGAGCAGAAAGCAGGTAAATACCGAATGAGAGGATGATCACTCGCACGCACAGATGATGTGATGCACGTGACTGTTAAAAAGCGCGCGCGCTCCCGTTTACTTGCGCAAAGCAACCGTGCCTAGAGGAAGCGCAACTGGTGTGATCGGTTCCCTTTGAAATAGACTGGACAAAGAGCGATGATCGTGCACCCACAGTCCAGCTGCTTTCAAGAGCTCAAGATTAAAAAAAAATCATTCTTTTGTAAGCAGCAGCGGTCTCTACTTTCATTTTTAATTATTCTTTGAACAGATTATTAACAGGCCTATATTAACTGTGCGCACGTGATCATTCTTTCATTATGAAATACAGTATGTTTCACCTGCTTTCTTTTGCTTACAGTTTTGTTAATATGGTTTAATTATATTTTTTTACAATAACATTGCTTTAATGGGAGATTACTCCCTGTTTATGTGTAGTTAACTGAGGATCTGAGACCTTTAGAAACGACAGATTACTGTGCCTTTTTTAGACACATGACAATACTTCTTTTTTTAAATGTAATGTTTTTTTTTAAAGAAAAGTTTTATTGAATTAAAAATACACCTATACAGCTATATTTTCCTTGTTTTGACACATTAAATATTGTGGCTAAGAAATACTTATTTGGTGTGGTCAGAGATAAATTTGGTAAATCCTAAATTTTGAGCCCTGAAAAGTCATGTGAAAAAAAACTGATTGTATTGCGACACAACCCATTTGCTCATGCACACTGAGCAAGCTAATACACAATACACACAAGAAGTTAAATGAATAAGGCATGTGGACATAACACATTTAAATCAAGTCATTTTAGCATGTCAAAGTCAAATGCATGCATATAAAATATATTTTCCAAACAAGAAAAGTGTGGCTAGTGAAAATGGCGAGTGACTAGTAATGTTGGAAATCTACTAGCCACAGTGGCTGGTGATCAAAAAAGTTAATGTCAAGCCCTGTATATATATATATAGGAAAGAGTAATAAAGCACCACTAATAATTCCCGCATGTGTATGTAAAACATGTCTTAAAGTGACTCTTTAAAATTATCCAGGTTTTCCTGAAGCACTGTTGCATTAACAATCATTTCAACGTTTATTTTCAGGAGTCTGTATCTCTGCAGACGAAGACCCTGCTTTCCTTTCCACCACCCAAACTCACAGACGCCCTTGAGGCCACCATTATGAAAACCCAAAAATCATCAACGGTCATCCTAAAGAGCTATAAAGACGCCCTGAAGCACCCGAACATCATCCACACATGTGCGCAGACCAGATCCAGCTGTAGGCCAGTGAGAGGGTTTGCTTAAAAACACTTTGTAGGTGTTAACATAATAAACCGCGGCTTATTTTGAGAATAAATGGCGAACGATGTTGTTTAAAAGGCTTCAAAGTCCCCGAGCGGCAGCTGAATAAATACAACGTAGGAAACCAGAGGTCAAAAAAGGGCGACACGAGACGAGAAAGATGGTAAACGTGAAGTTATCTATATGAATGAACTGCGAACAAAAGCATTTAGCAAGATCAAACGAGTCTAAAAGCATCATTTATTGTAACTGCAGGTAAAATGACACAAAATTTGCGCTCAGAAGGTGAAATAATCCAGATATGAAGCCAATATTGGCTTCATGACCGTTTTAAGTGCCATGAGAGACAAAACCCAGCCGTGGCTCTTAAAACACAATCAGCAGTTAAAACAGCGATGATTACTGGAATAATACTCCTATATATGACCCATCACATTCCTTGCAGAGCATCTGCGTTTCGGTGAGAAACTCCACTTTGTCTTTTTTAGCAGCTTTGAGTGAGCCAGGATAAATACCTTGGAGTTTTAACATGCTGTCAACGCTGTCAATGATGTAAATGTTGCGCTAATTCGCCAAATCCAACATAAAAAGTAAGTCCTGGGGTCTAAATCAAATAAACTCTGCGGAGAGACCTCACAGCAGATAATCTGGGCTGTTCGGCTCCTGATGTTAAGGGCTTGAGCAAAGTTACTGGGAGTTCCAGTCTATTTGGTTTAATAAATGTAAAGTAACTGAAGTGTAGCACTATTAATAAAACTGCACTCGTGCCTGAAGTATCGTGGCCAAATGATTGTCTTTTAAAATGTTTTTAAAAATCAGTCACCATTAGTGAAAAAACGATAAAGTTCTCTGTAATAAATGGCTTCTTTCTCCATGAGAGAAATAATGACAAAACTCTAATATTGAAACTTCAATGTCAAGGTAAAAAGGATAATTGTGATAAAATTAAGATTAACAAGGACAAAATTTATGATATGAAATTTAGATATCCTCCCACGCCAACCTGATATCGCCAAGTAATGTTGATCCTGGAACAACATTCCAATCAGCCAATCAGAATTAATAAGAATTAAGGGATAAACTTACCGTTTAGGCTTAATGTTAGGGTTATGCACTTCTACATGATTGTTATCCAACTATTATTCCCCTCTGATTTTGGGAATAATTTAGTTACGGTTGGGTTTAAGGGTAGGGAATAGGTATGGATTAAATTTTTTTCCAACAGAAATGATGTTCCAGGATCACATCGTATGGCAAAATCATGACGTAGTTTAAGGGTTTTGGAGTCCTTCTGTTGAATCAAAATGAAGATATTTTAAATAATGTTGCAAACAAAACACATTTTTTGCTTGTTTAAAATGAGCTGAAACAACACAATTCTTGATTTTTTTTGTGGGGAAAACTTAATTGTTTTATATTCCATCCACTTGTTTAGTTAACTTAGTCAATATGTGTTGGCACAACATGGTTGAATTGTGTGGAACCCTGCATTTTTTCATTTAATCATGAAAGTCAATGGCTGCCTCTTTGCAACATTCTTGAAAATATCTTTTTTGTGTTCAACAGAAAAAAGAAACTTGGTTTGGAGAACAGGTTCATTTTTAGGTGAACTGTTCCTTTAAGATCAAATAAAATGGTAATTCATCTCAGCTGATCACTAGTGAGTGGAGTATTTAAAATGCATGTTAATACCAGGTAACAACAGAAACTTATGCTGGATTGAAACCGAAATTAAGTACTCCTCAATCGCTTCTTCCACAAGACACAAGAAAAAATATTCAACTTACACGTCTGTTCATTTGGCTTTCCTGCTGTATTTGGGTACTTTAAAAACAGGTAGGTGGACTTAACCAAGCAGCTGCTTAGGGCCCCGGGGAATAAGGGGCCCCCGACCAATGCCAAGAAATCTATATTAATCATTTAGCTCTTTTGTACATTTTCTATAATATGTTGTAAAATCTCTCTATAACAGTTAAGATTTTAACGTTAGTACTTCTTTTCAAAACTAGGCGCCCCCCATGAATAATGGAACGTTCCGTCAGTACTGCACATGTGCGAGGTGTGATCGCTTCAATTAAAGACACTACCAGCAGTGTGGCCAACTAAGCGACTTTTTAGACTTTCAGACTCCCTATTTTCAAAAATTTTTTGAAAGCATTTCTTCTTTCTTTCTGCCAACACAACACACATTCCTGATAAGCAAGTCCCATCTCACAATCAATACACTACAATTATATAGTATAAATACAACACTACAACTTACAAAAGAGAGAGATCGACATAGAATATCACTTACCTGTTTAATAATGATTAGATCAACTGTAGTTTAAAATTATGCTGGGTTTTTCCTCCTCTAAGGGCTTTATTATGCAGTCTCTGTCGCCATCTTGTGGATGGACAATGTCTACGGTCTTTACTCAGTATGACAGAGTATTAATCGCAGATGCGCTGTTTCTCAGAAAATATTAATAATTAAAATAGGCAACATTCCTATAAATAGACAGCATGGTTGCAATCTAAACAACTACATTCTCGACTAAAAAAGCATCAAAAGCACATAATGTTGTCCAACAGTTGCAATATTTGTCAAACTGTAGAGTGTCCTCTGCTTGTCACTGTATGTGGGTGGAGTAAACACAAGTGTGAAGGGTAAAGAGGCGGTATGAATGCTGTTACTGGTAGAATATCACATGGCTATCAACCAATCAGATTTAAGAACCAGACAGTTGTACCAACTGTTGTATATATATATATATATATGTACTTTTTAGCATGCAGTTTATTTTTCAAAAATGCTAGGGCCCCATACCTGGAATTGCTTAGGGCCCCCAAATCTCAAGTCTGCCCCTGACAACAGTTACAATGCAGTGATCATAGTTATATCCAGGTCTAGACTCACGGGATGTTCTTCTCATCACTTTAGCAGAATTAGGTGCTGTGTACACTAAAGCGCATTTTTTAATGAATATGCTGCTCATCCAGACAATCTCTGTCAAAACTATACAGCCTAAAACAAATGATATGTGACCAAGTCATTCTCACTGGGCATGAGCATATTTCATACCAGTTGCATAATGGACATATGAGAGGGGCTTGACGAATTGGGGAACGATACACAATATTTCAGAAGACCATTTTCAATAGTTTTCAAAAACATTTGCATTTCAGGTTATCTATAATAAAACAGATCCCCTGTGTTTCAAATTTTCAAAATACTCAACAGTTCGAAGATGCTGGAGTAGTATAGATGCCAGATTTAACCATAACTGAATGTTTGCATTTTAAGTAAATAGCTAGTAAGAAAGCACAAGAATATGCAGTCTCTAGGCAATAAAACACATCTCCATGTAGGTTTTTATCTCAAAGACTTATTATTCTCAAACAATATGTATTTCTTGTCTGTGTCTACTTCAGGCCTCAAACACAACTAATGAATGCCTGTATTTAATGGCTGTCTGAGAAAAAGCAACTGTTTAGCTGTTTACCTGCCTCAGTGTTTACCAGGGAAAGTCCTCTTTTCCCCAAGAGACACGCAGATCAGTGAGGCTGGGAAAGAGGTATATCCACATGGGTTTTCAGCACAATGAGCCATTGGGTGTGTAGTGCTCTATTGGTTTGTGTATGTACCCCCTAACAAGATCATTGCCGCCAACCGAGACTTGCCGGAAGCATTGGCGACTGCAGAGCAATGACAGCAGGAGACAGGAAGAGCCACAAATACAGGAACACACCGTGTACCAGAGACAGAGAGCAGACACAGGAGTAATGAGAGAAGAATCACACGTCCACTAATGAGAGAGAGCGACACTGGGAATATGGGAATGAGAGATGCTAGATAAAGTTATTTCTGGTATGAACAGAGTAGGGTTGTGGTGCAGGTGTTTACCTGTTGTTGGTTTCAGTCTGGCCTGTGTCATATAAAAGACAAACCCTCTCTGCTCCTGCAGAATAAAATGCAAAAATGTTAAGATATCCTACGCTTTTTAAGGGATAGTTTACCCCAAAAAATGCTGTTTTTTTACTCATCCTCAGGCCATCCAAGATGTAGTTGACTTTTTTTCTTCAATCGAGCATCAAATAAGTTTTTTTTAGCTGTGGTACTTAAAAATGAACTGAAATGCCAGTAAATGGCTCCCAACACTATCAAAAAAAAAACATAAAGGAAAAACAAAATTAATATCACTGGCTCCTGAAAGATCTTTTAAAGTCTGTTCAAGAAACTGCGCTGCAAAGAATTATTTTCTTACTTAGATTTTTTTGTCTTGTTTCTAGTCCAAATATCTAAAAATTCTTAAATCAAGAAGCATTTTCTAGCCAAGCGAAACATATTGTCTTGTTTTAAGAAAAAAATATGCCAAAATTAAGTGAGTTTTTGCTTAAAACAAGCTAAATAATCGGCCACTGAGGTAAGCAAAATAATCTTATGTCAAAAACAAGATTTTTTTTGCAAAACCAGATTATTTTGCTTACTCCATTGGCAGATTATTTTGCTTGTTTTAAGGAAAAACTGACTTAATATTGGCATATTGTTTCTGAAAACAAGACAATATGTTTTGCTTGCATAGAAAATCCTTCTCGATTTAAGAATTTGTACTGTAGATATTTGGACTAGAAACAAGACAAAAAATCTAAGTAAGAAATGCATTTTTTGCAGTGTGAATAATATTTATAACATTTGTTACCTTTAATCTACAGCCTCAGTGAACAGTCCAACTGGAGTCAAATCCTGACATATAATAACGTATAATTAATAAACGCTATGGTTGACCAGAGGATAAATAAATTAATAGCTAATTGTAATTTTTGGGAGAAATATTCCTTTATCGTGCCTTCATATTAGAGGTACAAAATAGTGCATTGTGATTTATCAAAAACAGAGCAATTAATTCAAGTACAGCTCAAACTAAATAATAAAATATATATATATGAACCAAATCTGCAAGACAAACATTTTTTGTCCCACAAAATTCCTATCATTCGACTAGTCGTCATTTGGTATTAAACGTAATTTCACTTTTATAGGTAAAAAATAAACCAAACTAAAAGGAAATTTTATATACAAAGGGTAGTAACACATTCAACCATTGAATATTTACTTGGCGGCCATGTTTGAAACGCCTTTCAGGCAGCATGCTCGGGCACTCTGTCTGAATGGGGAAACAACTGTTTGCCAAGCTTACGATTACATTACATAATTGTAATCACCAATAAAATTACACAACAACTGTCTTATAAGTATCATTTATAAACGCTCATATCAAACAAAATCTGCATTTTTTCCTGTTGCCAGAGTTAATGTGCATGCGCACTTGAAGTAAAGTTTCACAAACTGATTTCAAGAGGAGCACATGATATGATTGATTGCAGCTGGTCTCTCATCTATAATCATTAGTTAGCCAATCAGATTAATCCAAACTTATTATAAGTAGCCTGGCTAAAACTACTCCCTTTTCTTCGTTTTCTGAAAAAAATTCCCCTATCCACCCCTTTTCTCCTTTAACAGGGGGAGCTCTCGGGAACTATCTGATCTCGTACTCCCCTTACATGCTCATCGACCAGGCGGGAGCCCTGGGCTTTATTTTCTCCAAGCTCAGAGTTCTCTCCCGGGACAGCATGCCAAACTTGCTATTATTATCATCAAGCGATATCTAAGTGCAAACTCTTGAAAGGAACAAGATCACAACACCAACCGTCATTTATGGTTGTTCTACACATTATTATCCTCTGGATAATGCTTCGTCAGATCGTGCTGGTCTTCAGAAGTAATTCACAAATTGGTCTTGATGACGACTCTTTGTTTACAAGTTTGTGGGCGTTCGAATAGTTAGTGTCATGTGATGCGCGTTTAACAGGACGGACTGCACCTCGCGTTCGTTTCATAGAGATTACAAAACCAAAAAAATTTGTTTTCAAGTGCAAGGTTCATTTAAAAGTAGAGATTTTAAGCTTTATTTGAATATATATCATATGTCTGTGAAGCAAGTATTTACTGAGATTCCAGTGTGTTTGTTGACCACACAAACTGTCATAAAAACACACGTCTGGTTAGATTTTTCATTGTGTTTCTAGTCCAAATATCAAATACATAAAATTTAAGTAAGAAAAGTATTTTTTGCAGTGTAGCGATCGATGATTGGCTCCTATACTAGTAGGCAAGGCTTCATTTGCCGTATTGACCGTTACACTTTTCCCCATTCAAAACTATATGAGTGACCTGTCTTGTGTAATCTATAGTCTTTGGGTTTGGGGGCACATCTCTTTTTTTTTTTTATAAAACATACGTTTATGTACAAATGAAATCTTATGAATTATTCACTTTCTGACAATACATAGATGGTTATGTCTCCTTGTGAGATTGAGCTGGTAAAAAAGAGAAAAAAAAGGTCTAGGTATAACACTACATGTGCTGAATTAAATTTGAAAGTTCTATAGTAGCTTTATCATTGTAATGCATCAATTTACTATATAAACCAAAATAATTACTCATACAAACACACATGTATATGCAACAAAAGACACACAAAGGCCAATACTTGAGAACAAACATGCTTACATGCACACTCATAAAAAATAATATATGAGGAAATGTCAGACAGCCCACAAATATGTGCATTCAAACCTGAACACACATTTACCGCTCTATTGAGAACCACGTTTAGCAGCAGTTGTACATTACTGGCAGCACAATCAGTGGGCCACACAATAGATCCATGTCATAAGTTATGTTAGAGTCTGCAGACAGACCATCTATGAATAAGCAATTGTTCTACGGCTGTATATTGTGCTAATGGTATGTGTAGCAGGAATCCCCCTGGGCTTTGTCCACAGTCCCATACAGTTCTTGTAATGGTCTATAACTGGCCTTTTCTGCGCAAGGAACCCAGATCACCTACTCCCAGAGACCTGCTATCTGAAATCAGCCGCCAAACATAACACAACAAATCAACCTATCGCCATAAAGCATGTTCAATTCAGATTACAGACTTATGAGAATAATATTGAGGGAGTCAGGGAATGGGGTAACAGGAACTATGTATAATTGCAAGAGAGGGATTGTGGTGTGTGTGTGTGTGTGTGTGTGTGTGTGTGTATTTTTTGAGCCAGTATGGGTGTATTCACTACAAACCCCCTGTTGGGACAGAAGCCTGGGCCAGAACTATACAGACATACAACTCGATCCCTTTATCTGGCCCTGAGAACAGACCTGTGGTCACCAGTTGATAATGTGTAAGCTTAAAGGAACAGTTGGGCGAAAAGTAAAAAGTCTTTTGTCATTTACACCATATGAAACAACAATTTAAAATAGTAGTAATAGTACATTTACTAGATTATTTAAAAAATGGTTCATAATGACTAAGGCATCAGCCAGTGATAAATTACATTGCATTGCAAGTTTTAATATATCATTTCTTTTCCTGTGCGAGCATTCACATTTATAACTGAAGTTCCCATAACATATCTGTATCCTCTGGATGTTTCTATATATCTTAATTCACCATATAAGGGTGAATTAAATTTGGAGCAAGTATATGAAATATATTTAAAGCAGACCAAATAGGGCAATGCTTCTGTAATGAATCTGTAAGATCACTCTTCCATGAAAAATAATGAGAGAAATAAAGGAGAAAAAAAGAAGGGGGAAAAACTGCTGAGGATTCTCAAAAAAGTGGGTTCGGATTCCTAAAAGATGACTCCCAAGAGAAAATGTAACGAAAAAAAATTCTAACAGGAGACTATATGAACTCCAAAAATCAATTTAACAGACATTTGGCATGCTACACAATAACTCCAAATGAAAACTGTCTATTGTCTATTGTACGGTGATGTCTAGTTGTGCTCAGTTAGTGAAATATCAGTGTTCGGAACACTATTACTGGAAAAAACACTGACTTGTTATCTTCTAACAGTCCCATTTGTTATGACTTAAGGCTATCACAATACATGTAAAACAATGAAATTGCTTTGCAAAGGATAGCTCTCAGAAGCGCCAAAACATTGCGTCTCTAAGAAATTGATTTTGATTATGCTGTTGATCATCCATTTGCTGCCAAACCTAGTGCCAACCCACAAAGGCATGGACTCCTGAAAGTGTGGTATCTGGCAAAAGTAGCAGATCCTTAAATTCTGTAGGTTGCAAGGTGGAGCCACCATGCATTAAACTTAAAGACTTGAATGCGGAGGCCAGGGGAATACCTTAAACCAGGGGTGTTCCAACCCCAATCAGACACACTTGGTCTAGCTAATCAAGCACTTACTATGCTTTCTAGAAACATCCTTGCAGGTGTGTTGAGGCAAGTTGCAGTTCAAATCTGCAGGACACCGGACCTCCAGGACCGAGTTTGGACACCCCTGCCTTAAACCAATTCTGGCCCTTAAGATCCACATTCCTGCAGTGTTAATCTCCAGTTGAACTAGGTAATCAATGTCCTCATGAATACTAGAAAGCTACAGGACAGTGAATTTAATCAGAGTTAGAGCTGAACTCTGTAGGAAAGTGGACTTCAAAGTCCAGGATTGAGAACCCCTGCCTTAAGCTTTCAATCGTTCTTCAAACCATTCCTGAATGTTGTGTGCAGGTGGCAGGTGCATTGCCCTGACTAAAGAGACCACTTTCACCAGAAAACACAAAGAGGGGTCTCTGGTGTTCAGTAATGTTTAGGCATTACTGTGTAAAATTCACAACCACATGAACGACCTAAACCAGGGTTTCTGGACCACATGCCTGTCTATGCGGTTCTCAATCCTGGTCCTCATGATGCCGGGATAATTTTGTATGTTTCTGTTACCATTTTAGAGATTTGTTCAATTGGACCTTTGAAGTGGACATCACAGCATATTCTGTCATGATTCCCGTTTAAAGTGGCATATTCAATTCAAGAGATATTAAAGTGTGCAAGATCTGATAAGACCTTGTGCAAATTTCATGATTGCAGTTAAATATCCCACATTTAATAAGTTTAATCAGAAGACGCTGCAGTGTAGTACAAATCTTTGATTTTAAAACAATTAAACTTTAGCTAGATTCCTGATTGAAGGGGTCATGGTGTAGTGAGCAGTGAACACTGTGTAGGGAACATGTCAGTCAGAACACAGATCCTTTATGTACTGCTCTTCTAACAAGCTGGTTATCTAGGTGTGTTAAATGAGTGGTCTAGCCATTGTCCTTTGGCATCAACAAAACATTTTAACCCACAGAACTATCACTTCCTGGATATTTCCTCTATTTGGACCCATACCCAATGGAGTTTTCATAGGCATTCTGATTGGTGCAACCAACTGTGTATTGAAGCACATTTCTCCCATAAGTGTCATTAAAAATTTGCATGACATTTTTTGGCTTAGACCAGGCAGGATAGAGTTTGTCTCCCCCACTGAATCAACAACAGAATGATGATTGAAAGTAGACAGACTTTGAAAATGTAACTTGCTTTGTGTAAAAACTGGCTCTTATAGTGCCAGCATATGGAACAAGTAAAAATTTTACAGTACAAGACAAACTAGGTACAAATTTATAACCTCTCTATCCTTTGTTACTTCGACAACCATTCGGCATCGACAGACCAGAACAACTCCAGACACAAACATCAGTGTTCGCAGGTGTCCATGACATTTTGTTCTGCGGGATATTCTGTTACTCATGAATGATATATGTCCGTACAGTGCATCTGGTGTTCAGCAGGGCTCAGGGAAAAGCCTGTGTGTAAAACCTGTCAACAGGAGCCGTTTTTTACCCAGTTCATAACCAGATCCACCCTTGAGAGTCATTCGTGGGCTTGCATGCGTGTCACAATGCAATCTCTGTATCTTGAGGGAAACTGTAAAATCCTATCTAAGAACTGTTTCCATGTCCCACCTGTGATTACAGGCCTTGTATATCTAAGTAAAGCATGCAGTCAAGCCAACATAAATGTTTAGAAACCTTTGAAACGTCCAGTACACATTATTAACGGCTTCTCAATCGTCTGCTATACAATGCAAGAATGGTGTCTTGGTGTGCTAGTCTTGTTTGTGTGATGTAGTCAGGGATTATTCATCGTTAGTCAACTATAGGAGCAGGGGTTTGTGTTCCCCTCGAGACCTCCACTCTTTGCCCTTCACCTGTGTGTGGTAATGAGGGAACGAGAGACGTCCGAGAAGAAATGCCAAGCTGCAATCACTGTACATGCCTGCCTGATGCAAACACTTTCCTTTCTTTGTTATCCAAACTGCTTCCTCCGCGCAGCGCGAGGCATGTTTCTAATTATAGTCCAGCGGAGAGACGCAGCAGACTCCCGCCAACATGTGATTCATAGTGCAGGTGACCGAAAGACTCTTCCCTTGAATGTCTGGAGGAGAAAAACTTGCTGGATTTACTGTTAGAGAGACTCGTTCAGACTCTGCTGTGCAAAATAAATCAATGTTGCACTAAAGGTACTTCTGTACAGTATATTATGCCATATCACCTATTTGGTGGTGTTTATGGTGGTGCAAGCGTTATTAATACTCCATTGCTAATGCTTAGGGACTCGCACTAACCACTAATTCCAAGTTTTGGCACGTAACATATCCTGCAGTCATGACTGATGGGCTACATGAAATCATGTGGCTGTTTTACAAAGTATCTAATTTTCTAACTTTTTAAACTATAAAACACGCTATAAAACTTCAAGGTTGATCCCTTTAGCGTTGCATTGATTCATAGATTCATAGTGCTTATATCCTTCCTCTGAGATTGTAGTCCATTTTGACCTGACAGCATCATGCAGTTGCTGCAGATTTGCCAGCTGCGCATCCATGATGGAAATCTTCCGTTCCAGAACATCCCAGAGATGCTCTATATTAGTGGCACTAGGAGGTAGAAAGTGTGCCAGGAAAATCTCAATCCCACCATCTTCAGGCTGACCAATCAGCTACCAAGCCGGCTAATCACAGAACTTGAGCTTGGTTTCGCTGTGATATGTTTTTGAGAGGTGCGTGTGAGGGCCAGGGTAAGGATACATTAGGTATGCATCTCTCAGAAGGATACATCAGACCATGCACTGAAAGTAGAAGTATAAATTGGCCTTTGCTAGTTTCTCCTTTGGCTTCAACAACAATGTTTTTTTACCACTTCCTGGATATTTCCTCTTTTTGGACCACTCTCTGTAAATTTACAGATGGTTGTGCATGAACATCTATGTAGATCAGCAATTTCTGAAATACTAAGACCAGCCCATCTTGCACAAGCAAGCATTTCACATTAGAGTCACTTAAATTACCTTTCTTTATCATTGTGAAGGCCTGTTTCACCCTTATGACAACGTCTACCTGCCTTAATGTTAGTTCTGTCATGTGATTGGCTGATTAGATATTTAGGCTAACAAGGACTTGAACAGGTGCATACAACATCAACTGATAGACATTTATAAAGGTCCATATACAGACTGAGATAATATGATTGTAGCTCGTCTTTGTCTAGAATAAATCTTTCAAAAATTGTCTCAGAATTAGAGGCATGCGCTAAAAGATTAACCAATAATTGCCATATTGCCAAAATCATGGTTAAACTGCACCAATGCCCTATTCATAAGGTCACTGACTGACCATAGACTTGAATTACACTGTTGTATTAACTCAAGATAAATGAACATGTCAGTTTATCTGGAATTATGGCTCTTGGATTATTAACAAGCAATTTACTCTAAGCAATGACTTATCTAATTTCTACAGTATACAGCAGATGTATTACATAGCTCAAACGAAGTAAAATAAACTACATATGGGAAAACAGAACAACCTCATCGCTTTTCTCAGCTATGATTAATCACCTGTTTATAGTGTATACACTACCTGACTAAAGTCTTGTCGCCTTTCCAAGTTTTAGGAACAACAAATAACTTAACTTCTAGTTGATTGTTTGGTATTAGAAGTGGCTTATGTGAAAGGCAAAGGCCTCTAGATTACGCTTATTTTACCAAAATAAAATTTGATCAAGCCTTGATTTTTAATTATTTAATTAGGACAGTAAGGTCTGACTTTGCTTAGACAAAAGTCTTGTCACCTAACAGAAATAATGTACAGTATAGAATATAAAGTCATGGTGCAGTGGAGAAAGATTTAATATTGTGTATGACTCCCATGAGCTTGAAGGACTGCATCCATACATCTCTGCAATGACTCAAATAACTTATAAATAAAGTCATCTGGAATGGCAAAGAAAGAGTTCTTGCAGGACTCCCTGAGTTCATCAAGATTCTTTAGATTAATCTTCAATGCCTCCTCCTTCATCTTACCCCAGACATGATCAATAATGATCATTTCTGGTGACTGGGCTGGCCAATCCTGGAGCACCTTGACCTTCTTTGCTTTCAGGAATTTTGATGTGGAGGCTGAAGTATGAGAAGGAGCGTTATCCTGATGAATAATTTGCCCTCTCCTGTAGCTTGTAATGTAATAGGCAGCACAAATGCCTTAATACCTCAGGTTGTTGATGTTGCCACCCACACTGCAGATATCCTGCATGCCCCCATACTGAATGTAACCTTAAACCATGATTTTTCCTTTACTAAACTTGACAGATTTCTGTAAGAATCTTGGGTCCATGCGGGTTCGGATAGGTCTTCTGTAGTATTTGTGATGATTGGGATGCAGTTCAACAGATGATTCATCAGAAAAATCTACATTCTGCCACTTTTTCAAATGATCAACTAGAAGTTAAGTTTTTATTTGTTCCTCTTACAACTGGGATCAACAACAAGACTATTGTCAGGTAATGTAGATCCTACTAAAATTTTAAACAACCTAAAACCTGCACATTATGTTTTCACAAAGGTCACCTCAGGCCTGTTTTCCCTAAAGCAAATACTCCACAGATTTGTCACACCCTTGTTGATTCTTTTACTTAAACTGTTCATTGGAGAAAACAAGGGGAAATCCTAACAGACAGGAAGGTTCCCCTTCTATAAAACGGGACTCAAAAGTACATTGCCAAAAATATTCAGGCTACAAAACAATGCGAGGGCAAAATATCTGGATGACAAATTCGAGCCTGGACGACTCAACCATCCACTAACAATTGATCAGAATGATGTCACTGGCACTATTATCGACTTAAAGTGTACTCCTGTGATACGTGTACAGGAATTCAGCCTGCGGTGATAATCACTCCGGAGTCCGAAATATGCACATAAACAAAGGAACTCGCATTGAATATGAAATAGCACAGCAGTGAAGTCAAGGCCAAAGCAATATTGTTGATCTTAGGAAGCTCGTCCCTAATAAACAGAGAGGTGGGCGGTCATCATGCAGAGCACAAAATAAAGAAGTCAAATTGGGCTTCAGGAGCACTTGAAGACATAAAAGAGCTAAGAAAGTGCCAAAGGTCTTTTCAATACTCGGACGTTTTGAGGAGGGAAAACGTCTTTGTTCCTTTGTTTAAATAGAGTGGCTTGTCTGGTGGTCCGATCTGAGGTGTATAAATAATAATGGTATTGTATCCTTATGTGCAGGTCATGCTCAATCAAACACATGGCAGGCTGCTCCCATATTCTCAAGAACACATTGACATTTCTCTATAAATAGGGGGAAGTACTTTAGATTGCTATACGCTTGAGGAAAACATGACTTCCCTAATAATGCAGTAGGCCTATATGCTGATAAAAGACTAAATGTGTCTGCCATATGAGCTTCCTACTAATGATAAGCATGAGTGGAAATCTTTTCCGTGTTATAAAAATATACGGGCCTCACGTAAGAACATTAAGATCATATATGATATCAGCCTGTGCTGAGAGGTTTTAACAGCGAATTGTGTTTTGTTAAGGATTTGTGGTCAAAAGTATCATTTCTGCCTCACAGCCAGGGTGCGAATTACAGGGGGGTTTGGGGGGGATTGACCCCCCAATTAACGTTTGATCTCTCCCTGAAAGACACCAAGACAAGATGTATGGGGGGGTCAGCCCTTCAGTACTGAAAAATAGTTTCCCTGATCTGTATCTTAAATATTAGTATTAATAATTATAATAATAGATACATGATTATACATTTGACCACTACTATAATGGCTCATACCATTATAGGGGTTCATGCATAATGGCGCCAATTAGGAGTCTGAAATCGACAGATCTAAGCAGTCACGAGACACTTTTCTTGTTTGTATTTACTTATAACCTAATAGTAAAGTACAATTAAATGCATAGCTTGAATAGTTTGAAAAAATCTGAGGTTACTGTATGTCAGGATCAGGGCTTTACATTAACACCCGCCAACCCGCCAAATGCAGGTAGATTTCAGCTGTGACGGGTTAGACAGATACTCTCACTAGCCACTTTGGCTGGTTGAAGATCATCTTTAAATGATAGTTATCTTAAAAGCAGGGCTCGAAAACAAAGATGCGCGAGCAAAATAAAAACAGATGAATACCAAATGAGAGGATGATCACTCGCGCGCACAGGTGATGTGATGCGCGACGCGTTTCCTGGCGCGAAGCAACCATGCCTGGAAACGCAACTGCTGCGATCGGTTCTCTTTCAAATAGACTGGACAAAAAGTGATGCTCGTGCACACAGTCCTGCTGCTTCCAAAAGCTCCGGATGTTTTTTAAATATGTCTTTTTGTAAGCAGCAGCGGTTGCCGGTTTTGTTTGAACTATTCTTTGAACAGAACAGATTATGGGCCTAACCTTACCCGTGTGCGCATGATCATCCTTTATTTTCACCTGCTTTCTTTTGCTTAGTTTTTTTTTTTTTTTTTAATTATCATTTTTCCAATAACATTGCTTTAATAGGAGATTAACTCCCCATATATGTGTAGTTAACTGATCTGAGAGACCTTTAGCCTGGACAGACTAGGCTACTGTGCATAGTTTTAAATACATGGCAATAATTAGAAAGCTTTTTAAGAAAGGTTTGTTGAATAAAAGCGCATGTATACAGCTATATTTAGCATGTTTCGACATATTATTTAACATTTGTGGCTAAGAAATAATTATTTATTTATTTTGGTGTGGTCAGAGATAAATTTGATAAATCCTCAGTGTTGACCCCTGAACAGTCCTGTGAAATAAAAACGAATTCCAATGCGACACTATGAAACCACAGCCCATTTGCTCATGCACATTGAGCAAGTTCATACACACAAAAAAGTGAAATGAATGAGGAAGCATGTGGACACAACAGTCTAAACTAAGTCAAATTTATGCATATAAAATATATTTTCCCAACAACAAAATTGATCAAAAAAGTTAATGTCAAGCCCTGGTCAGGATACATTTAATATCCCTCAAAACGCTGAAATTTTCAATACATCTTATTAATAAATTTGATGTCATTGAAATAAATAGATTAATTTGATTCACTGAAAACTGAATTAATAATTATTCAATTAAACTTAATTCAATTTGATTCACTAAAAACCTAACCAAAAAGTCGACTCCCCTGATCACCAATGCATAATTCGCACCCTCACAACTTACAGAAAAATAAACGTTTTCTGAAAAAATTGTTAACGTTAGTGCTGGTATTTTGAGGAAAACTCTCAAGCTCAAACTCACCGTATGGCCTGACATCTTCAATATGCTAAAGCCACTGATCTGTGTAGCATTTTTGGCGCTTTCTATACCATCCTGTACCAAAATAAACCATCAGTTTAGTCTCAACGATGTTACAGTTTTTTTATATAAAGTTAATTGTGTCGTCAGTATGTATATGTAGGCTAAATGAAAATCAACAAACAGGTGTTTTTGGAGGTCCGTTTTAACGTCGGCTAAGCGTTTTGAGAATATCATCTAGATTCTACTGACCTCTACTGGTGATAGTGGGAATCGCTTCTGTCGTTAAACCAGTTGAAATCTAAATAAAACGTCTAAATAGAACGTCAAATATGTTGCCGTTTTTATACTAAGTTAGTTATGTCGTCCGTATTTATTTGTAGGCTTAAGGAAAATCAATAACGTTTATAGAGGCCCTTTTCATCGCCTGCTACGTGTTTTGAGATCATCTAGATTCTACTGACCTCTACTGGTCATAGTGAAAATCGCACCTGTCTTTAAACCAGTTGAAATCTAAATAAAATTAAGTCAACAATTATGTAGCATCATATGTAATATCATTTTAATATTTATTGTTAGCCTATAATTGATGTTATCAAATTTTCATCTATAAATACATTTTATTCTATAAAGGTAACATTTTTTATATTTAAAACATTGTCAGTTAGAGCATTTTTCAGACATTTACAACTGAACAGAGAAACAACAATTTTATTTCTCCTTTAAATGCAAAAAATTGCCTAAATAGACAAATGAAGCTATAACAATATAACTCTAGGTTGTTCATTATTCAGTCACTTGTTTGCTATATCGTAGCGACATTTGAATCCTCTATTTGGAGAAGCAGTAATTAGTCTATTGTTGTTATTATTATTAATAAAACATTTATTAACACTTGCTTAAATGCCAAACAATACATAAATTACATTTAGAGATGTTAACATGTATAGATAATTAAAAACATTAATACATCAATTACACATAATTAAATTAATAACTAAATACAGAAATACAAACACAATTAATATGAATTATACAAAAACACCACAAAAATTCAATGTTTTAGCGGTGACGACTGAGACAGTAGCGCGTCATTCTACTTCCTGTTTAGAGGCTGGTCTAAGTTCTGTTCTGTAAACATTATACAACGTGATGTGAACTGCAGCAGATTGCTTACCGTAAACACTGCACAATCAGGTAACATAAACGATTCTGCTTTTCATAGCTGAAAAACATAACCTGACATGCATTACCTGCATCCGAATCACTGTATTAAATGTCATTACAGTTTTCAAAATGTACGACTTTCTTACACAAGTCAATGTCACGGGAGTGTTTGTTGTTTGTCTGCGCTCATGGCACAATGGATATGAGTTACGCAATGAGAACAAGCACTGTCGTTATTGAATTGTTGACAGTTGTTGTGCTTTTCATTCAGCTATTTGCTTTATTCGTCAAGCAGAGAAGACCCCGACAGCAATACAAAACAAAAGTTAATGATGGCTGCAGTGTCTAATGGAGGAGAGAACGTCCTCACTGACAGCGATGATGATATCCTGAGGTAATTACAGCTTTATTAAGAAACTTATCTTAAGAAACATTCATACAGACCTTATAGAAACTTGACAGGCTTGCCTTGTTTACCAGTACCTGTTTTGAGTGTGCATTTCTTATTGTGGTAAAGCTGGTTTTATATTCACACATTCGGACTTTCTCCTTAATAATATAATTTAAGCAAAGTATTCTTTGTGATTCCTACACGGGGCTTTCAGAGTTCAACATTGTTCTCTGTCAAATAGTGCTAATGTTATTTTAAAGTCATACTTTCATGTGATTTCAGATTGAATATTCAAAGCACCATGGTAAACAATATAGGGAGCATGTCACAAGTTGTCACTGAACGAATGTGCGAATATAAAACCAATTTTACCTCAGTGCGTTTCTTCACAAACTAAAAGTTAATGAGAAAATTGATGTCACACATCAATTCTACATATGTTACACAAGTAAAGTTATGCAAATAAAAAAAACTGTAACATACACAATGGAAACTTCCAACACAACAAACCTGCTAAGAAATATGTACGTACATATCTTATATACTCTACAGTAGGGCTGGGCGATTTGGCCTAAAATCAAAACCTCGATTAATTGAATGTTTTAACTCGATTACGATTAATGAACAATTATTTTATTTATTAGAGGTGTGAACCTACACTGGTCTCACTGTTCGGTTCGGTTACGATTATCATGCCATCGGTTCAATTTGATATCTCGGCGCATCACGGTGCATTGACGATGCTTTCCATACAGTTTAATATTTTCTTTACAGCAGCAATTCTTGTATAAAAATGTATAAATATATTTATATTTATATACTATTTGTAATACAATTTTGTGCTTTAATACAAACAGTAAGATATATAAACTGTACCTTTAAACAACACAAGCATTTATAGCAAATAGTATAAGCAAATATGAATATCCCGCTAGCTTTCTGATCCTTGTCTAACAAGTTCTCTTATGCCTCTATGATTGGTCACACGCTCAACAGAAAGGGCAGCGATTGGCTCATGCGCGCTGTGCTCTTCACAGATAAGTGGCACTGTTTACTTTTATTCTCTCAATCGCAGTGAAATAGGGGCTTCTGCTGTAAATGTCAGTGAAAGACTGTCCAGCAAACACACACAGTGAAATTGTGCACAGTTTCTGCGTTTTTAAGTAGTTAGAGCATTGTAAATACTCGCACTCGCCTCCCTTGCCATAGTAAGCTATGGCAACATAGCGCATATGAGATCAATAACATCAGTACATAATAACCGGCTATAATTATTACTGAACCGATACCGAATTGTCCACATCTGCATCACAGTGCACTGAAGAAACAATAATTTTGACACCCCTATTATTTATTTACTTTTTGCCCTCATAGTTAACTGAGTTTTGTACTGTAAATATGCTCATATATTACAAGTGAGAGATTTCTAAATGAAGGGTGCATGACTTAAAATAATTGAAATAAATGCACAGTATCTACTATCTGTGATTATTTATTGAACATCAACACTGAACAACTGAAATTAAAACACACACTGCCTAAAACGTGTCTCTCCGCACCGCCCACCCTTGTCACCGCTACCAAACCGACCAATCACAAAGCTTGTGCTACGTGTTGTTGTGATATGTAGCTACATTCTTTTGAGAGGTCTGTGGGTATGCGAAGGCTGTGCCGGACATACGCATGCAATTGGCAGAAGTACAATGTCAGAATAATATAATAAGTATAAATCATAATATAATAAGTGTAATTCAGCCTTAACAGACTGGGGTCACATGACTCCACACACGTTAGGCAAAGTAATTGAAATATTTGATCGATTATAGGTTCTAAATGTGGATTTCGATTACTTTTCGATTAATCACCTAGCCCTACTCTACAATGCCATATATTGACTACGATTCAAGGAAAATCGGAATATCTGTTTATGAACGCATTATGAAAATCCATTGAGGGGGAAACCATGTTGAGACCACATGACCTACCAAATATACAACTCACTTTGTCTTAGTAACCTCCTAATTATGAGATAATTTCGGGCTGCAGCCAATATATTAATGATTGTTCACAAACATACCCATTAGTTGGATTATTGGGCAATGCCATTTAAAGCCTAAGTTTATCTAACAGACCACCTAGTTTTTCATTTCCATTTTTCATTTTTTTTGTGATTTTTTTACGATAGAAATGACTGCTTTTGTGGTGGTAATTTCTAGAAAATTAAATTAAATGGATAACGGTTTGCGATTAAATATATATCTAAAACAGTAGGGAGTAAGCCAAGAGAAGCGTGTATAACTCTTATTTTTGTCCACAATCTTACTTTCTCTCAGATTTCACTACCCGGTGCATCCGATATCATGTACATATAGGACATGTGTTAAGGCTTCCCTTATCCTAATACACCAAAAACACGGATTGCCATAAAACTCATCAATGGCAGGGAAGCATTTTCTCTCGTTAACTGCAGGAAAGGAGTTAAATGAAAACATTTAAAAATGTAACGCACATCATAATACCAGCCATACATGTAAGCACAAATAATGTCCTTCAATTCTGTCATGTCCAACGGCCATCTTCCTTGAATCAATCTCCATCATTGTAAGCTGCTTGCTTTTCTATCTGTTCCATTGCTCTATTTGTTAGATGTTTGCTCCCACTTTTTTTCAGTATGTCAATGCACAAAATGCCCAATTAACCTTATAGGATGTCTAATCGCATCTTTGCATTGACTTCACATGTAAATCACTCGCACTTCATCTGCGTCTGCTTACTGCACAGGCTGCAAAACAATACCCCCCCTCCATGTAATGTAATGTGATGATTGTGAGGGGGCAGGTGAGACACCATTTTTCGAGAGACACTCAAATGCTTTACGTGCGCTGAGTATGCAACGTCTGTAAGTCATGTAAAACTATTCATAACAAACAGAAATAAATATAATTTGATTATATGGTTCGAAAATGGATGTTTTATGCTATTATTTACATTTTTTGTGATTGTTTTGCGTTTACATTAAGTATTTAGCAGGATTGCAAAAAACTAGAGGGTCTAAACTGAGTTTTATTCACATGCTAGGGTATATACATACAGTGCTCAATACAAATTTTGTCATCAGAATAGTATATTCCTATGGGTAAAAACTCATATACTTAATTAACAAGGTGTCTCAGAAAAACAATTAAATAATACTACGAAACAAAGACAAAAACAGCAACAACAATCTACTAAAGACAGCAAAAACAAAATGGCTGCCAAGTGCATGGTATTGAGAGAAAAGATGCATGTATGACATCATTAGCATTATCACACAGGACGCCACTATTGAAAATTGCTTATTTCTCTGGATTTGAACATTCTTCTAAACAACTAGGATAATACAAGTACATAATTCAGCAAAATTAGAAAAACTAGCAAAATTAAGACATAAGTAGGGATGCTCCGATCAGGATTTTTGGAGCCGATACAGAGTACTGATTCCTCTTCATAGTGATCGGCCAATGTCAAGTACTGATTCTGATGCTTCAAAGGTTATATAACTTTAACATTGCATAAAGCACATTTTCCCTCTAAGTACGATACCTAAGTAAAGCTTTCTCTTTTCCCAAAATAATAAATGAAGGATGTTGCATATAATCTCTTAAACACGTCTCTTATAACCATTTAGTGTGGTCACATCTTTGGTCAGTAGCAGCTTCACAGAAAGAAATGGATTAAACATAAAAATTAGGTAAGAAAAATGACTGACTGCAATTTGGAAACTTTGCAAAGGATGGAAGAAGAATGAGTGTCTCAATGAAGAAAAGGTTTAGAGTCCATTTTTGATGCTTAAGAAGTTAAAATGCATCTTCCTCTGTTTGTAAACCAGTAAACTAACACTTATGATCGTTTCATGTGATCAGCCAGATAAGCGTGTACCGATCGAGTCATAGAATGTAATTATCAGCCGATATCGATCTCCAGTCGATCGATCAGAGTATTCCTACTATTCAGCTATTATGTGCTCCAACTTTGATGCCAGTAGTGATGGAGGTAAACTCTTTATAAATCTCCTGTTTTTAGTCCTAATGACCTGTCAGAAGTTTTGGCAGCTGGAACCAAAGAGTCTCACGACAAAGCTGAGAATTCACCATTTGTTAAAGACTTCCTGAGAGGCAGAATTAAACGGGAACTTTTTAAGGTGAGTCTTTTGGTACTTTTGATGAATTACTTTTTACCGTCCAAAAGTCCACTATGTTCTGACCTTATTCTTCTGCTATTCTGTCATCTTGTCGACCCCAGCTTGGCACCACTGCCCTGTATTACGTTTATTCTGCCATTGAGGAGGAAATTGAGAAGGTTAAGGACCACGGAGTGTTTGCTCCTCTATATTTCCCCTCTGAGCTCCACCGGCGAGAGGCCTTGGCCAAAGACCTGGCGTATCTCTATGGTGAAGACTGGGAGAGCCAGATCTCCTGCTCTGCTGCCACACAGCCCTATGTAGACCGCATACATGAGGTGGGTCGCGATGACCCGGTTCTTTTGGTGGCACACGCTTGGACTCGTTACATGGGTGACCTATCAGGAGGGCAGATTTTGAAGAAAGTGGCTCAGCGGGCCCTGAAACTCCCCCCTACTGGTGAGGGCTTGAACTTCTACCATTTTGAGGGCATCCACAACCCCACAGCCTTCAAGAGGCTGTACCGCAGCCGGATGAACGAGCTGGAAGTGGATGCAGAAACCAAAGACAGGCTGTTAGATGAAGCCAACCTGGCTTTTAAATTGAACTTGGACGTAAGAGGATATGCTTTCCATTTACTGGTTGAGATAATCAGATGATTATTGTATTTTACATCCTTTGTTTTCTGTCAGGTATTCACAGAGTTGCAGGAGATCGGAAAAGACATAGAAGAGGAAGTGCAGGACATTGGTCCCCATGCACATGGAGATATGGGTGGAGATATTAGTAAATGTCCATACTATGCTGCCAAAATGGGTAAGAACGTTGTTAGAAACAATATATACATTGGAGATCAAAACTTGAAAACATTGGTTTCAGACACTTTAGATCGGCTCACCTTCTTGCTAAAGCCCCGGTCAGGTCACATGATTTTGACACGATATCGGCACAATTTCCTTGACATAGGATGTCATGGGGATTTGTAAATGACAAATGGGCATTGTGACACAAGATTCAATCGTTTCTTCTCGTGTAATGTGGCATAGTTCATGACAACCGATACCATGTCTGTGACGCCTCACGACACCATCGCAGAAGGTCTGGCATGTTTCTTTTTTTTTTTGTTCTTCACGATGACTTCCTTCATGTGGGTCATCATTTATCAGTTATATCAGCGGGTGCTGCCGTTAATGCATGGGTCAGGTAATCAGAAAATAGGCTGCATGTTTACTTATGGGTGGGTCATAGGTGGATAAGATCAATCATTGGTTATGCAAACTTTAACTGTCTTTTCTAAAACATTAAAGTGTTTTAAGCAATTTTATCTGACATACTGGCACAAATATGTAGACATCTCTATTCGCATGAGTTTCTGAGTTCTCTCATCCTTCCAACAGAGTTTGTTCTTCCAAGGTAATCTGGGAACATGTTCAGTGCTGCGAATACATTGCTAAAGCATTTCCTGCTTATTCAAATTTGTCATTAATAGTGAGCATATAGGCTTCTCTGAAACTGAATATTTGACTTTAATTTAATTTAGGCTGGATTATTATTTTATTTAACAAAGCAACACAATCTCATGGCAACTTTTGGCACTGAAGCATATAGCCGACTAGTTTTGAAGCACTTTACCTTAAAGGTTATTCGTTATTCTTTTTTTTCTAGTAGATAACTGACCAACAAAAAAATACATTCAAATTAAGATACAAACTAATTTAAAAGAAAATTCATTTCAAAAAGATATTTTTCCAAGAAAAACATACAAATTATCTGTTTGTTTGTGCCCCTCCACTACTCAAATGTGCGGTGATGATTTGTTCCGCTCCGTAGAAAGTAAGGATTTAATTAATGCTTCACAGCTGCTAATGCGCTTTCATTTTCTCTGTCTCAATCATGGCATGTTCAGGCAAGAGAGTGTTTAATATGCAACATTGGTAGGAAAATATACATTTAGATTTAAAATATCTTAAAATGAAAAAGGAAACATAATAACGTTAATACATTAATAACGAAACATTAATAACGCTCATAGTCGTAAATGTCACAGGATGACTGATCGTGAAAGAACGTGTAGTCTGGCACATTTGTTACCCTTGACAAGTCCAGATTTTACAGAGACAAAATCGCATTATCTGACATAGGGACTTTTGTAACCTATAATAAAAGTTGTGTGATCTGACTGGTCAGTGAAAACTGTAACATCAAATGTCAGATTAAAGGAAATGTTCACTCATTAAAAATGTCACCATTTACTCATCCTCCACATATCACAAACCTGTTTGAGTGTCCTTTTTTGTGTTAAGCACAAAGGAACCTGTATAAAGGAATACTGAAGAATGTTGGAACCTGGCGGCCATTGGCTTGAATAGTATTTTTAGTTCCTACTGTGGATGTGGTAGAGTGGTTACCAGTTTCCAACATTCTATTGACCTTATTCTGCAACGTGAAAGTAATAAACTTCTATAATAAACAGCAGAAAATGGCTCTACAAACAAGTGTGTTCATGACTTTACATAAAAAGTAGAATAACGCAATTAGAATATCAGTTTGCAACATCAAGCAGCATAACAAGCTGTTTTTAACATCTGTTTGGAAGTGAATGTGACCGGAAGTCTCAAGCCAAAAAAATTCTAATGGTTGCACCTGCTTGTACTTGAAGAACAGGGTCAATAGCTTATCTTATTTTGTGTTCAATATAAAAAAACATAAATGGTGAGGAAATTTCCATTTTTGATGAACTATTCGTTTAATGCTAATAAATGGATTATACTTTTCTTCAGGATATATACAATTCATAAAATCTGCTGTACATCTGCACTTTTACCTCATGTTAAGGGAACATCAAATAGGACTAAATAGTAGATTAAATTTTCCGGAAGGAGCTCGGAGTAGAGCTGCTGCTCCTCCACATCGAGAGAAGTCAACTGAGGTGGCTCGGGCATCTGTTTCGGATGCCTCCTCGACACCTACCTAGGGAGCTGTTCTAGGCATTTAGGACATTTTAGGTTGTTAACCAATTTTCAGTTTTGATCTTAATGTTTGGATATTTCTATCTCTGAATATTTGCTTCTATATTTTGTTGGTATGACTATTTCTTTTATTTCCTGCCTAGCGGTGAGTGGAAACACGACCTACGCGTGTAATTTCGCCAAGACGCTGCTTCGACAATCAACAGTACAGGTGATTCTAGCCACATGGGTCGCTGCTGTCGCCGGATTGGCTGCCTGGTACCTCATGTGATCACCTTTACACCAATCAGAAAATAGGAATTCTTCATGTTGTTAAAAGGTTCCTGCTGATTCTATAACCATTTAAAGCATAGGTCTCAAGCTCAATTCCTGGAGGGCCACAGCTCTGCACAGTTTTGCTCCAACTCTAATCAAACGTAGCTGATCCAACTAATCAAGATGTTCAAGACTACTAGACACTACAAGACACACTGTGTTTGATTAGGGTTGGAGCTAAACTGTGCAGAGCTGTGGCCCTCCAGGAATTGAGTTTGAGACCTATGATTTAAAGATTTAGAATAAAACTGCAGCATATTTGTATAAAAGATAATGCAGGTTTTAGCCTTATTGAGGGAATGTGACATTCTTTATCCTGTTTTCACTCTCAGTCAAGAGTGTAAGCACACTTAAGGGCATGCAAGTTGAAAATGGAGCTGCTTGATCTGCTTAATGCAAGTCTGTATCGTTAACCTATCGTGGTTGGTTTTGCACATTGTAATACATAGAAAATGTGTTATATATATATATATATCACTGTGGTACAGTGAATGATTAAAAAAAAGATTCTGTCCATGCAGATTTCTGTAGCATTTAATGCAGAATAAAGAGGCTGACGCCAGTGGTGTAGTGGTTAGTGCATCGACACATGCACTCCGGTGCTCGCGGCGACCCAAGTTTGATCCCCACATTGAGGTCCTATGCCGATCCATCCCCTCTCTCTGCTCCCCACGCTTTCCTGTCAATACTTTCTATTGAAGGTAAAAACCTTAATAAAACTTTAACTCGCAAAAAATTATAATAAAAAATAGTTTTTATGACACTAAGTGGAGTTTATTTATAAAGTAATTTCGAGAGAATTATGTGCTTATGATTGCTTGCAGCTGCCCCACATTATCTAATTGATTATTCACTGATCAGACAATTCCTAGGCCACTATAAGTTACATACAACAGACATCTTCGTTTTGAAGAAATCACCCTTCCCCCCCTACTCCTCCTCCTTTTCTAGATGGGTGGCATGGTGGCCCAGTGGTTAGCACTGTTGCCTCACAGCAAGAACGTCTTTGGTTCTGACTATTAACAAAACCAGCAGACGTTTCTGTGCGGAGTTTGCACGTTCTCCCCGTGCTCGCGTGGGTTCCCCGGTTTCCTTCCATTGTCTAAAAACATGCAACTTAAGTTATTGACTGATCCAAATTAGCACCATAGACAGGTAGCTATCTCTTAAGAGCAATATCTGTATGTTCATCAGCTTCTACAGTAGGGGAGTTCTCGAGTTCTACCTGAGCTCAAACTCCCCTCTTGCCTTGCAATGGTAGGGAGCCCAGGGCTTGAGGATCTTTCGAACTCAGGGCTCTCTCCCGGGACAGCATGCCAAACAAGCTTTATTATCAATCATCAGCTACGAGTGAACTCTTGAAAGGGATAGTTCAGCCAAAACTGAGAAATGTCATCATGTACTCATCCTTCACTTGTCATAAATCTGCTTGAGTTTCTTTTTTTCTGTTGAACACAAAAGAAGTTGTTTTTAAAAAATGTTAGAAACCTGTAACCATTTGTCCATAGTATTACAGTTTTACAACATTCTTCAAAATATCTCCTTTTGTGTTAGAAAGTTAATAGGGTTTCAAAACACCTGAGGGGCAGTAAAAAGTTAATTAAAATTTTTAGGCAAACCATTCCTTTGAACCTAACTGTATTGTTCCTATAATCATTAATTTAGCTTTAATAAGTATCAGAATAAATTTTCTAGTGATGAATTGCAAATATTTCTTTCAAAAATATACATCAATTAGGATTAAAAATCTTCTATAGTTTAGCAATAGTGAAAAAGAAAAAATCATGAATCAACTGAACAAAATACTGTTGAGTACGATATTGTATAAATGAAAAAAAAATGCATTTTGGGACCTGAAAACAATAATAAATCGTGAATCATGTAAGATTAATTTGATTTGCAAGTAAATGTCGCCCTCTGCAGTCTTGAGGAGGATTTGCGCTAGCTGAATATTTATTTCAATATTATTTTTCATGTTTTCCAGTTGTGGTTAAATGTTAAGCTTTGCAAACATCTCGTGGTTGTTAGATGATACAAAAAAATCTAACGTTGTGTATAATTTTACTTTAATAAGAAATCATTTTCCAGGATCTTGTTCATGACTGGAGTTGGTCACAAACTAGAACTCGAATGTAATTGCCTTTGTGCAGCAGAGCTACACTGATCAGCTGTCATCATATCTAGGCTCAGGCTCGGGCAAAAATACATTGAAATGTATTTTAAAGTGAAATATCAAATACCTTTAGTTTAGGTGTATCAAAATAAACTACAAAATACGGCAGTCGCAAGAAGTATCAAAATACTTTTACAGAGCAGCATGACATTTCTTTGCAAATCTTCCATCAATAGACCTATTCCATCAATCCCTTCACCATTAAAGTGACTTGAAGTAAACAATGTTTGATAGCAAATGTGGCCAGTAAAATTGCCATCATCTCCTTACAATGATTATTCAACCTCTTAATATTTTAAATGGGTGTTAAATAAAGAGTTAATTTACATTTTTTGTTCACCAGATTTTTTATAAAATGTTTTTTTTGCTGTTTAACTCTTCAATACTCAATATTAAAACTGTATTAGGAGTTTTTGATTATTAACTATCTGTGTTTCATATGTTGTGACATAGGTGACGCAGTGAGTAGCACTGTCACCTCACAGTAAGAAGGTCACTGGTTTGAGCCCTGGCTGGGTCAGTAGGCATTTCTGTGTGGAGTTTGCATGTTCTCCCCTTGTTTGTGTAGGTTTCCTTCAGGTGCTCCGGTTTCCCCCACAAGTCCAAAGACATGTGGCACAGGTGAATTGGGTAAGCTAAAGTTGTCCGTAGTGTATGTGTGTGAATGAGTGTGTATGGGTGTTTCCCAGTGATGGGTAGCAGCTGGAAGGGCATCCGCTGCGTAAAACATATGCTGGATAAGTTGTTCATTCCACTGTGGCGCTCCCAAATTAATAAAAGGACTAAGCCAAAAAGAAAATGAATGAATGAATGTTGTGACATCTCAGGGCTTACATCTTTCCTCTTCATTACTATACAGTGCACCTACTGGCATTTGAAACAGCCAATGAATCGCCACTGTAGGACTTATTTTTGTTGTTTGTTTTAACAACAAACATTTGGCATCAGCAATCCATCCAAAACTACTATTATTTGTACAGTATACTCTCTTGAGATTTTACATTTTCTCTTAAGATTTGTACAATTCTTCTTTAAATGAAGTCAATAACATCCAAAGCACCAATCAGCGGTGCATTTATATGATGTCTAGATGTAAATTTATCACAAAGTATTTTACAGTATTTTAAAAATATAAAAATACAAGACACTAAAGTATTTTGATACAAAATATTCAGCCATATTCATCAGCTCTGTATCAAATACAAATTACAAAATACTATTTTGTATTTAAAATACATATTTGAAATGCACGTATGTATTACAAATACTGCCCATCCCTGGCAAGGCTTACAAACTGTAAGTTGTTCACAAACTGAAAAATTTTAACCCAAAAATACAGAAAAGATCCAGGACAAGAATGATTATTTCTGTGACATTTGGTCATTTCTATCAATGTCCAGATCATTTTCTTGACTGGAAAAACACCCCTCTAATTTTCCAGGATGCGTGGGAACCTTGACTTTTTTCCAACAGTGTCAGGTTATCCTACAAAAAGTCCATAAAATAATTGTCATCCCTGCAGCAATCTTTCATCATTTTTAATAGGGATGTAACGGATCGTGATTGTGATCACAACCCACGGTTTAGAACACAAGTGACCCGTGGAATAATACTTTTTTTTACTTGTAGACTAAGGGCGTACTCACACTATGCTATCCGTACCCAGGCCTGTTTCCCAGATCGTTTGAGTAGTGCAAGTGCTCTAAATCGGGCTCAGGCATGGTTCAGTGGGCCGGCCCTGGCCCAGTTGGAAGAGGTGTGCCAGAGCGCGGTTCACTTGGGCTCAGGCACCGTATGCTTGTAGTGTGAGTGCAAAGCACGTCTGAGTCTGAAAGCGAGACGTGACTTTTAAGGGACTGTTTCATATGGATTAATTAATCATTCGTACTGTTCAATGAATGTAAACTGTCGTAGATTATTAAATACTCAAACCCCTCACTGCACCACAGCTGCACCTTTAGCAAACCTCATAATTCCTCCAGCACGAGGACTTTATGATTGTTTATGAGTGTCAAAAGTGGCTGATCTGTTCGGCGAAATATTAGACTGCGTCACTGCATCCCAAAAGACTAAATGATATAACTAAAGAAATCTCCACTGTGTTGAGCAAGAGCGCTTCTCTTCTTAAACAGAACAGCGCATCATTGATGACATAAGTGTGCAAGTGTTAAGTCGTGATCACGACATAACAAGAGAAAAAATATATATTTTAATGCACGGCCTATTAGGACTTCCATAGATTATTTCATTTTATTTTTAATAAAATTACAGGTTCTAAGTTCTGTTTGTTAAAACCAAAAGTTTCTTGCAGATCTGTTTTTGCAATAAATAGAAAGCAAATGACATTTGTCTCCTCCCCTTTCATGGCTGATCCAAAAAAATGATCCTATCCATGGCTAAACATAAACGTATATGTATGTAAAAACATAACGTGATCCGAACCGTGAGATTTGTGATTTGTTACACCACAAATTTTTTATAAATTGCATAAAACAAACCCTACATATACTTTACCACAAGATCTTTAATTTCTCACTTCTATATTTAGGAAAAAAGGTCCAGTTTTATATGACAACATAAAAATCTGAACATAAATTCACGACAAACTCCCAAACACCTTCCCAAATGCTTGTCCATCCACCACTCGCCCCAGTCTGGTAGAAAAGTACATGGCATTAGAAGTGCTGTAGCGCTTGAACCGAAGAATCACTTCTCCTCTAGAGTCTCCTGAATCTCCCAGAGTCACGACATCTGAAACGGGCACATATATGTCTCTTCTATGACCCCAAAAGCTAAGATGTGACACCTTTAGGACGGTCTGTGTTGAATCCAGATACATCATGCCAACCACTCTTCTGACAAAGTGGCTTATGGAGTACAGCATGACGCCAGCAAACACAGCGATGCCTATGGAGCGATTTAAGAGCAGCACCGAGGCCTGGCCCTGCAGGTGGAGGTAATAAACAGTGGGCAGCAGGACAACAGTGATGCTCGTCTGCAAGAGTTTGAGTCTTGAAAGAGCCCGCAGGCCCCTGATTGGTGGAAATGCATAGATTAGATTGTATTTCCTTGAAGCAAGGTCAGAAGAGAATGAGGCCGGTTGAATCTGCGTGGTGTGTGTGGATGCGATGGGCATCTGTTTACCCATGTGTGACAGGTTGTTGCTGTTGTATTGCATGCGAGCACTTGATATGAGTCCAGCAGGATGACACCGAAAGCCATATTGAGGGAAATGACTGGAAAGGTGGATTAATCTTGCTGACATCATCATCATCTGAGGAGACAGTAAGCATCACAGCAATAGTTATTAATGATAACTATTAAAAATACTAAACAATATAATAATTTTGATAATGTCACCCACATGATTATTGACTTACCATGTTTACTATGTTGATAAAATAACTGCTTGACAAGTTATGTTCGCTCAGATTATGCGTTCCAGCTTCATATATGCCATAATCATGGAAAATACATCAGAAATGTCAACATAATTGAATAACGCGTATTATTATTAATTGTTAGAGCAGTTTTGAATTAACTTACAATGTTCACAAGTTCAGTGCATCGCGCACTTCTTCTGTGAAGCTGGACATGAGCGATATTTAGTGCCGTTTCAAATTAAAAGTCCGTCAATTGTTCTAGCAATAAACGAACTTGTCAAAGTTAATATTTAATCAAGAGTGCGATTAAAACAATTATTAAGCATTTACATATTACTGTTCGACACGTGAAACTTTCAGCATCAGCCAAAATCTTTTGCAAACATTTGTTTCGGTACCATTAAAAGTGTCAAGGGCAACCAGGGTGCGAATTACAGGGTTGCTTGGTGCTTGGTCCAATCAAAAGGACCAAAAAAAGGACATCAAAACAAGATGTATAAGGAGGCGTCAGCTCTTTAATAGTAAGATATAGCTTTCTGTAATCTCTGCTCTATCTTAAATATTAATAATAAAAAAATTATAATATAACTATACAATTGACCCCCCTCCCCCTAATAATGGTTCATACCATTGTGAATAATCGTGAGAATTGTGAAAAACTGGCAGTTCTAGAGCACCAATAGATATCTCAAATAAATTCATAAAACACGTTTCTTGTAAAATAGGTGATTAAATCTGCATGTAGCCAAAAAAAGTAATTATTTACAATAATTTGTATAGTTTGACCTACAGCAACCTCTAAAATACTCACTTAATATCCCCAAAAAACACTGAAAACGTAGACATTTTAATAATAAATGAGATGTAATTTAAATACATTCATAAATTTGATTCACTGAAGCATGTATTACCAAACTACCACCGAAAAAGTTGACCCCCTTGATCATCAATTCGCACGCTGGTAACATCCATGCTTACATTATTGTTAAAGACAGACAATATAATAAACATACCGATAAATTAATATTAAAATATATATTTTTAATTGTAATATAATAATAAGTTGTGCAGTTTTGAGCACAACTCCCCCAAGCGCCGTGAAGCTGGACTTGAAAGAAAGCCGGACATACTCCAAAATAAAAGTACTTCCGTTGTCATGACTAAAATTCAGTTAAATTAACACATCAAATGAAAATGATTTCTAAAAAATAAAATAGGTAATAATGATTGTATTTTTTGTTTGTACCTTATTTCATACATTTTTTTTAAATCTGCAAGTTCTTTCAACAAGTCTATAATGTAGTTACAGGACTTTAATTTTTGTTATATTGCAGAAACTGTCCAACAAAGCATCGCGTCAGTTGCTTCTTATATTTTATAGGTATTGTACTTTAATTGTTCCTCAAGCAGACAAAATAAGTTATTAGCATGATTCGACACTCTGTAGGATGTCTTTAATTAAAACTCTCAATTGTGATGAAGTCAGCAAATCAATCGGGTCACGGGAGCAATTTCGCAATGTGTTCGTTATGTCGTTAATACACTTTAATGACAGTTCGTACATGCAAGCGATATTTTGACAGACACGAGGGGCAATGAATGGCCCAAGACTGAACACAACAGTTTGAGGACACTCGCAATGCGGATTTCATCTGACAGCATCGAGAGCAGCGCTGATCCTACATGTTGATTGATTTGGTGCAGAAATAGCGCTTGTTTGCTGTTTGTAGGATCATTTTCTCATCATGCTTCAGTTGGGAGATGGACTCGTACTGTTTTCTACCGTATTCGTCGTGGTTCTTGTGGGAACCAGGAGTGCTGTGTGGCCCACGGTGCTCGCGGCCTCTCTCTACCTGTTTCTGGTGATGTTCCGGTTCCCTCAGGTTCCCTCCAGCCGGGCCAGACAGGTGCTGCGGCCCGGCTCGAGAGTGCCTGCAGGCGGCGTGTCGGCGGTGGCGCACCGCGGTGGAGGACACGACGCCCCGGAAAACACTATAGCTGCTATAAGAGCGGTGAGCACATCAGTGTGTTGTTTCTGTTTAATATTAATGCGTATAATGCATTTACAGACAATATATGACGTCAAAATGCCAAACAAGAAGTGTCACATAAATTAATGACAGAGATGTAGAGATATTTTGTGCCTTTAGTCCAAATTGGTACATTTCTTTAACCCTATGATGCATGTGTGTGCCCAAACTTTTTCTTATGAAGGGCCAAAAACCAAACTTGATTCAAGCTAGTGGGCCAAAGGTAAATATAGGTGAGGTAAATAATTCACCAGTTTCCTAATTTATTTAATATTGTTTAAAAATGACTGGAAGAACATTCAATTCAATTTGTTTATTGTCATGTGCACAGTAAGGAAACACGTTTAACTGTACAATGACATTCTTACTTTGCCGTCCACAGTGAAGTCGTACACATAATACACACATCATACACGACATACACATATATACACAGAAGTATAACTATGAAATGTGTGTGTATATATATATATATATATATATATATATATATATATATATGAATGAATGTAAATAATATATAATACTGATTGTGGAGTATTGTAAACAGATGTAAACAATGTATAGTAGTCAGAGATGTATAAAGCACTAGAGACCCAGACTTAAGTAAAAGTACAAGTGCTCTATCAAAAAAGTGACTTGAGTAGAAGTTGAAGTGCTCTTTAAGCACAATACTTAAGTTTAAGTACTAAAGTATTCAACATTTTTTGTACTTAAGTATTGCAAGTAGTTTATTTAAAAATGTACTACTCAAGTACTAAAAATAAAAGTACAAGTATTGCGTTATGTAGTTATTTTTAAAAAAGCTGTCAAAAGACATATTGTTTTGTTTATTTTAAATATCTTTTTTGGGGCACAGGATTAAGCAGAACAAAAAGAACCATGGTTTACGATTTATAATATATATATATATGATGGGTCAAAAACACCATTCAGCGTGACAGCCTTTATGATAGACAGTTAACATTATGTGAACATTGCAGCATGATATGAACCGCGGGTAGCTAGCGGTAGTTAACTTATCTAGCTCTTATGGATAGCTCAATCTGCTGTTTTGTGTATTATATTATCTTTAACTTGACATGTTTCTTCAAATCCGATGGTAGAGTATGCACTTCATTCTATATGAACTGTCTTTCACTCCGACAAATGCAAACATTAGTTCTAAATAGGGTCACGGGTGGTCTTTTTCCTCATCGCCACGAACAGTTGAAAGTGGAGGAGTTGAAGGTGGAATTTCTGGGTTTTCCATGTCTAAAACAAACTAAAGTGCTCACTCTTCTTTGATCGTCTGATCAATGAATGATTGATTCATAACATTTTTATAATTGTAACGAGTAACTATGCAACACATAAAAAATCTACTGGAGAAAAAGTATTAAGCTCATCGAAAATATGTACTGAAGTAAAAGTAGAAGTAGGAGAAAAAAAACAATACTCCAGTAGAGTACAGATACCACCTTTTAGTAATTAAGTACAGTACTGAAGTAGTTCTACTTCATTACTATACATCTCTGATAGTAGTTGTTAAGATTGTGCTTATTATGCAAAAAGTGCCTATTGCAATTGGCTTATGTGCAAACAACAGTATAATGGCCAGAGCAGATTGAGTGCAATTGTATGCATTAATAGTGCAAACTGGGATGAAGAATATAGTGTGCTACTGAGCAAAAATGTTATGTCCACTGGTTATCCATTTTAAGGTCTGATAGCTGATGGGGGAAAAAAGAGTTCTTGAGTCTGGCAGTCTGCATCTCACACTCCTATACCTCTGCCCTGAGGGTAGGAGTGCAAATATTCTGTGTTGTGGGTGAGTGGGGTCTTTCAGGATGGAGGCAATAAAACATTGCTTTAGATTAACTAATACAGTATATTGTTTTACATTTTATAATGAATTTGTTACAGTAAAAACAAAATCTAATATATAAAAAATAACACTACTTTTTGCCTTTGCGCTGCTTGTCGATGTCTTCTGCATAGTCCTCTATCTGTCCAGTGACAGTATTTACATTTTTAAAAATCTGATTCATTTACAAGATTTTATTGAAATATTTTATTTCAGCTTTTTTGTAGCTCAACAATAAATCGAACACACAAAAAAGATCTCCATCCATCTCACTCGTCTCTCAGATGAGATGGTGGGCCAATTAAAAGGTTACAATTGAACAACTTTGGCCCGCGGGCCCTACTTTGGGCATCTCTGGTCTAAAGGGACCTGACTGACTTCTGACTTTCTATATCTTTGCAATAAGTTAATTTCTTCTCTTAGTATTCCAGGAATTTCTCAATTAACTTGTTGTTGACCATCAAAAATTTTTATTGCTTACATTTAAAAATATATATTTATTTATTGTTGGTGTATTACAGAATATGTACAGTTGAAGTGAGAATTATTAGCCTCCCTTTGAATTTCTTTAATTATTTTTTTTTCCAAATGATGCTAACAGAGCAAGGAAATTTTCACAGTATGTCTGACAATATTTTTCCTTCTGGGGAAAGTTTTATTTATTTTATTTTGGCTAGAATAAAAGCAGTTCTTAATTTTTTATAAGCCATTTTAAGGTCAATATTATTAGCCCCTTTTTAAGCTTTTTTTTTCGATTGTCTACAGAACAAACCATCATCATACAATAACTTGCCTAATTACCTTAACCTGCCTAGTTAACCTAATTAACATAATTAAGCCTTCAAATGTCACTTTAAGCTGTAAAAAAGTGTCTTGGAAAATATCTAGTCAAATATTATTTACTGTCATCATGGCAAAGATAAAAAATAAATCAGTTATTAGAAATGAGTTATTAAAACTATTATGTTTATGACTTCAACTGTATATAAGGGAATGTTTAATGTGAAGATAAACGGATTTCAAAAGATAAAAACAAACATTACAATTCTCAGCCAAGCGTGACATTACTCAAGAAATGTATGTGGGTAATTTTAGACTCATGTTGTGCATTAGAAGCACTTTTCAATAGCTTGTGCATCAAAGGGTTAAAGATATAGCTGACCTAAAAAACATGCAAAGGTGTAAACTCAGAATTGCAAGAATGCATACAAACTTACAAGCTTATAAAAGTCACCTGAAATAAAGTCACAATCCTGGGGGCAAGAAGTCAGAGCTGAGATTATGAGCTCAAGAAACACTCAGTTGTAATGTAAACTAGTTTAAATACATTTTTTATTTTATACAGACTCTTTTAAAATATCCAAATCAACACGTTGTGGGAGGTTCTCTGTTGTTTACTCAACTTAAAAATGCTTTCTCTGTGAATGGTCAGCTAGCCAATCAGATAAATCAATAATTCACCAATTGAATATGATTCTGGGCCATTTAGTTTATTCTTTAACTTTGCATCTAATGTTTTATAAATGCTTGCTTTCGTTTAATTTTTTAGGGTATGTAATACATGAGCCATCACATGCTCTTAAACCTCAAAAGAACACTTCCCATATTAAAAATTATGAAAGCCTTGGGTAACCATGTTTTCATGACACAGGACTTCACACCAAGCACTCTTCCTCTCATAATAACTCTCATTTCTAAATGAAAGGCGAGTGAGAATGGAGCCACGGGTGTGGAGCTGGACCTGGAGTTCACTGCTGATGGGGTTCCCATACTGATGCATGACGAAACTGTGGACCGGACCACAAACGGCTCAGGACCACTGAACAAGCTGCTCTTCTCTGAACTGCGCAAACTCGACGCAGCCGCCAAACACAGATTCAGGTCAGAACTGAAGGCAGTCTTGTTTCATAAACTGAGCATGACCAGGTTAAAGACAGCAGGTGGTATGTTTGTGTTTGTTGTCGAATAGTGACCGTTTCCGAGGCGAGAAGGTCCCGACGCTGCAGGAGGGGGTAGAGGAATGCATTAAGCACCAGTTGACCATCTATTTTGATGTCAAAGGTCATCCAGACGAGGTACTGTCACAACGATCTTTGCTCTACATGAGTCTGTCATTCCTTTTCATCCACAGATATCTTTACTAATGAAAGCCTGTTGGTTTAATGATTCTTGCATCAGGAGACCAGAATGATAATCTAGTCATGCATGTTATCTTTTATAGGCAGCTGCAGCTCTAAAAGAGTTATTTCGGAAGTATCCAGTGCTCTACAACACAAGCATTGTCTGCTCGTTTGAGCCCAAAGTCATCTATAGGGTAATATCCATTCATTCATTTTTCTTCTGCTTAGTGTTCCTTTATTCATCAGGGGTGACCACAGCGGAATGAACCGCCAACTTATCCAACATGTGTTTTACACAACGGATGGGGATACTGGTATACATCCATACACACTCAATTCACCTATAGCGTATGTCTTTGGACTTGTGGGGGAAACTGGAGCACCCAGAGGAAACCCACGCCAGAGAACATGCAAACTCCACACAGAAATGCCAACTGACCCAGCCAGGACTGGCTTGCTGTGAGCTGACAGTGCTAACCACTGTGCCGCCCCAGGGTAACGTATACAGTTGAAGTCAGAATTATTAGCCCCCCTGTTTATTTTTTTCCCCAATTTCTGTTTAAGGAGAACTTATTTCGATTATACTTATTTTTTTTTCCCAACACATTTTTAAACATAATAGTTTTAATAACTAATTTCTATATATATAATAACAATATCTAATATTTGACTAAATATTTTTCAAGACACTTCTATACAGCTTAAAGTGACATTTAAAGGCTTAACTAGGTTAATTAGGTTAACTAGGCAGGTTAGGGTAATTAGGCAAGTTATTGTATAATGATGGTTTGTTCTGTAGACTATTGGAAAAAATAGCTTAAAGGGGCTAATAATTTTGACCTTAAAATGGTGTTTAAAAATAAAAATTATTCAAGTCAAAATAAAACAAATAGAAAGAAAAAATATTATCAGACATACTATGAAAATTTCCTTGCTTTGTTAAACTTTATTTGGGAAATATTTAAAAAAAGAAAAAAACTTCAACTGTATATGTAATTAATACATTTTTATGCTGGGTTCAGACGACACAATATTTCAGTGTGGTGAATTGTGTGATTTGGATTCATAGATTTGCGAAATATGTCAGATTATGTGTTGCTTCCCAAACCATCATTGCTTGTTCTTTAAAAACGTGATACAACTGTTGTGAAGGACCAAAAAATGTAGAATTGGGATGCACCAAATTTTTTAAATAAAATCGCCTGAAAGTGGTATTTTCCAGTTTTTCAGGTGAAAGAAATAAACTGCTCAAAATATAAGACAAGAAAAAAGGATATGCCGCACTGCACTGCCCAGCAGTGTTCAGCGCACTGGTTTCACTCTCCCTCCAGCTGTAGTCACTGCATGGTGTGAAGTTGCTTTCAGACCAGATGTGGAAAGCACTGTGCTATGAAACCCATTCATTTCAATGGCTTGTGCCCTAAGTGTGCTTTCTTGCCGTGTGGACCAAAGCGCAAAAGGAGCGGCATGCACTGTCGACTAAAGAATGAGTTTTACAAATGTAAAAGGTTTTAAAACATGTTTGAAAAGCATGTTTGTAATAAAGACGGTAAAATCACTGTATAATTCATCACAACAGCCGTGTGTCAGAACAATTATAAAAGAAGACGCTTTATTCCCGGTTTGTAGACATTAAATCAGGTTTATTTTGTACGTTAACATTACGGATATCCATACAGCAGTGGATATTAACACATATCCTGTCATGTCGATTCTCCATGCTTCTAGCAAGATGCCGCCCTTCTCATTATTGCAGAAAGGCTTGAATTAACTCCACAATAAATGCATCAAATAATCATTGGGGAAGTTCTTACTGTAGTATTTCTCACTTACATGAGATCTGCTTCCTTTATGTCTGTCACTGTGCTGTTTATCTGACGCAGGATTAAGGCACACTCTGACAGGCACGTGGGAACGTTGGGTGGGCAGAACTAGCATTAAAGGCACAGGCAACAAAAACAGCTACAAGCATATATATTCTGAAAAGTATAATAAATAATCTGATGGGTGTTTTGAGCTGAAACTTTACACATTCTGGAGACACAAAAGACTTATCTTAAATCTTGAAAACGGTTAAAATAGGTGCCCTTTAAGTCAAAGTGCAAAACAGTTCAATATTCCACGCTGGATATTCTGCTCATGTACACATACAGTTTACATCTATGCATGAACCGCACAAGCTCACCTGAAAAGCAAAGTCAGCTTAAATAATGCGCTGACCATACATTTCTTGTAAGGTCAAGGCAACACTGGTAAAATGACCTCTCTCGTCTGGTTTACTGTCAATACAAGTTTACTGTAGTTCTTTATTGGCTTGTGTTTTTTAATATGCGTAGAATTTAAGTTGAGTTAAACTGAAAAAGTCATACAAAATTACTTTGTTTAATAAAATAATTATTGAATAATTATAATAAAGCATTTTTAGTGCATCCAAAAATTGTTGGATTTGGCCTAGAGTTTTAATTTTGGTGCATCCCTAATGTAAACATCCGTCTTTCTGTCAGTGCATTGTCAGGCAACCCAGATGTCACGTCACAACACCCTATGTCAGTTTTTCTCAACACATTTTATGTGTCTCTTTTTACTTCAGATGTGTGTTCTAATTTGAGCATAAGTGCCCTGTGAAGTGAACATCACAAGATATTCTGCCATGATTCTAGCTAGAAGGGAGTCTAAGGGCCCTGTCATACACCCGGCGCAATAAGGCACAAGTCCTGTTTTGTGCTATTAGTTGCTATTTACAGACAAACGCAACCCTATTTTTCCCGCTTTGTTCCATGTTGTTTTAATAGCAAATCCATTTGCGCCACTTTGTGGACTCATGGGTCTGCTAAGGGAGGTGTGTTAAGGCGCATTGTTGGTGTATTGCTATTTTGAAGAACTGAAATAGACTGCGCCATTGACCAACTGAAAGATGGTCTAAAGTCCAGCACAGAGATCGTTAGTTATGCCCCTGTGCAGGTCCAAATGCTTACACATTGCTTAATACACACAGGATGTACAGCAATACACAAATATCTTTACAAATGAAAAAAATAGAAAAGATTAAAATGTATCAAAAATTATTATTTTCTACATAAAAATAAAAAACACTGCCTCCATGCCTTCTTCATCTTGGGGGGCTTTTTTCAGTTTATTCATCACAATTTGCTTTTCTATAATGTTATTATTATTATTTTATTATATGCATATTTGTATGTTCTATTAAAATAATAGATTGACATATTTGTTCTATTAAAAACACCTGTCAGGTTTTGAACCACATGGGAACTGAATTTGAAATTGAAATGAATTTAGAAATAGTTTTGAAACAAATCTTTGCGCCTAACAAACAAAATTAAATATGTAGGCTAATGGATGTTCTTAGTGGAGTGAGTACAACACTGTTTCCTTATCCACGAAAGTAAAGAAGTAAAGTAAAGAGTAAAAGTAAGATTATCCTTGCTCAAATGGTCTGTTTAACTGTTTTCTTGCTAGTGAAAAGTTTGTAAATTGCAAATGCGCCATGGTGCGACGCATCTGACTCTTAAAGTGAATGTGAGATGAGACTCTGATTGGTTTAATGCACGTTATGCTCAAAACACACCCATAACTCATAAAGAAAATAAGCACAACCCATGCGCCACGGCTCAGAGTGTATTTTTCCATCCTTAAAATAACAAAAGTGGATTCGGACACGCCCTTAATGCTTTTGTGTCATGTGCCTAGATCTATAAAATAAAGCCCTAAATGTGTCCTTCAAATGGCACTTTATGTAAAATAAAATTGCTAACATTTACAGGAGGTATATTATGTCAAACTTCTTCATTAAGCATTCATGTAAATTGTGTAAATGCATGTATGAACATTCAGAAGTGAAGTTAAGACTTCCTGGGGTCAGGCCGTAGGGAGCAACGAACCCTGTGTAGGAACTCTTTCTCTAATGAGCTGGTTATTTACATAAGAAAGATGTGCAAAACTCTGTATGCAGAGCAGGTGCAATAACTGTAATTGAGATGACCACTGCCCTGCATCAAACAGGACAGACTAGTGATGCGCGAATGGCGGTTATATTCGCAGGTGCTGCGGATAATCCGCGGGTCGGATAATAAAAAAAATACATTATGATTAATTGTGGGTGGGTAGAGAGTGGACTTCGCAGAATGTGAAGATAAGACGTCCAAAATACAGTAATGGATGAAGTGCAAGAGTACTATGCAAACTTTCAGTTAGAGGAGTCATCAGAGGAAAGCCTGCTATTGTTCTGGGAGAAACAAGATTGCTTATTTACACGACTGCTGTTAATAACAAACGATCCACGGTGACCTATCATCTTGCTTAAAACAAACAATTAGAATTATTAAAGTGTCGATCGGGTGCGGGTCGGGTGCGGATATATATATATAAATATATATATATCAGATAAAAGAATATGCGGGTGGGTGGCGGGTGGATGATTAGAATGAAGGAGCGGATTCGGGTAATGTTTCAGCTGATCCGCCCATCTCTAGGACAGACTAATATTAGATTAATATCATGTAATCTAAACCTTCAATGCTTCTTTTTAAAACAATAATACAGATAACATAAAAATTATCTACTCACCTCCTCTCCAGATGCGTCAAGCGGATCCTAATGTGGTAACCGCACTGACCCATCGGCCGTGGAGTCTCAGCCGTTTTGGCGACGGGACACCACGATTCTCTCCTGCGTGGAAACAGCACTGGATGCAGGTGTTAGACGTCCTCCTGGACTGGGCCCATCATCACCTGCTGTGGAACCTGTGTGGAGTCTCTGCTTTCCTGGTGCAGAAGAACTTCATCTCGCCGTGAGTCACTGTATCATTAATGTTATAATTGACAAGCCATGTCATTATGTGAATTACATTACTGTAAGATCTTTAACATACCTACCACCAGTCCTAAAATAAACTGTGCATTAAATAAATTGTCTATATATAACTGCTGAAATAGGAGTTGTACTGACCACTGGGTAGTTGTTTTAGTAGAGACTAAAGCACTGACCATTATTCCTGACCACTGCTACATATACTGCAACACTTCTATTCACACAGTCTATTATTAAAGCCTACTAGTGGAACTTTAGGGTACGTAAGTGCTGTCAGAAATCACATTTTTGTTCATACTTGGAGTTAGGAAGTCAGTTGAATTGATGAGTTTTGGAAAATGATCTCCCTGAGGTAAATAAACTACCATGTTACTTACAGTCTGCATGAAATCAAGATGTTTATTTTGCTAGTCTTAAAGTCTGTGTGAACTGGAAGTTGCTGAGACTTATCTCAGTATGTTGATGTACTTCTGACTGAAATTGAATACTTAGTAGAGGGCGAAGCTTTCTTTTTGCACATAATGTAGCAAACTAATGGTAAGATGGGTGTGGTTACGAACAGTGTTGTTTTAGAGTTATTTTAGAAAGTAATGCATTATGTTACGACCTCCTCGTTTGAGTCGCAACATAAAAGAGCTCAGACAACAAAAGCATCTATATGCAACTTGTTTATTATAGCTAAAACTAATAGAACAACAAATCAAGGAACAAACAAATGTCTAGGGATAAATAAAGAAGATAAAGAACTTAAGATAAAATCACAACTAACTTTAATGACATGATATATGAATAATGCAAAACAAAACCATAAGGTTACAGTATGAAAGAGATGGTCTTGACATGAGGATGTCCAAGTAGCCCCACTGTCCTCCAAAAGCTAGCACAACACTCTTATTTATATGCTTTAAACCAGGGATGTCCAAACTCATTTTCTGGAGGGACGGTGTCCTGGAGAGTTTAGCGTCAACCCTTATCAAACACACCTGAACTAACTAATCAAGCTCTTACTGGATATACTAGAACCTTCCTGGCAGGTGTGTTGAAGCAAGTTAGAGCTAAAGTTAGCTGGACACCGGCCCTCCAGGACCGAATTTGGACACCCCTGCTTTAAACCAATCGGTGAGCAAGCAGGCACCTAATCAGGATCTGCCACATCCAAACTGAAATCCTGGGGTTGTCACAATTACAATATTGAGTTACTCCCAAAAAAAGTAACTAGTTGTGTTACTTAGTTACTTTTTATGGTAATGCGTTACGTTACTTTTGCATTACTTTTTCATACCTGGCTGAGGCTTGATCTCTTTCATACATCCGTACATCCCGGAAGGGACGTGATGGTGGGGGAAAAAATGTACACGCCAAAACATCTTTGTGAGATAACGCAAAACATCTTTGTGAGGGAACGCAAAAAGTTAAAAAATATATATTTTCTTATCATTTTTTTTCTTTCACCATCACGTCCCTTCCGGGTCTCCGTATTTTCAGAACTTGCAGGTTTTTTTCTCCTCATTTTTTTAAATAAAGGAGGTCTGCAATTATCAATGCACTGTGTAACCTTCATTTACTAAAAAAAAAAAAAAGAAATGCATCAAAAAATTATTTAGGATAATGTTATCTTCTGACCGCTTTTAGACCCAGAGCTAAACACGCCATATATTCCGATTAATTAAAAGTTTAAAGTAATGTGTTTGCTTCTTTTGTACTTTTTGTCTTATTAGTTACATATAATAACTGTCCATTGAGACAGTCCCCTTTTCCTTTTCTTCGATGCGTTCAGAATAATGAGAATACTTCCATCGCAGAAATTTAAGGCTCTGCCATCTTTGTTTCTATTGCGTGCGGGATTCATTTTTAATTCAGCATTTTTTTTTTTAACGAAATTATTAAACTAAAAGATAACTCACATTACATTTTTCAAATTTAACTCAAATATTATTACTAATTTCTAAAAAGTAATGCGTTACTTTACTCTAGAGCTGCACGATACTGAAAAAATCTGATATGGCAATATTTTGTATTTCTGCAATGATATTGCAATATCAATACAATTTCACCAGATGACTTGGAACACCTCTATTTTGGAAACAATTGATTCATTTTCTATTGAGTGGCATGATTCTGTAGGGGAACAAATCATGCACGGCATGTAATAAACAAATTACAAGTATAGCTAAATACAGTAGAGCAAACATAAATGTGAAATAAACAGTGCTTTATGCTTTTCAGGCTAGTCAAATTATAATCCGGGAACAAAATTTGAAAAAATCTAATATAAAATAACACTCTGCAAAGATTTACTGTTTAAATAGTTCAAAAAATTATTTCTTGATAAAAATGCTTAAAACTCTCTTATGGCTTAAAAATCTGCAAATGATCAACTTTTGCTCCATTATGGTTCAACTCTGCAGTAACTCAACAAATCTCAAGTGTTTTCAACTGTGTGACTATTTAATCCCAATATAATACATAATGCTAAACTACATAATCCAAATTTAACAATGCAGATTCTGCAATGTGACTATTGCGGATGCACACATTGCAATATCGATGCTCAGATGATATATTGTGCAGCCTTACTTTACTCGTTACTTAAAAAAAAGTAATATCATTACATAACTTGTGTTACTTGTAATGCATTACCCCCCCTCCCCCAACACTGGTTACTAATATTGTTGCTGAAGGCATCAAACTGACATCAACAAAAATGACTCCAAACACAGAAGCAAATGGTCAGAAGAACAGAAAAATGATTTACTGTATATTAAAGCTGGTCAATATTTGGAGTATAGATGGAAATTTTGCACTAGGATTTTTGCCCAACATTAGCTACTACTGATGATCAGCAATGAAGAATGAAATGGAAAAGTGAAATAATTGTCTATATGAAAATGGACATAGAAATAACTCTCCTTTTGACTGGCATTGTTTCTTTAGGGTTGTGCAGTTTAAATCACAGAATTTCTACAAAGTATTTTGTAGACTGCAACTTGCATACTTTTCTGGTAACATCCATAACACATGTTTACTTTCCTCATTTAAAATATCAATTTTTTTTTTTACAGTTTGATATTTTTCTGATCCCTTAACTCTGTGGCTAGTATTTTAGAAAATATAAACAGATGTTTCAATATATTGTTAACATATACTGTACTTTCTATGGGAATTTATGTTTTGAGATTTTACTGCAAATGTCACATCTATAACGCTGGAATTGCTCAGGACAAAACATGATTTTTCTTAACAAGCCATGATAATAGAATAGAGCAGAACTTGAAAGCTCTCTTGAAAAAAATGATGATGTCTGGTCACCCTGAATCTATATATGTTTTGTATGATTACTTGATTTGGTGCTGGAACTGTGATTTTGTTACATTTAAATCAAGGGCTGCAGAAATTACTACAAACATTCAAATACAATCATTAAAATAAGAATATTATATGAGCAATTCCATGCAAATCAACCAAAAGTCAACCTTGCCATGGAAACTGTTTCTAAGGTTTTTGTGTAAGCAAGTATTTTAAAGTACTTTAGAAGTATTCAACAATTTATCTGTCAATGTTTTCAAACTATTATATTTGATTTACCAACGTCATGCAAGTGGCAATTCCACATTTGTCACATTCATAACGCAGAGATGTCACATCCATAATGACACTTTTTTTCCTCATAAATGCTAAAATATTAAATAAAATAAAATCAATGATTTTTTTTCTATATAGAGCAACTCTTATACTTTGATTAGCATTGTTTCTTTTGGATTGTTCAGTTCACAGAATTTCTACAAAGTATGTTGTATACTCACAGACTTTTCCATAGTGCATGTTTATTTTCCTCATTTAAAGTAGAAAACATGTTGTGGTAAGTTGTTCTGGAAAATATAAACTGATGTTTCAATGTAATGTTAACGTACACTTTCTATGTAAATTTATGTTTAGAGTTTTTTTCTGCAAATCTCACATCCATAATGCTGGAATAGCTCATATTCTGTAAAGATGCACAGACTGTATTTAGGGAATTTAACTACAAACTCACTAAAAAAACAACAATGTATCCAGAAAAGCTAAAATACAAACTTTAGGGTTCTTACACCTTATCCAACTTCAAATTCCAGCACTTTACAAGCACTTTCAAGGTACATTTTTATGCTTTTCCAGCACCTAACAACCACTCTAAATTACGTTTATATATGCTGGATGTTCCTTTTTTAACATTGTTGAATACTTTGGAGCATAGATTTATTGGAATAGTTCACCCAAAAATGGCATGATTGTGTTTGGGTGTAGTACCAAACTTTCATGACTAGTCGTTCATGTTATTTCATGTACGCTGCTATTCAAATAACAAATTAAATCCTTATGAGTCTGAGAATATTCTTGTTGCAAATTAATGAACTTTTCCTATGTCAACTGTTTTGAAAATCAGTCATTAAATATAGAAAGCATAAGCTTTCATCAATATTACTTTTTATTATTGTCAATATCACTTTAGTTTAGGACTAAGGTACTGTTGTAACTGTATGCAAATGTCCCACCTGTCAAATGGTGACAGTTAAGGGGTTAAACTATTCCTGAGCGATGTGTTTGACATTTTTAGGTGCAAATATGCATTCTAAGTGAATGTCTCCCAAATACGTGCATGCGGTGAACATTTTGCAATGAAAACTGATCACACGACAACAATTTTATGCACTCACACAAATGTTCAGAAATATATTTTGAGATTGCATAAGTAAAATTTTCAGGCGCATTTGCAACCAAAACAGTCGCAATTTCGAGTCCTGCAATTTCAAATTCAAGCAGGTTCAAGCACTTTGTCCAAAATCCAAGCACATTCCTAACCTTGAAAACACTAGATTAAAAAAACAAACATTTTCCAGGATTTCCAGCTCCCATACAAACCCTGAAACTTGTGTTTGGTTTTACACTTCATACCTTCATTGCACTTCATTCCTCACTTTTTAGATATACAGAAAAAAAAATTAAAAAATCATAGGTGCGTTACAAATCGCTTATGCATTTTCTACATTATTTTGTACATAGTGCATTTACATACAAAATTCTAAAATATGAAAAAAGCAAATTGTTTAAATGTCCAGTTAGTGAAAAAAAGTTCCATTTGGGATGACACTTAACTCATACACTACCCATTTGAGTGTATAACGCATAGAGAGAGTATAGTGTGTTTTTGGGATGCAACTGTTAAGGCTCGTACACACCAAGATGCTTTTCGTTTGCGTTTATCGTCAGCGTTTTCCAAGACGTTTTTCCGGGTGCAAACCCAAGCAATTTTCACAGGCGTCGAGCAGAAGAGTATGCAAAATCACTCCTTGACGTTAGATGGCGCTACACAACTTTAAGCATCTGACACCCGCTTGTAACACAGAGAAAGAAGACAAAGTTGACACGCTTGTTGTTATGGATGATTCTAGTAGCAGCTTCAGCTCTAGCGATGAAGAAATGATTATTGTTCACCAGTGCAATAAGCAGCTCCACGTTCATCACGCCTCTGGGCATCTTCTTCAATGTGTGCTCGCATTGACAGTGTTGCTCTTGAGCGTCTCCAAGTGCTGTTTACTGTAACTTCAGAAGCTCTGTGCACGTGAACAAAAGTGATAATCTGATTGGTGGAGAAGGTTTTGATGCGGCGCGTCAAAACAAAAAAATGAGCATGAGGCGTTTTTTTTAAATGACGCTTTTGCGCCTGGCGTTTTGTGTGTTGGTGTGCACAATCACATTTACGCCCTTTATTTAGTCATGAGGTGTTAAACGTAGACGGAAAACGTGCGAAAAAAACGTCTCGGTGTGCACAGGCCTATAGGCCTGTCACAATTATCAATATTTTGAATATATCGCACAACACATGGACATGACCCCAATACTTTTTGGTGAAGCAATATATATCGCCCATACATGAACAATTTTAGCAACATTTTAGCTGATTGTGCAACATTTCTTTCTTATTTGGAGGTGTCAGTGTCAGTATGGCAAAAAAAAAAGCACTGTAGTATTTACTGTAAATTACTTTAGTTTATTTTCATGTGGGTATCTGACGACTGAAAATAGATCTGGTAGCAGATATCGCAGCCTCCTTAGGAAATGTTTCACATTTTGATTCCAACGCCTCCTTATTAAATTGTTAAAATGACTATAAATCAATTAAATATTCCTAAGAATAAAATATTGTGTTCTTTGGAAGAGTGTACTTCTGGCATATTTGTGAGTGGCAAAATATGTTCTTAAATTGACAATAATATTGTTTATCGCAATATATTTTGGTGCAATATTACGTACAACAAAAAGTATTTAGATACCTTGACAGGTCTAGCGACTGTAGAAGTAAACCTGATTAAACTTTTGTGCAGAAACATGTAGTTTATATGTAATCCTCAGCGCCATCTACAGTGTGGAAGAGCGCATAAATCATTTTGATGTTTATTGTTTAGCTCACTTATTTATTTATTGCTCCATCAGGGACTATGTGCAGTACTGGGCAGCCCGAGGGGTAGAGGTGGTGGGCTGGACGGTGAATACGGCTGTGGAGAAGCAGTACTACCAGCAACTACTGAAGATCAACTACATCACTGACAGCCTAGTGGAGGACTGTGACCCTCACTACTGAAACACCACATGGTGCAATGTTAGTTTGAGCCTTTTATAATTCAATGACTAAACTTGCTTCACTCAAAAGACCGAAGTATATATAAATCTGTATTGAATCGTTTAGGTTTGTTTAGTTAGCATGCTGTAGAGACTTGAATTTACAGGGTAACCAAGTGCTTTCATTGTGTGAAATTTACAATACAGGAGATGTAAATATCAGTGTTCGGATGTACTGTACACACCCACTCAGGTGAGCCAATTTATGACTATTTAGATATAATCAGCTTTTTTCTTAAACACGGTTTCCTTTTTAATGCCAATCAAAGAACGACTTGGAGAAAAGGCAAGGGAGTTCATTCATTATACTGCTTTTCCTTTTCTGCTACTTGATTTGTGTGGAAATAGAGCTTTATTTATAGCAATATTTTGTCTAATGTGTGGCTTGTTTCGCATTCATGACATGAATTCTTGATATTTAGGTTTATTTCATCTTTAAAAGTTTTGGATTTAAAAGCTAATGAACAGCAAGTCTGTAATTATATCTACCTTAAGGGAATCATGATATTTATGATATAAGCAATAAACGTGGTCTTGAGGTCAGTTCTCAGGCAGCTACCAAACGCCAACCTTATGTTGGACACAGAAATACTAATTCAGGATTACTTGAAAATGGCATGTTTATCGGTTTTCTTGGGCAATCATTGTAAAATAAAACAAATAAACTCTTAACCAACAGCCATTTTGTCTCTATATTTGCTTTTTAATGACTGTTGTACTGTCTATAACAGTTGTGTAACCATTACCTCAGTCGTTTCTCCTCACTTTATATTAACAAATTATTAAATAAATGTGCAACTTCAGTACATCCATAGCAGATTAGTAGGATTAACCATTTGGTTTATCACACACACACACACACACACACACACACACACACACACACACACAC
>CAIGQZ010032594.1:24681681-24703461 GCA_903798205.1 Danio tinwini | reverse complement strand
ACACACACACACACACACACACACACACACACACACACACACACACAGCAAAGTTCAGCAGTATTAATGTGTACCAAGTCTGACCAGTACCCACGTGGTGCGTCAGGCGCATCGCAGCTGCGCATATTTACGCAATGCATTTACTTCATTGCGCGATGTTTCTACTGTACACTTGATTCGGTTACATGTTTGAAGACATTAAAAAAATGATGTTTAGATTTTAGCTTCCCACGTGGTGCATTCAAGCGCCTCCTATCAGCGCAAATGCACGCAGCCTGCGGTTTATCATGTATTACACACGTTTATCAGTTGCATGTTTAGCGGCATGATGAAACCTTGTTTAGATTGCACACACAGCCCGTTTGATGGTGTTCACAAGGTGAGTAGGTGAAAGGTGACCCCTAGTTATACGTCGCGGGGGCGTGCCGTGACGTCACGGAAGAAGGTTGCGATCTGACCGTCCGAATTTACAGTAGAGTGAGTCCAGCCTGAACCAGAACTCAGAAAGTTTCCCAGGAGAGACGCATCCCACACACACACACACCGGACGCTCTGCGAATTAGCCCGGCGCGTAATTAGGGTAATAAACGCTCTTAACCTTGACTGACCTTACGTCTGCTGTAAGTAAACACAAGGGCGCTTAAGTCAACTCGCATATGCTCTCTGCAAGCGTCTGACCGGCAGATTTGCAGACGGGATCGACACCGCTTATTTCCACGGTGGCTGCGTCAAGAGAGCTCCGTCCTGAAGGAGGATCGCGTGACGTTTTCTGGCGTGCATTTATTCGTGACATTCGCACTGACCGATCCGTAGACCTCGCGTGGATCTATCGTGCCGCAGGGGTTCTCCAGAAACCGTCTCTCACATGATGTACACAATAACCAGAGGTCCCAGCAAACTTGTTACACAACGCAGAACAGGTATGGTGAATGGGAACAGCATGCAGACGACGCAATATCGCTGATTTCTAACGCTGTTACGGAGTATATTTAAAAAAAAACACCCACTTATAGATATTGGCAGACGTATTAACACGTCTATGTTCTCTCTTTCAGGCCCTACGCAACAGATTGAGAGCAAAGGAAACGACCTGAAACAGAAGCAGAGCCACTGGCTTGTATCGGAGTGAGTGATATAATGTAACACATCTAGTACCTGATTGGTATGCTCACGTGAGTTTGGTCGCTGAGGGGAAACTTAAACACGATTTAACTGCACGGTTTAAAGAGCCCCAGCGTCCTTGTTTCGTTTATACACAGAGGGCATTTAATAGTATCCACGGACAACAAGGTGTTCTCATTCATAAATCAGGACGTGCTGTTTTTACCCCTTTGCCAGAGTCCCATGTTTTTGCAGCGCCGTGTGACCTTGCAACAGTAGCGCGTGCGCGTGAACGAGAGCGCGTGGAGTGTCGGCGTGTTTGAAGATTGTGTCGCGATTTCTGTCGGTACTCATTTCTGTAGATGTGGATTAATAATTGATCTTTTGGAGGTATTACAATGCGAGCACATGCTTGTCACACCCCCTTATATTCCCACAAGGACGTTGTGCAGCTCCATGTGCTGCAGTTTTTACGACAAGCGTTCACGTCTGCGTTCAGTCAGTTGAGTGTTGGATAACTGAATAGCGATTAATTGATGATAATGATGATGATGATGGTGGTGGTGGTGGTTATATATAGACAACAAATGGGTTTTATAACGCGTTACTATAGAAACGAGGTTGTGTAAGGAAGTATTTGGTCTTAAAGGGACAGTTCACCCAAATATTGTGATGGGCTTTTCACTTAAAGGGACAATTCACCCAAAAATGGAAATTTACTCCCTATTTATTCACTAATTCCAAACCTTTTTGAGTTTCTTTCTTCTGTTAAAAACAAAAGACGATATTTTGAAGAAAGCTAAAAATCTATAACCACTGACTTGTATAGTAGGAAAAACTAATTCTATGGAAGTCAGTGGTTACAGGTTTTAAGAGAAGAAACTCAAAGGTTAAAAGGAAGTAAAGAGAATTGATTTAATTTTGCCTTAACTATTGCTTTAAGTCTTTTCAAACCTGTTAATATATATATATATATATATATATATATATATATTTTAATACTTCAAAGAACACACACTTTGTCATAGGTCTCAAACTGAATTCCTGGAGGGCCGCAGCTCTGCAGTTTTGCTCCAAACCTAATCAAACACAGCTGATCCAACTAATCAAGGTGTTCAAGACTCTTTTTAACACTCGATTATTTTGATCAACTGTGTTTGAATTGAGTTGGAGCAAAAGTGTGCAGAGCTCCAGGAATTGAGTGCGAGACCTGTGCTTTATGTGAATGGATGTCCAAATAATTAGTAACTATCATTCCAAACAAAAATGAAGAAATTGAGATGGACTGAATCAAAAAAATGAAACAATTAACTGTTTAATACCTATAATCTTATATATATAATTTTACTATCACGTAATACTATTGTATATCTTCTAATCTCCCACTGTTTGTGCAGTTCACCAGCGCCCAAGATTGTGTTTCATCGTCTGAACGGCAAGCGGTACCACAGATCCACCTCTCCAAAAGCCGACAACACTACTGAAGGATTCACACCCGCTCACGAGGAAAATGTCCGGTTTGTTTACGAGGGTGAGTTAATTTTCCAGAACGCCACTGTTAATATCCTGGTTACCTTGACCATTAAGACCTTGAGGCTGGTTAGCAGCTGCCGTGACCTCAGTGAACTCCAAGTATTCAAGGCTCCACAACTCAAAAGTGTCACAGATTGGCGAGTCTTGAGGTCATGCAAACTAAACTAAACTGCAGATGTGGATCGCTTGGGTTCAGAGTAGCATTAACATGCTTCGGGAGGTCAGTTCATCAGAGTTTGTGTGAAGAAGGGCAATTGTTATCTTGCAGAGGAGGTGTTTGTCTACAGGCCAGACCCCTCCTCCGCAAGCTGATGCAACGCCACCTCAAGGGCAGCTTTTAGGCTCTTTTGTACAACGGCAGGCTAGTCAACTGAGGCTTAATGTTTTCTAAAACTGCTTTACAAGCTGTAGAAAAGTGTTGCATAATCCGGTGAAATCTCACAACCGGTTTAGGGAGTAATAAAGCAGTTTAGTCTCAATTTTCCTGAAAGAAGAGCATGTTTTTCAAGTTCTAAACTTATTTTTATTGACCCTTATGTGCTGTTGGGGATGTTTTCATCCACTCTGGGGTGCATTTTGAGTCTTGATTTGGCCATAACATTTTCTGTGTATTAGCTAGCGGAATGATTTTTTTTGTCAAATCTTATTTTGACACATATTTTAAGAAAATGCTTTGAATTAAAAAAAACCCTCAACAATACACTATGGGTAAATTTACTACCCTTTTGATATGTTCAGAATGAAAACATCTACTGAATTAAACTGCTGTAAAAATGCATCGGATAAATATTTTTTTCAAAAATTTTTGAAAAAATTCGTTAATCAACCTCAGTCCTGATCAAAACCACTAAATAATTTAGAAAATTACAGAATTTTAACTCTTTAATTGCCAAATTCATAAATGATGTCACTGATTTGGTGAAAAACACACAAAATGACTTTTTTATTTATTTATTTATTTTTTTGTAATAGCAATAAATACAGTACAGTGATTTCATTTAAGAGAGTGTACATTTCCCATTGCTAAACAGTTTTTTTTACTAACTATAAAGTAACAGAACACAATAAAATAGATAAAGTTTCTTAAAATATCAGTAACAAAAAAAAATTTAAAAAAGGGAGAGAAATCATATCAATATTAAATATAAATAGGTCAGAGAGGGTCAAATCTTTATTTATTCAATCAGCTTTAGGTTTTTATCAACTGTCAATGCTTAATCTAAAGAGAGGATTAAGAGGGGGAGTGCAATGGGTCGTAAATTAAAAATGTTTGTTTTGTGGATGTGAATTAGTAATGTTTTATATTTCTATGAAGGTAGGATGGAGCAATCTAATGTAATCATTCCACTTGGACCAGATATTTCTGAAAGCATTAATCTGAAGTTGAAGGGAGAATGTAATTTTTTCCATTACATAAATATTATATACTATCTCTAGCCATTCTTGGGTTGTTGGGCATTCAGGAAGTAACCAGTGTCTTGTAATTGCTTTTTTGGCTGCGATTATTAAAATATCAAGTAAGTATTTATCAGATTTACTCATTTGGATATCAGAGCATCCAAAATAAATAACCATGAATTGAAGGGGTAGTGTAATATTAAGTATGTTTTCTATTACTCCATGTACTTCTACCCAAAATTGTTTTATTACTGGACATTCCCAGAAAATGTGCCAGTGATTAGGTTCCTGAGACCCACATAGTGTCCAGCACTTAGTGTCCTTTCCTGTGGCGTATGCTCTTTGTTTTGGCGTGATGAAAAATCTTATTAGACATTTCCATCCAAATTCTCTCCACATATGCGAGTTAGTACATTTTGATGTAAATCTACATATGTCCAACCATTCTTTCTCCGGAATAATGAGATTGCTTTCCTTTTCCCATTTTTTTTAAACATATTCTGTTGTGTGGGGTTTATTTGATCTAAATCCTTTATAAAATTTTGAAAATATACCTTTACCACCACTGCCTTTGTAGGCATCTGTAAAAATTCTCAGTATCGAATCATCCAGGTCTGTTTTATTTTTAATATTGTTTTCAAAGTGGCTACGTAATTGAAGGTATCTATAAAAATTGGATTTATCCAGGTTATATTCTTTCTTCAGACTTTCAAAGTCTTTCAAAAGGCCTTTCTCTGTGAGTGAGTAAAATGTTAATATTTTTTTAGAAATCCAGGATTTAAATCTTTAGTCCATTTTATTTGGTTTGAATTCAGGGTCATAAGCACACCATTGAATTATTTGTAATTTATCATTCAGTTTATATTCTTCTTTTATAATGTTCCAAATTTTTTATTGGGCTTTGATCCATAAATTTTGTGTTTTTTCTATGTATCCCCCAGGTTTTTATGTGCCAATATCGCTTGTATTGGAGGATCATTCATTAGTGTAATTTTAATGTCTTTCCATTTAGCTTGATATGTTGGGTTACATAGGTTAACCAGATATTTAGTCTGGGCTGCATAAAAATAATCTTAAAAATAGGGTAAAGCCATTCCTCCTTGTTCCTTTGGAAGTTGTACTGTTTTTAATTTAATCCTCGTTTTTTCCCCTGCCAAATGAATCTAGAAAACGTCTCATTCAATTCTGACCAATGTGTTTGGGGTACTTCTATTGGGAGAGCTTGAAATAAATAGAGATATCGAGGAAGGACATTTACTCTTATTGCATCAATTATTTGACTAAAGCTCAGGAAAGAAATGGTATTCCATCTGTGTATATCATTTTTAACATTTATTAGTAGAGGATCATAATTTACTTTTGCTAATGTTGAAATATCTTTTGTCAAATGAATTCCTAAATATTTCAATGATTTTTGATCCCATTTCAAATTAAATTTGTCTTTAATAGTTACTGGGGGTATATGTTTAAAAGATAAGGTCTTTGTTTTTCTATATTTAATTTAAATCCTGCATAGGAACCAAATTTATCTAGTAAATTCATTAGTTCAGGAAGTGAAGTTGTGGGTGTGCTTAAATAAATGACGTATTTTTTTATATAAAAATTGTGGATTTAAAAAAAAAAAAAAAAGATTTTTTTTTATCTTTTATCACAGTCTTGGACATGTGAAACAACATCACCTTTGATGCATTTTTCTCCTTTATTTACTGCTAGTGGCTGTTTATGCCCCACTGACTTCCATCAAATGTTTTTGATTGCAAAACCATGACACCATATAATCATGCACTTTTGATTGTTGGTGGTTTTCCCCTGTTGGAAAGAGGCCTGTGCAATAAAAAAATCGTAGTTTCTGGATTTTATATGGAGTATAACAGCAAATTAAAGTGTGTGTGTCTGTGAGAGTGACCTTTACGCACTTACCTTCATGTGTCTGAGAAAATCAAAATATGCATCTGAGCTCTCTGAACTACACTGAGTAAACAAAAACAAAGATTGTGTATTATGCACCATTAAATAGGATTATAATGAAAATCAATGGGGCGAAAACAGCCACCAACAGTAAATTAGGGAGACAAATGATAATCTAACAATGCATCAATGCATCTAACCAATGTTGTTACTAATCATTCACATGTCAGAGAAAATCCAGTCCACAACTACTTTTTATATTGAAAATACGTCATTGTGTTTTGTTTTTTTTCTATCACCAAATAAGTGACATCATTTATAAATTATATTTAAACTTATTTGGTGAAGAAAAAAACCCCACAAAATGATGTATTTTCAATATAAAAAGTAATTGTGGACTGGATTTTTTTTTTACTATTACAGGATTTTAACTCTTTATTGACAAATTTAATAAATTTGTCAATAAAGAGTTAAGATCCTGTAATTTTTGATCAGGACTGAGGTTGATTAACAGATTTATGCAAAAAGAAAAAAAAAATTCTGATACAATTTTACAGCACGTTTTCATCCCTAACATAACAAAAGAGTAGTACATTTGAACAGTGCACTAGGGTTAAATGCTTTCCTAAGCAGTGTTTTGGGATACATTGGAAATAGGACTCAACGTGTCTTTTAGTTTGTTCGTCTGTGTTTTTGTTCATTGACTGAAGAATATTGCGATTCAGAATTGAAGCATCCTGGTTGTGTTGTAAACAGGTTTGAATGAATCATTGATTCAAGAATCAACTCAACAGAATGATTCAATCACTAATTAGATAACACTGTTTTGCCAGCAAGTTTAACTCTGGATAAAAGCAATACGGTTGAACTATTCAATCAAATACTACTCATTTGAAGTTGAATGATTACAGTTGATAAAATGTACAGTATTTAGTAAAGTTTGGCATTTATAGTGTTTTCCTAAGCAGTATTTTGGGATGCATTGAAATCAGGACTGAACATGTATTTAACTTGTTTATCTGTGTTTTTGTGCACTGACTGAAGAAAATTAAAAGCTATTATGATTCTCATTCACAATTGAATTTCCAGGTTGTGTTGTGAACCGATTTGAATGATTCAATCTCAATATTATGGCATAATCAAGTATTAAGGTATTTATATTTGAAATTATTATTGTCAAATCTTCAGTTTTCAGGAAGTGTAAAGGAAAAGGTCAGAAATGGTAAAATCTATCCACCTTTGTTTCCTACTAGTTTTTCCTACATGTATATTTAGATTTAAGTTGGTCTTATAGGACTATGTTGTGAGCAATATTGGGTGTTTCTTTACAAAGGAACTAGTTACTGTAAATTACTGTTCCAAAGAAAAATAAGAGATTATCTTTTCTTTTTTTAGGTAATTTAAGGACAGCCTCTAGTAATGAACTAGTATCTTAAATACTGTAAATAAATTATTTAGTTAAATCAGTTCACAAAACAGTAATTGTATTATTTTTTGTTGTTGCTGTTATGTATTTTATATAATATTTAGTATAATATCCCGATTTCCAAATAAAGTGTATTAGATTTGTAAGACAATGGTGCATGTTTAAGAAACAATTAAGAAAATGAGGTCAATATATGGTATGTATGAAGTATGGTGTCATTATATGGAAAGTTTTTGTTTTAATACATAACATTTAAATATTAAGAATATTTAGATATTAATTTATATTGTTTATGCATTGAGATATTGAGATTGAATATATTTTAAGTAGTAATGAGTCAAGTAAGTAACTTTTTAATCAAAGCAATTAGAAAAGTAATTTAAATACGATTATAATTATGTAATTAGAAATGAACTAATACATTTTTTTAATTACTTACTCAACACTGGTACTGACATACTGCATGTAATGATGAAAACAGTATATGTTGAAACTAGGGGCGGCCCAGTGGGTAGCACTGTCGCCTCACAGTAAGAAGGTTGTGGTTTGAGCCTCGGCTGGATCAGTTGGTTATTCTGTGTGGAATTTGCATGTTCTTCCTGTGTTCACGTGGGTTTCCCTCATATAGGTGGGTGTTTCCTAGTACTGGGTTGCAGCTGGAAGGGCATCCGGTGCGTATAACATGTGCTGGATAAGTTGGCGGTTCATTCTGCTGTGGTGACCCCTGATTAATAAAGGGACTAAGTCGAAAAGAAAATGAATGAATGTTGAAAATGTTTTTCTACTAATATACTATTTAAATTGTCCCTGTACTTTTAGTTTTGCTTTCCGAATAAAGGATTTTAAGTCATTTAGATTCAGGATGGTTGATGAATGAATCATAGTTTACTTCATGAACCTTTTTCAATAATGCATTGAAAAACAAACAAACAAACAATAAAGACTTTTAGATGACAAAGCTGAATATTCATGATCTCAACATCACATGATCTTTCAGAAAATATTTTAATATATTGATTTGATGCTACCAAGTTAGTAGTTATGTCTGGTACAATGTTTTAAACTCTGGATTACTGGAAATGGACAAAATAACAAAAATTCTTATTTTATTCCCAACTTATTTTATTTGCAAAATACCACATCCACAAAACAAAATGTATGCTTACTGTACCAAATTGTAAACTATTTGTCATTGCTCTAAAATAATTCTATACAGACTTCTATACATCCCAACTGCTGAAAAAAATACTTGATGTACATGATTAATTTAATATACCGTGTTATGTATAATTCTGTACTCCCGTTTGATCAATAAGAAAAATGTAAAAAAAACGTAAAAAAAGTTATAGTTAGTTATAGTTAGGTGTGTGTATATATATATATATATTTCTAAATCTGGAACACTAGGTGGCGCTGTGTTAAAGCTTTTTAAATAACTTTACAACACACTGCCCATAATACCTACCAAATATATATTTAAAAATATATTTTGAAAGATGTAAACAAAAACAGTGGTCCCAACGTATTTCCTGTTTACTTTTTTAATTACTATAGCTTCCGAGTATCCAAAAAGAGCCACATATTGATAATGTTATGACAGCTGTTTTAACATTCAGTTTTGATTGAGTTGGCTCTTGTTACAGTTATGAAATGGTTTAATAACAAGCACGAAATGTTCATACACATTAAAATGGTCTATACTTTTAAAATATACTGAAATTTGTAATAAAAGTATCTACAGTTATTTATTTATTCTCATTGAACACTGATCTTTTTTTTGGTAACAAATGTCATTATGGTATTTTAATCGATTCAAATTAACATTTTGCATCATATCTAAAGGTTTCCGCAATGTTTCTTGGTTTTTCGTGACTGTATACATTTTAATATTGCCTCCTGTTTGTTTTGGGATTACAGCTTGGCAGGAGGTGGAGCAGAAGCTGGAAGCAGGATCCCAGCCAGAGAACGGAAAAGGTCCAGTTCAGTACGCAGAGAGAAACCCAAATCCCGGCATGAAGAGTCAGTGCAACACTTCTGTTCTATTTACGTTCTTTAAATAGGTTCTACTTTGCTGAATTGTTTTCTCAGCCCGTATGAAAGTAAAAAAAAAAAAAAAAAAAAAAACTAAAGTTGAATGTATATACAATCATCTGGAAAAAATAAGAGATCACTCGAAAATTTGCTGGATTTACTAGATTTAGATATAGGTTTGGGTAAATATTGAGAGCCAAGATCGTAAAACCAGTCATAAGTGTACTTTTTTGTGCAGTTTGTTAGGATTGGAGATTATTTGCTGAAGACACAACTATATGGAAATCTGTAATCTAAGAATATCTAAATATTGAGGAAATCACCTTTAAAGAAGTGCAAATTAAGTTCTTAGACATGCAAATTAATAAGAAATTGAGTTTTAATATTTACAGAAGAAAAAAAATCATTTAGTAAACGTGATCTTTACTTAATGTTCTCATGGTTTTTGGTATAAAATAAAAACTGACTCGTACTATGTATTTTTGGCTACTGGCTAAATATACCTGTGCCACATAAGACATCCACGGTCACGTATTTGTTTTCTTTTAACATTTTTTCCAAATAAATAAATAAAACTATTTCCTTTAAATAATAAATATCACTTGACATTTTTCAGAAAGTGACATTTGGTCGGAATCACAAATGTTGGTATTTGTTGTGGTTAAATAATTACAGCAATGGTATTGTGTTGTCTAAAAACATTAAGGCAAATATTTGAACCACATTTTTGTTATTTTATGCAAAAATAAAGCCCCAAAATGACAATTTAGTTAGGTGTTTGATGGGGGAAAAAAACACTTTTTGTTTATTAAGTAAACTACCGATGACATTTGTTCACAATTTAAAATATAAATAGTGTCTTTTAAAACACCCGTTTTGCATAAATAATGGCACCATCTTTATTTTTATACAACATAATAAAAGTTTTACATTTTAGAAGAGGTTTATATAAAAATAAATATTTATTTTATTAATAGGCCTGGGCGATTAAGTTGAAAAATACTTAATCGACATTCAGAACCTATAAATTTAATACATTTAAATTGAAAATTTCCAGCATAATTTTTCTTTAATTATACTTTATAACATTATTTACAGGATATACCAGTTTTTTTTCTTTAGAAGAGGTACTTTTAACATGAAAAACATTGACAATAATTTGTTTCCAAAAGTGCAAGTTATACATTTTTATTTTTATAAGGAAAAAAGCGAGTTATTTATAGGCAGTGTGTGTGTGTTTTAATTTCAGTTGTTCAACGTTGATGTTCAGTAAATAATCATAGATAGATGTGTGTTTCCTTTCATTCAGAAATCTCTCACTTCAATATGTGAGCGTATTTACCGTACAAAATCTGTCAGTAAACTTTGAAAAAATTAAATAAAATCATTCATTAATCATATACAAGTTAAAATGTTCAATTAATCAAGATTTAGATTTTAGGCCAGATCACTAATTATTCACAATCAATATTGTGATATTTCTGAACAAATAAAAATTAATAAAGAAATGCTATTAGAAGCTAATACAATAAGGCGAATATGAACATTTTATTTAAACCCATATCTTATAAATCAGGTAAATCCAGAGAAATGATCGAATTGTATGTATTTGTATTGTCTCACAGCTGCATTATAAAGAATGTTCATGTTGCTCCCACACTAAAAACAGATTAAACAGTCCTAGTATTTTGGTGGCATTAAAGCTACATTTCAAAACAATTTAACAAACATCTCTCATACACTACCGATCAAAAGTTTGGGGTCGTTTTATCTAATGTTTTTATTTACAGTTTTTCTCAGTGGCTTTAGTGCATTTCTCACAACACTATTTACATTTGCACAACAGTTAATGCATTTCTCAAAACAATTAGTACAAACTGCAAAACTTAGTGGATAACCTGCAAAAGTGTGTCACCTGCTCAAAATGGAGAGCTCATTCCTCAAAAGCAAGTATTCATGTCAATGAAAGTGTCAGTGTCATCAAAATGAAAAGTCCTGCCACCATTGTTTATGAACAAGATAGTCAAATGGCTGTCATGTTTCCATTATGACACTTTACTCTGTGCATTTTTTCCAATACAAAAAAGTCAGATTTTGGTGACACGTCCTGAAACTGCTCAAGACAGCACTATATACTATTTGCACAGCCATTTGAAAACTACAGTAAAGTTAGACCACTGCATTTATTGAGGTATCTGAGTGCAAGACACTGAATATGTATGTTTCACATTTTTACTGCATTTGCTCTTCACAATTCTAATTTATTCACAGCATTGTGCAAAATAATAAATACAATCTTATTTACAACAAAAATAAACTCCCTTTAGGTAGAGCTGTGCACAACTGTAAACAATATTGCAGTACATATTGGAACTGAACCTACAACATACACAGGTCTGTAAATCATTCATGAAATTGTTCAATTTAGAAGACATTTTCAGAAAAAAAAAGATTTAAAGTTTTTTAATATAATTGTCTTGACAGATTTTGACAACTAGTTCAACATTTGTGTATGTAATGACTCAAGTAACAAAATGAGGACTATTAGTTTTATTTGGAATGACTATTCAGCTTTCACAAGTTTAGTTCATTTTGACTGACATGATAGTTACAAACAGCAGAGAGTTGTATGAAAGCAGTTGATGCATGTCCAAAAGCATTTGAAATTTGCTGGAAGGAATGAAAAAACTGCTACTATGATGTGCACAAATGACTAATTGTTTTGAGAAATACATTAACTGTTGTGCAAATGTAAATAGTGTTGTGAGAAATGCACCAAAGTGACTAAGAAAATGATTCGGTTCATCAAGGCAGCATTATTGCATATTTGATGTATTTTCAAATGAAATGATTAGTCCAGTCATTATTGCTTTAATTACAATTACCATTAATAATAATATGAATAACGATTAATATTTGAGTGATTTCTGAAGGATCATGTGACTCTGAAGACTGGAGTAATGAAACTGAAAATTCATCTTTAAAATCACTGGAATAAATGATTAAATTAAATGATGAACAGTTATTTTATAGTGCAATAACTTTTCACAATTTGTACTGTATTTTTGATGAAATAAACATTATTACGTTTAATAACATGTTTATTTTAAAACATTTCAAATTGTACTTTAATGTAAACATTAAATTTTGCTGTCATAAAAAAAAATAAAAAAAATCTAATCTCTCTTGTGTTTCCCTCAGATTTTGTGCCGATTGATCTCGAGGAGTGGTGGGCACAGCGTTTCCTGGCTAACATTGCCAACCTGTCATGACAGGTGCATGATGGGGCATGAAGAGTTGGTCCTGACTAAGGCAGTGCAGTCTGACTCTCTTAATCAAGGTGGATGATCATGTAAGAGATCTGCTGGCTAGAAGAATTCAGCCGTCCTGAGGAACTGTTTGCCCAGCCGGACTCAGACTCTCTCTCTTTCTCTCATGCACACCCAAGAGGAGCAGAGATTTCTTTTTTGTCTTCTGCTTCTCTCTTTGTTAGGATGTTTTTCGTGGCAGATATTTGCAAAAAAAAAAAAGTGATGTTATAAAACCAACAAAAAAAAGTCCAGTAAAAGTTTTTTCAAGATGCGTTTGTTCTGTGATATTTTACTGGTCATATTCATGTGTTCTTCAAAGAAATGTATGGTTCATGTTTCATTTCAGAATTTCCTATTTTAAAATTCCAATATGATGGTTATTTTTAAGTAGTTTTATAAATCTATTTTTTGGATCTAATTAAATGTTTTTGTCTTTGCAATATCAGAGCACTTGTTTGTCATGAAGATGTCAGTATTTAAAAAAAAACAAGCCTTATTATATATTTTTTGTTTTTTCATCAGTTAAAGTTTTGGTTAAAATGGTCTGTTAAAATCCATGTGAAATCTAAATTGACAATGTTTATTTTGATAGCTCACATTGTTGTTCTTTAGTTAAACAATTAATTAGTGATAGTTAATCCACTCAAAAAAATGTTTTGGTAATTATTAATTTTCCTTTAGCTTAGTCCTTTATTTATCAGAGGTCACCACGGGGGAATGAACTGCCAACTATTCCAGCATACGTTTTACTCAGCGGATGCCTTTCTAACTGCAATCCAGTACTGGGAAACACCCATACACACACACACACACAATGGCTAATTTAGTTCACCCAATTCACTTATAGCACATGTCTTTGGACTGTGGGGGAAAAATATAAACTCCACATGGCAACTCCCAACTGGCCCAGCTCGGACTCAAACCAGCAACCTTCTTGCTGCAAGGTGACAGTGAGCCTCCGTGCCACTTGTTTTGTAAATCTTCAGTCAAAAACTTACCATTCGCTTCTGTGTTTGGAATGGCCGTCCCTCTGTTGACATCAGTTTGACAGCTTCAACCACAATATTGTTAACCACACCCCTCTTACCGTTAGTTTGCTACAAGGGAATGCTGTGCAAAAAGAAAGCCCCACCCCCTACCTAATATTTAGATTCTCTTGGAAGTACATTAACATACAAACACTGACTTTAAACAAAGACTATAGAATACACAAAACATGTTACTCATATAGTATTGAATGGAGAAAAGTGTAACGGTCAATATCGTAAATGAAGCCCTGCCTTATAGTACAGGAGCTTACGATTCTCCAGGGGAGGGGCTCAGACCAGACATGAGTTTCTGCAAATTTTGTATGATTTAAATGTTTATAAATTAAACTAAAGACACAGTTGTTGTTTAATGTTGTAGGTGATTCCTTATATGAAATTTAATCGTAAGCTTGGCAAGCAATTTTGAAGAATTTGATGATACCTATTTAAACAGAATGCCAAAACATTCTGCCAGAGAGGCATTTCAAGTGAAATTAAGGCCACCGAGTTAAATAACTTGCCTTAAAGCAGGGGTGGGCAATTCACTTTTTCAAGGGGCCACATTAGACACGTGCGGTTTTAGAGGGCCAGACCAATACAGTTCATTTGTTTAAAAAATAATAATAATAATCTTCAGTGAAACTATTCGATAAACATTCATAAAGACTCTTAAATGTAAAAAAATAAAACAAAATAAAGGATACATTTTACACAAAAAGTATTTTATAGACCAGCATCACAATATCAATTTCATATAAATGCCACAGGGTTGTTGTTTTTAATTGCTTCACCTTAGTTAATTTTTATTTACTTATTCATTCATTATATTTTATGTTCAGTGAGAGAATTCCAGCCTGAAGACAGGTTGAATGTGAGGTGGATAAGTGATGTAATGATCATCACTGAGAGAGGATCTGTATCTGGATTTGTTAAATCGTTAATCTGAGGTAAATAGTCTACCTTTATTGCTGTAATTCCATACAAAGTGTGAAGCTGCCTGGCACTCTGAAATGTTTTGATTTTTTCAACTCGCGTGATATGTGCATTCCTTCATATTTGCGTGCTAAACCCACGCGTCTCCATTTGAAATAACGAAACTAAAGACGCTATATGTTAAAGTCGCCTTTTGTTGACTCGCAATATTAGACTTGCACATTGTAAGGCCCTGTTTGCAGTTAAGTTTCAATTAAATACATATTTCACGTGGGTCGATCAAAGAAGTCAAGTGAGCCGCATGTGGTCTGGGGGCCGTAAAATGCCCAGGTCTGCCTCAAAGGGACTTTGCTTTAAATCACGGTATAAAATTAAGAACACACAAATAAATAGCACCAACTATTATATAAAAACGTGACAGAAATGTCTTTTATTTACATTATCCAAACATTAATTTAAATTCATATAAAAGTAATATTTTCACGTCAACCACTGTACAAAATCAAAGCGGGTCTCATAAATAAAAAAAAACACACCAATGAGTTCCTATATAAACCCTTTCATGGGAAGCTTTATGATCCTGAGTTTGACCTCTGATTTTCCTCTTTTTTTTTACCAAATTATTTGATTTCAGCCCTTACTCGACTCCCCCATTGGGCCTAGTTGTTTTTTTCCTCCCTCTTCCAGCGGTTGTGGTTTTTACACGTCGTTTCCTACGGGAAGTTGCGCTCTTGCCTTGTTTGGCTGTGCTGAACGTAATGCACTGAGAGTCCAGGAAGTCTAATAGTTTAGCAGCAGCTAACCTGATACCTGCAGCTTTCAAGCCGGCCCGCAGCTCCGCCAGTGGAAGAGGCTGGTACTGCAACACTCGACTGTACAGCTCTGGATCGGACAGGATGAACTGGCGGACTGCGAGGAGTTTGTCCTTCTCGCGCACGACAGCCTGAGACGCTGTGATGCCCTCATTGTCCGAGTCTTCATCTTCAGACAGACACAGCTCTGGGTTCGACCTGGATTGAGCGAAAGAGTTGAGTGTGATTTCTTGGTAATATTAACTGTAGGGTCGTCAAAAGTATCGATTTTGGTACCAAAATCGATACTTTTGACGACCCTAATTTAACTGTTTATATAACCATATTTGCTTAAGTTTGACATCACAGTTAGTTTCTTCGTCCAAATGCACTATTAGGTGCCAAAAACAAACAACAAATGGTGTTAATAAAACTTTACAATCTGAAAATCATGTTCATGGTGAATGTTTATTAGGACAGGGCAATTAATCGAAGGCGAATTTCATGTGCATTTTGTCAACAGTGGTGTAAAGTAACAAATGCACCCTTTTAACAAGACTTATGATTAGGCCCACACGGAATCTGCATGCGCAGCATTTCACTGATTTTTAGCCCATCATTTATTCTGTTTATTTACTTGAGTAAATGTGTGTACATTTATATTGATTCAGTTTTTAAATTACTTTCAGTATATGTATTGACTAATATGAAAATATTCATATGATTTACAATACAGTTTGTAAAGTAATATTTTATGTCTTTTAGTAGATATATTATATAGAAGACTTGATTTGTTTACCAAATAAAATGGATCTAATTGGATTTGCATTGTAAACATTAAATAATAGTTAAAAAGGTATTACTTTTTATTTTATATATTAAGTTTAGTAATAATAGTCCCACAATCATTCCGCATAAATCCGCAGAATTTTTAACAAAATTCTCAGCAGAAATAGCAAAAAATGTACGCAGATTCTGTCTGGCCCTACTTATGATGTATTCGTCAATGGTCATCAGCATCTTAAATCCTTGAAAGTTTTAATATTTAGATATTTTTTAAATGTAGAAACATTTACATGTATATGTATTTACTTATGTATTATATGATTTTTTTGATCAAATTACTAAAAACAAATTACAGCTACTTGACAAATTAATTCTGCTGTGTGTAAATGCAGAAGGAAAATTACCAGTATAAGCACATACAAGCTCAGAAAGTGCTGAAGTGAGGCGTCTATTGTGAGCGAATCAGAGCATTCTAACCATGGGCGTTGCTAGGCTTATTTTAGGGGGCTTTGGCCCTATATTTCTACTCAGCCCCCCTAAAGCTTTTGCGATTAACTCATAAACTGTACGATATGGGACGAATATCAGTTTCAAGGTTTACCGTGGTTTAGAAAAGTCAAGATACAGCAAAAAATATTTTGTTATACCGCTTCTAACGTATGTGTAAAGTTTTTTAAGTGTTTTTTATGTGTTGTAAGGAAATCTGTTTTCAAAGCTAATTAAGCTAGTAGAAGGCAAATGTTTATTTTAATTATGTAGCCTGACATGTTTACTATTCCAAAATTGTATGAATGTTTTCTAAAATGTAATATATTGTGTTAAATGGGGAAAAAAGCTTTTTGTTTTTTATTAAGAAATTTAAAAAGAAATCGTGATATTTTTATTGAAGGTTATCACCGTCAGAAACTTATACCATCCCATGCCTATAAACTGTATACTAAATTATCGCCTCAGTCCTCTTTAAATTTGATTAAAAAAACGGCGGCAGAATTCAGCTCCTCCCCGTCTTTTGTTTTTCATTTGGTCAGCAAACCACAGCCGTGGACAGCGAGAGAACGAGGTGTGTGTTTATTAATAAATTGTTATAATATCTGCTTATTTGCAGTTCTTTAATATAGATAACCTTCTATCACCTGTATCCCAATGTTACGGAGCAGCAGTCGGGTTTTCTCTGCCTTTACCTCATCAGCACAGCTGTTTCCTCCAGCGAAAAATGTAACTCTCAATGAAAATGTCACTATTTTTATTTCAAAATGAACTACAAATATTAAACACTTTACAGTTTGTGTGGCATTAACTATACCATACAGTCTTGCATAGAAAAGATTAAACACAGTGACAGAACCACTTAGAGAATGTACTCATTTTAACTGTCACTGAGTCACTGACAGAGATGGAAACATCAAGTGTTGTCTAGTAATAAAAAAAATACTTCTTGTTTATTATTATCATTCAGATTGTGAAATATGTGAATTAGCCTGTAAGTTAAAAAAAAATTTATATATATATATATATATATATATATGCATGTCATTTAGAAAATTGGCAGGTTATTTATTTAATACATGGAAACAAAAAATGCACTTGAATATAGAAAGTGTTTTTTACAACAGTAAACAGGTGGGTTATTATTTGGAGCCTATTTGGCTTATTCAGAACTCATATGGCTATGCCTGTCTATGTAATACAGTGCAATACTAGTATATAACCCATATTAAACAAACATTTTTTAAGTGTATTACTGTTAAATTACTACTTATAAATGTAATATTAGGCTTCATACACACACACACACACACACACACACACACGGCTTGACATTAACTTTTTTAATCACCAGCCACAGTGGCTAGTAGTTTTCCAACGTTACTAGCCACTCTGCATTTTCACTAGCCACAATTTTGTTGTTGGGAAAATATTTTTATATGCATAAATTTGATTTTGACATGCTAAAATGACTTGATTTAGATTTTGTGTCTTGTCCACATGCCTCCTCATTCATTTCACGTTTTGTGTGTCGTGTATGAGCAAATAGGTCATGGTTTCATAGTGTTATGCTGCAAACAGTTTTTATTTTACGTGACTTTTCAGAACTCAAGATTAAGGATTTACCAAATTTATCTCTGAACACACCAAATAATTATTATTTTTAGCCACAAATTTTAAATGTCAAACAAGCTGAATCTAGCTGTATACTGTACTTTTCATTTAACAAAACATTTCTTTAAAAATAAAAAACTAAGAAAAACAATAGACTTTTAAAAATTATTGTCATGTATCAAACATATGCACAGTAATCTGTCCTCGCTAAAGGTCTTCATCAGATAACTACACATACATGGAGATTTAATCTCACATTAAAGCAATGCTATTGTAAAAAAGTGATCATTAAACCATATTAACAAAAATAACCGTAGGCAAAAGAAAGCAGGTGAAAAACATACTGTGTGTGATAATGAAAGGATGATCACACGGTTAAGGCCAATTAATGATCTGTTCAAAGCGAAAGCAACCGGTGCTGCTTATAAAAAGACATATTTGGAGCTCTTGAAAGCAGCAAGACTTTGGGTGCATTAGCAGAACTTTTTGTCTGGTCAATTTGAAACAGAACCGATCACAGTTGCGTTTCCGACACGGTTGCTTCAAGCTAGAAAACAGGAGCGCGCACGCGTTTTAGTCGCGCCAATCACATCAGCTGTTAGCGCAACTCATCATCCTCTCATTAGTTATTCACCTGCTTTCTATTGCTCCCGTAAACGCTACTATTTTGGGTCATCCTTATAGTCAAACTCTGCTTTTAAGAAAACCACAATTTTTAATTATTTTCAACCAGCCAAAGTGGCTAGTGGGAGTGTCTGTCTTACCCGCCAAAGCTGAAATCTACCCACATTTGGCAGGTGTTAATGTTAATGTATATATATATATATATATATATAGGTGGGCATAGATTAAATGTTTTCATCTAGATTAATCTCACTATAATCTTGGAATGAATCTAGATTATTCTAGATTAAAATGGCTCATTTATAATGACTAAATAATGACTAAAAGTAAGTCTTTGGGAACAGGTTTCTCAAGCCAGGTGGCGCATTAGACCATCATCTCCTGTTTCCAAAATGCATCCCAAACTGTTTGCAATGGCAATACTTCACTATTTATAGCAAGTTAGGGCCCCAAAATTATCCTGCTTAGGACCCCCAAATGTACAGGGCCGGCCCTGATTATAGTTTAACATCTACTTATGCATTAATAAAATCCAAATGCATGCTTGTTAACATTAGTTAATGCATTAAACTAACAATGAACAACTGTATTTTCATAAACTAACTTGAACAAATACTGTAATAAATTCAATTAAATTAACCTTTATTTGTATAGCGCTTATACAATGTAGATTGTGTCAAAGCAGCTTCACATGGAAGTTTATAGTGAATGTAAACAGTGTCAGTTCAGTTTTCAGAGTTTAAGTTCAGTTCAGTTCAGCTCAGTTCAGTGTGGTTTAATAATCACTACTGAGAGTCCAAACACTGAAGAGCAAATCCATCAATTCGCAGCTTTACAGATCCCGAACCATGCAAGCCAGTGGCGACAGCGGCGAGGAAAAAACTGTTCAAATGTACTGTTCAGCATTTGTTTATGTTAATAAATGCGTTAGCTAACTAACTAATAAAAGCTTATTGTAAAGTGTGGCCTTTGTTTTAAGAGAACAGTAAAATAAAAGAAGAATCAGCGGATATTAAACAGAAATGAAGCTCTGTTTGAACTCTGCTTGCCTCTGTTTTTAATACTGTATGAGTTTTAATGTGAAATGAACTCAAACTGAACTCAGTATTCAATGCATTCATTAACATGTGGAACACACTATGGGAAACATGACATGCAAATCAGGTAATTCCTATAGCTCTGCGGTAAACACTGTGTATTTTTCCACAGATGGATATAAAAGACGATGCATGCATGTTCAAAAATGCAAAACGACAAATAAATATATAACTCAAAAATAAAGATTTCACTTTTGCATATTGAGTTATTAAAATGTGGCAGCACGGTGGCTCAATGGTTAGCACTGTGGCCTTACAGCAAGAAGGTCACTGGTTCGAGTCCCTGCTGGGTCAGTCAGCATTTCTGTGTGGAGTTTGCATGTTGTTGGCGTGGGTTTCCTCCGGGAGCTCCGGTTTCCCCCACATGCGCTATAGGGGAATTGATTAAATAATATTGTTTAAATATAATATTCAAATATTGTTTAAAAATGGACAAAAAGTGTCTTTTATGGCTTTAAAAGTATGTAGTAGTTTTCCCAATGCTATTGAATAAGATTAATTATCATGAAAGGAAAAATCAACCCTACTTTGTTAGTGCAAATTCCTATATGTAGCTTTGTGATTTAAGCAAATAAACCATTTAAATAATTTTATACTTAAAAAGGGCCATAATGAAAATCTGATTTTTTTTCAAAAGTAATATTAGTATTATTTACTAAAATGTGTATTATTTTAGCAGTGTAATGTATTTTAACTTAAGTACAAATAATCTGTTCTCTTTCCATCTGTGAGAAAACATCAACAAATAAAATAAAAAAAATATTCACAAGCATATTTAGTGCAGGTTTATTATATTATCAATATATGATTAATTAATTTATTATTATTATTATTATTATTATTATTATTATTATTATTATTATTATTATTATTATTATTAATGATGATGATAGTTTTTATTTGTATAAATCGATAGATAGTTCCTATGCAGTATTTTTATAAATTGCTGAGAAGACATTTCAGGTGTTCAATACATTGCATGTCAGTCTTGGTTTATTATATTATTAATTATTAATATATTATTAATTAATTATTATATTTTATTATATGTTTTTTATAAATCAATAGATAGTCCCTATGCAATGTTTTTATGGGTTGCTGATAATACATTTTAGCTGTTTAATATGTTGTGTGTCAGTCTTGGAAAATAAAAATAGGTGCTGGAAAAAGTGCTTAAAATCCTTGATTTTCATTAGGCTGTGTCTGTATGAACCCTGTATGAAATCTGTGTCACATTCTCAATCATAAGGTGATGGTAAATTAATTGATGGTCAGTTGTCAGCTCTCTTGGTCGTCATGTTGTGATGTATGTTGCTGAACTGTATTCAAATATTATAAATATAAAAACAGCACATTTTGAAATGTAACTGCAGTATGTCAGTTTAGTTTATTTGTGTGCTGCGCTCATAGACTGTAGAAAACACTGCTCATTTGTTTGATTTCTCCTCGAGAAGCTGCACAAGCCTCAAAAGTTTAAGGTCCTTGCACCCTGACTGAGTCCGAAACTGTCATATTTGTTTTTTCATATTCCTCATTTTATGGCTCTTAATTGTCAAAAACACCCCTCAAAATATTTGCTACGGATGCAAAAAATGCAAAAAATCAAACCATCCGAATTAATACTTATGACAGACAGAAGTTGCAGAGGCTGCAAATGTATAAAACATAAGGTTGTATTTAGTTTATATATATAAAGAATAAACTAGTCTGAAT
>CAIGQZ010032594.1:24582823-24666681 GCA_903798205.1 Danio tinwini | reverse complement strand
ATGTCCAATCAACTGAATTTACCACAGGTGAACTCCAGTTAAGCTGCTGAAACATCTCAAGAATGATCAGTGGAAACAGAATGTACCTGAGCTCAATTTAGAGCTTTACGCCAAAGGCTGTAAATACATAGGTACATGTGATTTTTCAGGTTTTGTATTGTTAATAAATTTGCAACAATTAATAAAAAAAGTCACAAATATTGAGGAAATACAATTTTTTAATTTAGTTTGGAATGAGGCTGTCACATAAAAAAATGTGGAAAAAGTGAAGCACTATGAATACTTTCCGGATGCACTGTAAACCCCATCTCTGCTTTTAAATTGAGAGGCTTTCAATGTGGAAATTCAACATAAGGCATACATCTTTTCAGAATTGTAATTTAACTTGACTTTCAAGAGAAAAGCTTATCTGCTGTTTTACACCAAAATAAAGCTCTACTGTTTAATGCCTGAAAGCAACGTAAAGAAAGCTACAGTTTTGCAATTGTACTGTTCTTATGTAAAATAATAACAACAACAACAATAATAATTGCAATTTCACATGTTTACTCAATTTGTCAGACTGCTTTAAAATGCATTTAATGGCCAGGATAATATTTAAAGTTAGCCACTGGCGGATTTGGCAATATGCTCAGTGTCTATTGGTTTTTTAATTTGTACATCATTTCAATGACAGTTATGCAGTTTTTTGTAATGCAATCACAAATCACTTTCTTACTGAAATACAGTACAAGTAAATTTATTTAATATTTTAAAGACATTGAGAGAAAAATGCATCTATAAACTGATACATTATTGAGCTATTGAACTTTCAGTTTAATATTTTTTTTTACTTAACATGGAGTCTTTAAAGACCAACATCTTTATGCTCACCTGTTGAGTCTGTTTTTGAGCTCAGGTGTCTCCATATCAGAGAATCCTGGCATGGGTGTGATGGGCACCAGTGGTCCATTATTCCTCTTTCTGGAAGCAACTGTGCAGAAAAGTAAAGTTGATTTTACAGTTTTTCTAACAGCAAAAAAAATCTTTCAGGACGCATAATTAACAAATCTGCACAGCCATTAAAGGGCACCTATGGTGAAAAATCTGCTTTTCAAGCTGTTTGGACAGACATATGTGTAGGTATAGTGTATAGATCGTCATATTGGGGTGATATAAACACACTCAGTCCTTTTTTTTTTTCAATTTAACGGACCAATTAGAGCCGTTTTGAGAACGACCACAACTTGACGTAGGAGTGCGCCCCCGCCCACCAATATTGATTGACAGCTGCGTATTAACATGTCTCCGTAGAAACGTTTCATATCCACAAGACAGGACGTGCGCAAATCAACCCTAAATAAAAGGTCTGTTCAATTTAGCATCATCAAATGTGATCAAGAGTGAGTTTGACAAGTATAAAATGTTTTAAAACAGTGCATGTGTGTAATGAATTACAGCCATTTACTTCAGCTTTACTTAATCACCACAGACGCGTGTCAGAACAATAATAAAAGATGCTTCAATCCCGGTTTGTGGACGTTAAATCAAGTTTATTTTGTACATTAACGTAACAGATATCCATACAGCAGTGGATATTAACCTGTATCCTGTCACATTTGCGTGCAAAGACAGTGCAAAGCTAAACGCGCGCGCTGTATTTGTGTGCGTGTGTGTCTGTGTGTGTGCGTGAACTTTGTAATGACATCGTGTGTGACTCATCTTGCAGCTCCACAACAACAGATGCACCAAATAATCATTGATAAAGGTCTTAATGTAGTTTTGTCACAAACGTTCCGTGAGACCTGCTTCCTTTATGTCTGTGTCAGTTGTCTGAGGCAGCCGAGGGCGGAGACTGAGGCACGCGCGGCAGGCACGTGGAAACGGTGGGCGGGGAGGACTAGCCTTAAAAATCGCAGCACACAAAAACAGCAAAAATCTATTGAGAGCTATAAAACACCATCTAGTGAAAGCTATAATAAATAATCTGATGGGTGTTTTGAGCTGAAACTTTACAGACACATTCTGGGGACACAAAAGACTTATATTAAATCTAGAAAAAGGGGTAACCTAGGTGCCCTTTAAAGAAATAAAGATTCAGGCAAATATAGTTCAAATGTATGACAAGTAGGACAACTTCTTTTACCTGGAGTCTTTAGTTCGGCGACTCTTTTGTCAGAAGGAGCTGCCAGTCTCTGAGAAAGAGGAAGGGGAACCTCCTCCTCCTCTTCATCCCAATCATCCCACATATCAGGGTCAGGGAGGCTGGGATTGAATGGAGATGGACTTGGATCAGGGGTTTTGCTATGAGCTCCAGATGCGACAGGAGATTTGATCTGTAGACTTGTCATTGGTCCTTTACTCTCGAGACCTGGTGAACTGACTGTGCCTTCACTGCTGTCAAGTCTTAGACTAAAGTGAGGCTTCTGGCTCCCTATCCCTCCATCCAAACCCCAGGAGTCATCAAACGCTATGGGAGGCTCATCCATCTGACAGAATGAGCTGCCCGCAATATCCACCACTTCTTCAACACTTTGATTAGCATTTTCTTCTTCCACTCTTTCTTCCATATTAGATAATGAGTTGTCTGCAATATCCTCCACTTTCTCGACGCTTTGATTTGGATTCTCTTCTCTAGCTCCTCTCCAAGGCTCATCCATGTCAGAGAATGACTTTCCGGATATATCCACCACTTCTTCAACACTTTGATTTAGATTCTCTTCTCCTACTTCCATCATTTGTTCAATCCCATTATTCCCACTCTCTCTTGATCTTTTAGGACTACTGTCCTGATGGGATGGATTGAAGCATCCATGCTGGCTTTTTTCAGGTGTTTTACTAGGGGAAGGAGAATTTAGTTGAAGAGATTCTATCTTCTTCTGATAGTTAAATGAACTAGAAAGGCCTTTACTATCCCTGAGGGGAACCTCATGTTCTCCGACCATTGGAGAGTCAAACAGGATCTGACGTTGTAAGGGACCAACTGAATGGAGAGGGGTGCTACTTGAGGGCTGAGGGACACCCTGGGCTGGACGTCCCATGATGGTGCTAGCAAGAGAGACATCAGAAGCAACCTGAGACAATCTCAGATGTTGAAGTGGTCTCTGATAATCTGGAGAGTGATCCATTTCAGTGCTAGTATGTTCTTTAGAGGGACTCTGACCTGATTTGTAGAGTTCAGACAAGGGTGCTTGCTTCTCTTTAGAGCATTTGCTGCTTGAAGAAGGAAAAGTGGTAGGTTTCAAACTGTCCAACACAGAAGATGATGAAGAAGAAGATGAGGCAGAACAAAATTTGGGGAATAGTTGAGTTCGACGCATACTGATGCATGTCTGGGCCGAGCTACATCGTGTGGATGGTACCGGAGTAGCTGGAATCAACCAGGAAACTTCAGCAGAGCCATCAAACACACTTTCATTTGCAACCCCAGGGCTACAGTGCTCTGACCAGTCAGATTTGGTTTCTGTATCAATTGTCATCTGTTTTGAACCATTCACCTGTTTAACAGCATGGCCTTGGGGCCCAGTTTCTGCAAAACAATTTTCTGCACAGCTTTTGGACATGTGAGGAGGCTCTGAAGGAGATTTAATAGGAGACTTAGTAGTTAAAGCACATTTAGTGGTACTAGCATTGTGTTTGCCATCCACATCTATTTCCGCATCAGAATCATCTGAGAGTACAATGAGTTCAACTTGTTTGCTGTGTGATTTCGGAGGGGAAGGAGGGTCTTCTGTTCCCGGGCAGCTTAAAATATCTTTTCTTAAGAGTGTATCTTCAGCCTTGTATTGAACCGGAGACACACCAGGCATTGGAAAGGAAGTCTCACCTGACATACCTGAGCTTAGAGGAGGGCTTATTGACAGGTCAATCACCTCACTGACACACGTAGGGTGAAATGGGGCAGGTGTGTTTCGTTGTAGTATGTGTGAAGACTTGTAATGTTGTTTCTGAGAGCAGGAGGTTGGTCTCTGTGACGATTCCCTGTATTCCCCTATAGACTGAGAGAATAGGCGGTCATAGCTCTTGTCAAGGCTTGCATCAGGGACTTTGTTTTCATGTGTGCCGGCATCTAAATCTGGCATCAAACAAACTCTCGCAGTCTCCAGATTTGGGGTTTCTGTTGGACTTGTTACCATGGCAGACTCCGTCCGGTCCACGCCTCGACTGTTACTATGGCAACTGCCGACAGACTTCCCTTGAAGGGATTCAGTCTCGTTTTTTTCGATCTCTTCATCCTTCATCATTTCATTTCCAGGGGATGTATTTGCATCTCCCTCATCCTCTTCAGTCTCTGTTACAGTTTCCAACATTGTCTCCATCTTTCTTTGCGTTGCTGCAAACTCATAGATCTCATCTAGCTCTTCCTCGTCCACTCTGTCCTCTCTCTCACCACCTCTCTCTTGCACCTCTTCCATGACTCTCTCTTCTCCGGACGTCTCTTTAAACTCATTCTCCTCTTCACTGTCCTCATGCTGCCACATTGACTGGAGAAGCTCCAAGAAGTTGCTTTCTGCAATTTTATGCTCTTCTTGGTCCCTGAGATGAGGTTCAGGTGCTTGAAACAAGCCTTTAGATGCGATTTCATCTGTGCTTCCAGAATATTCCTCACACTGCTGCTGTAGCTCAGCTAAACCAAATCTGACAATGACCACAAAATATGCAACTGTGATTTTATTTTATGCACCAAAAAAATTCAATCACAGCATAGAACTTGTTGTACTGACCTATCGGCAAGCTCCTGCATGTGTGGTAGCAGTGTGTGCGTCAAAGGACAGTGAGCTGTGTAAATATACTGCAAGAAGGCCAACACTGCCTCGCCCAACACATCACCAAACAGCACCCTCTGAGCAACAGGCAAACCCTCCTCCTGAACGCCAAAACCTGAATCGTGAACCTACAAACACAGTTTTGTTATTTGTCTGCACTCAGTTAATGCTGGTGGGGTCGGTTTTGAAAATGCACTAACCATGTTGGCCAGCAGGGGGCATCGTGTGTACAGCATAAACGAGTGTGCAAAAAAGACATCGCCACTGTCCACCTGTAACTGCACATCACTGAGTTGAGGATTGTTCACCATACTGCTCAAATCTGAAGCTAGTTTTGAAACATACACCTGAAAAACACAAACATGAACTATGAAGTGTACGTAGATTGACTTTGCTCAATTTTCAGTGCAGTTAAGAAAATTCTTACTGTTTTATCAGTCTTTCTGTCAGTTGCCTCTGGAGCAGATCCACTTGAGGAAAGTTCATTCAAAGCATTGTCTTTGTCTAAAGAATATGAGACCGAGAGTGAGAGGAGTGCATAAAAAGAGTTTTTTTTTATTGAGAGATTATTTAGATTATTACCTGATTTGCCCACTGCAGCAGTATATCCATACTGGGTGAGAGTCATGCCTTCCTCTGCAAGCTCCATCAGGTCCCGCAGAGCCTGGGTGCCCGGCGTATCTGAACAGGGTGTGAGAGGACGGGTAGTTTGATTCGGTGTCGGGCTCTGATCTGAAGACTTTTCCTGAAGCAGATCAGCCACTGAAGTCTCACCTGGAGTACATTTGACTGGTGTGGCTTCAAGAGGCTTGTCGTTTTCCTTCTAAAATAATAATGTACAAAAAAATTAAATACTTAAATGAGAACACTTTTATGCACATATACAATGAAATTTCTTAAAGTTTCTTCCCCTCAGTGTCAGTTCAGGGCAGAGGAAATAACAGATGCATGGACTTTTTGAACTCTCTTCATAACTCCCCTTACTATACCCCATTACTTATACTGCCCATAATCACTGCACTATTTAATATTTGCACATTTAAAAATGCACATATTCATTGCACTTTGTTGCACTAATTGATCTTGAATTGGACATGCATACTCTGATTAATAATAGCAACCTGTACACATATTCATATATTGTAAATCTCTTTATTAATACAACCTGTTTATAATGTTCATAGTTTATCCATATGTAAATATTACCTATAGTTTTTCTAGAATTGCACTTTATAATTTATTCCTATATCCTGCACAAACTGCATTTTATTGCCTTGTGATTGTACATGTGTAATGACAATAAAGTTGAATCTAATCTAAACTATGTTTTTCTGAGCTTCGAACATCTCAGGACCATTACTATCTATGGAGGGTCAGAGAGCTCTCAGAACTCATCTAAATGGTCTTAATTTGTGTTCGGAAGATGAAAGAAGGTATTAAGGGATTTGGAATGACTCGAGGGCGAGTTATTAATGTCAGACTTTTCTTTTTTTGGGTGAACTAACCCTTTAACTTGTTATGGTTTTAGTTAAAAAGCCCCTATTATGGTTTTTTGAAAATTATCTTCCATGCAGTGTGTAACACAGCTCTAAGTGAAGTGAAATATCCAGCTAAGGTTTAAATCTGAAAGTGTGCTCTGTTTAAAACTATTGATTCATCTATAAAAGAGTCGACTCAGAGTGTTTCAAATGAACTGTCTTGGTAAAGAATCTTTAGCCGTGACATCGATACGAAACTCAAGCCCATTTGTTGCGCACTCAGACTCAGAATTTAAATCCCCTGCCCTGCCCACAAACACTGTAGCAAACAAAAGAAGAACACAAACACTGTAGTAGATCCCAGTTGAATCATGTTGCGAAGAATCATTGAACAAATCATATGGGAGTCGTTGGGATAATTAGCTAAAAACAAATAAATATTATAAGACAATGTAAAAGTATTTTTTGATCTGCATGCATATCGTTGGAGACCCCTAAAACGAAAATATGACCTTTTTAATGCATTACAGGGGCTCTCTTTTAAACCCTTAGTCTAAGTTAAAACCATATTTCTTTTCCCATGAAAGTTCACTCAGTATATCAAGGTTGTTGTAGCTAACACCTAGCTAAAACCACTGAAGTGTAATATTTTTTCACCTGATTTAAAATAAATGCAAACAGCAATTAGTTGACCTTAAAACCCAAATCTAAATATAAAACTAAATTAATGACCAGTAATGAAAATGGCAAAATGCAACCAAATATCTAAAACATTCAAATAGAAAAATTGAAAATTAATGAAAAACTACAATGCTCACGTTTTAATAAAAGCTACATTTCTTTATATACAGTGGTCCCTCGTTACAACTCGTTTCACTTTTCGTGTCCTCACAGTTTGGAGGATTTTTTTAATGTAATTTGACATTGACATTTTACAACGCATTGTGTTCTGCGTCCTGATTGGCTGTAGACCATTGTCAATCAATCACCTCCGTGCCGTGTCTCCTGTACAGTACAGAATGTATTCGGCTTGCCAAATTAACATAAATCTTCGATCACTAGCAGTGTGACTCTGAAGTGCTGTACTGTGTGTTTGCAAGTTTTCTCCTCACAATGTTGATGAAACGTTCAGGACCGTCAAAGGCAGCACCCAAAAGGCAGAGAAAGATGCTACACGTAGCACAAAAAGTTGAACTTCTGAAGAAAGGTAGAAATTACTCCGATATAAGGGTCATTACAGAATAAATAAATAAAGATCAAATGGTTTTGATGTTTGGTTTCATTCTATAATACTGGACATATTTTTCTACAAAAGTTTGAACTTTGAGAGTGTTTAAACAAGAGAAAAGTGTTAAAATGTTAATGCCTGTCTGAGAAAAGTGTATAATGTGTGTAGTGAGAGGTTTTACAGCCTTAAACCATCTATAATAATTGTAAAAAAATAAAGCTTTGTGGACTTTCGGATTAGGATTTTCGGATTGCGGGTTATTTTTAGAACGTAACTCCCACTATTAACGAGAGACCACAGTATTTACAATCATGCAGTTACACTTTGAAAGACATAACCATAAAAAAATTATATTATATTACACCATATTATATCATATCGTATCCTATTATATCATATTAAATCATATTATATCATATCATTTTATATCATATCATATTATATTATATCATATCATATTATATCATATCATATTATATCAATTATATTATATCATATCATATTATATATTACTATATTATATTATATCATATCATTTTATATTATATCATATATTAAACTATATCATATTATATCATATCATATTTCTGGCATTTGTAAAAAAAAATTAAAAACTATATTTACAATTTGTGATCTTTATGAACATTTTTTCTCACCTCTGGTGCGACCCATGGCTGTATGAAGCGGCTCAGCTCAGACGTGTAGAACTCTGAAACGGAGTCTGGTGGTCCTCTGTGAAGAGCGCTTTTGTCCCAGAGAGGTGCGTGAGGATGAAGAGGGAGGCTGGAGGGGCTCAGGGTGGGTGTTGGAGGAGAAGGTGGTCTGGAGCAGAGCAGGAGAGATGAAACCCGCTCCTGTAGGCGGTTCAGTGCATTCTGAGAGTCCTGAATAAGGAGCAGCGGCAGCTGGACAGGAGATGCTCCCTTCCTTCTCTTTCCACGACCCTTACCTGAATGAGAACAGGAATGATATGCTATGTTTAATTTACTGTAAAAATATGGTTTGAGGAAACTTGTGTTTTGAGGATCGTTTGCACTTTCAGCCTTCATTCAGGCACCTATTTTTAGATGCATTTTAAAATATAAATAAAAGTCATGTGATTTTGTTTTAACAGATCATGTGATGACAAAAATGGGTGCGATGGGACAACATTAATGAACCAGTGGATCAACCACAGTGTAAAACATTTGAAATGCTGTCATTCTAAAATCTCTTAGCCAAAGTCTGTCATCAAAGTGGTTTGGTAAGTCTAATTAGCATTTTGCACAGAAACATAGCTAATGTGCCATTGTGCATTATTAAGGATAATAAATAATTATTTATTGGTTATTTTAAGCAATGATTGATCACAGGAATTTGTGAAAATTGACATGAAGAGCTGAGTTGACCTGCTCCAGGTTTCCACTTTAGGACAGGAGCTGTGGTTGCTGGAGGGCTGGAGGTCTGAGCCAGAATCTCCCTCTGCTCCTCCAGCTCTCGCTTTTTCTCCACCTCCTGCTCCAGCAGAGAGCGGGACAGAGCCAGCGCCATCATGGTGTCCTCGTCCAACTTCTGCCCTTTTCTCCTGCTCTTCTTTTTCATGGGCACACCATCCCTCCTTACAGCGCCACCTACTTGTCCTCTGAAGAAAGACAGAATTAATAATACAAGTAAGTAATTTCATGGGGTCAAATTTTTTATTTTTTATTTTTTAATTGACAAACACCTATATATGGTACTGTGCAAAAGCCCTAAGCTTTGTTGGCCTAAGACTTCAGCACAATATATAATCAATCAGTCTCTTTATTAAAAACAAACAGAAAATATAGGAAATACATACAAAAAACAACACAACATTTCCTCTTCACACTAAAGTTTACGTTTAATGTGGCTTCCCATGGCACCAAGCACAGCGTGAACTGTTTTGTTCTAATTGTCCTGACATTTCCTGACATAATGTGTTGTGTAATATTGTGTAATATATTGTTTTAGCACTTTCCAGAGAGCATCTTTAGGTTTAGAGAGTTGTATCTTTCATTTTCTGTCCAGGTAATCTCATTAGCCTCTATAATATTCAGGTCTGGACGTTGTGGAGGCCACTTCATGACTGTGTTATATCCACTGCTTTCTCCAATTAGTATTTCACGGCAATTAGCGAATCATTATCATGCTGAAAATAAAAACTATTACCACCGAAGCCCTTTCCAAAAAAAATGGCATAACGGATTGAAACCTGTACTTTTCAACATTCACAATTCTGTCATTTCAGACAATATTGCTAACAACACTGATAGAAATGCAGCTCAAACTAGGACAAACTAGGTCTCTCTCTAACATCGTCTTTCACATGTTTTAAACTACTAAACCAAAATAACTTAAACTCTAACCTAACCTACATCCTATCCTAACAAATCATATATCAACTGAAAGATAATTTATTCACCCTGTGTAAATCTCAAAAAGAAAAAGAGTCCCATATATCCATTATTATCCACAAATATCCATTAGACTATCAGTAAAACAACAGATTTAATGTTGGCCTAAAACTTTGCACAGTATTATATATAAATGTTAAAAAGGTGAATATGTGGAGTGTTTGATTTACGTTTGTTCTGTGTTGTGGTCGCTCTCTGTCTCAGCTGCTTGTCTTCTCAATGCCTGGAGAAGATCATTGGGCTTCACTCCCATATCAGTGGAGCAGCGCTTCAGATGAGCAGAGCGGCTTTTTTCAGATTTAAAACTTTTTCCACAGATGGGACACTCTGGGACCCTTGGTCTGGGCTGGGAATGATGGGATGTCGATGGTGCACTGTTCTCACTGGCATCCAGACATCTGAATAAAACCAGAAGAACAAAGAGAATGAGAAACTCATCCTACATACTGTTTCTAAAGGCAATGTGAAAGATAGCTCCTGTAGTTTAAACTGACCACCACTATTATATGCACCTTTGGTAAATATTAAAGTGAAAGTACAAAAAAAAAGAAGGAATGAAATACAAACAAAGAAGGCTTTGGAATATCCACTTTTAAGTGGATATTCTTAATTATTGCTCTGCCAGTGCAAATGGGCATTTTCTAGGTGTTTTTGCTCTATTCTAAGAGCCACTTCCCATTCGGCGTAGCTCAACAACACAAAAACATGTTGTTTGGTTTTATTTATTGTGAAGGATGACTTACTGAGTTTGGCCTACGTATTTTATCCCATATTTAAAGTCCTGCGAAACAGGAGGTCATGGCTGCACAATGTTGTTCATAATCACCCACAAGTGCTAAAAATGTAAAATAGGGGAGCAACCTGTAGGAGACACACTCTTTTTTTTCTCCTCTCCGCATGCACCAGACACTTTCTTATAAACACTTCAAGTCTCTGGAAAACACTGTGCAATTCTGAGTGTGCTTTATGAGGTGAATGGGCTTGACAAACACACTCTTTCCTCTGTGTGTATGTGTAAGTGTGCATGCATGTGTGTGTATTTTTTTTTAACTAATTCATTTACATTCTCAAATGAATTCATAAGAGTCATTAATTGTGGCACACATATATTTAAAGTAATATTTAACCAAAAACTGAACATTTTTATTTATTTAGGTGGCGATCCAAGAAAATGTTTTCAGTAGAACAGCAAAGAAAATTTTTAGCTGAAACATTTGTCCTCTGGTACCCATAAAAATGGAAATCAGTTGGTGCAATCACTTTGAGAAAAAAACAACAACATATGGATACAAAAATCAATGTAATGGATGCTAAGCACTGAGGATTTATGAAGCTAAATGATTGTTCATCAAAAAAAAACCATTATGTACAACTATATTACCTGATGTCAACTAGGGCTGGGCGGTATATCGAGTTCTGGGGATATATCTATATGATTGAGGCCACGATGCAGAATTATCCAATATCTTTCATATCGATATGTGTAATAAAGTTTACGGCCACCTGGCCACCGGGAAAAAGGAGGCGGAGAACCGACGAACTTTTAAATAAATATTTATTAATAAAAGGGACGACAGCTCCTCACGGAGACTGCCGTCAAACTGAAAGCAAAAGTAAAACAATATGTCCGGGCCCGGTCCTCTCTCTCCTCTGCCATCGTTTCTCCTCTTATAGTCCAGAGCTCCTTCCGTGGAATTGAAAGCAGGTGCGCGCCACAGGTGTATCTCATCTGTGGCAGGCCTCGTTTTGCTCCCATGGCTCTCGGCCACGCCCCCTCGCCACAATATGGTTTGAGGCCACACGTGCGCATTCTGCGCAATACAGACCACTCCAAGGTAGCACGTGAGCTCCACTTGCTCAAATGAGCGCATACGCAAATGAATGATTTACTCCGCGAGTCATACAAAAGATTTGTTAAAAATGAACGTATCGTTCAAGAACGACCCATCACTACACATGACTTGGAGGAACATGCAATGCCTAGCGAAATCTGACTCCCCCGACCCGCACGCGATGCACGCGCATCACACAGTGCCTGCAGCTGTCACAGAGGTTTATGATAAATGTTTTATCAATCATTTCTTCCGCAATTGACAGCAAGAAAGAACATAGAAGCCTTGTAAAATTGACAGTCCCTGAATGTGTTCAAAAGAATTTAAATGCCAAAATGGGAAACATTTTAAAAGTGAAACCACTTCATTTTCACGGATTATACGTTCAGTATTTAATACACAACAGTCTCTTCTTTACATTTACATTTCAACACATTTAGCTCTGCCTTCTGGTCTAATATTGCATATTGACTTCAATTCCGATTATATTCTAATCATTGTATTTATTCATTTATTCTGTTTAGTTGATTTATTAATTTTAGCGCTTTAACTGGAAGACGTGATTTGATTTGTGTGTTCCTAGTGTACAAACGGTTGGTGGTTTAAACCATTATTAAAACAAATTATATTAAAAAAAAAATATATATATATATATGCATTTATCTACCAAACATTTCTTTTTCTGTTTTAATATCTCGCTGTTAGCTACTTTTTCAACAAATAACAATATAAGAATGATAATTATAATGATAATAATAACAGGGAGGGAATGTGTTTGAGTTATATTTTGCTCCAAAACAGTTTAATAAAGGCTTTGACTCTCAAGTAACCATTTATCAGAAAATACCGGATATATATTGTATATTGTCATTCCTCCTAAAAATACAGAAATATGATTTTTTTGCCCATATCACCCAGCCCTAATGTCAACAGCCTTGGCACAAGTACAAGCAGAAGTTGTTCATAAGATCTTTGTCAGGAAACCAAAGGAAAGCTAGTTTCAGCTAAAATAACATTTCTTTCTCCCCTACATCTTAGATGGCCTAAAAAAAATGGGGGGGTGAGTTATCACTTTAATAAAACATTTTCAACAAAACTCTGCTGTGCTTTGCAATAGTTTGTTTTTAAAAGGCACAGTATATAACTTTCCCTGCTAGTGGGTGCATAACAAAAAAAGGCAAAGTTTGATGATGATGTGACTGAGTGTGGAATTTATAGTAGTTGTGGTCTTTATTCCATTATTCAGGACCCCTGCAAAAATCATCTTCATGGATAAGCTGAAAGCCATGGAAGTGAAATGATAGCGAGTGTGATGCATCACAAAAGCAGTGGAGCTTTTATTATGTCACAGTCCAGCGTTTCCAGTTCCTCTGCTCGTGGAACATTCTTTGAAACATTTAGGATAATGCAAGTACATTTATTTATTTTCCTTTAGCTTAGTTGCTTATTTATCAAGGGTTGCCACAGTGGAATGAACCGCCATCCAAGTACATAAGCCAGCAAAATATAACACTGTTCAGTGGTTTTTGGATATTTAAATGAAATGAACTTACATATCCTGCTTTAAAGGGTCACGAAACACCAAAACATTTTTTGAGCTATTGACAGTCATATATGTGTCCCAAGCAGCTTTAAACATTATTAGGACACAAATATTCCACAAAAAAAGTGAAAATTGGTTGTTTTTGCGTTATTTTGAGCAAATTCATTTTTCCGGTTTGAAACAAATTTTTGAAGCTGCGTCACAGCGATTAGATACTTGCGTGTAGTCCAGCGTGGAGAGTGGATGTCTGTACCTGCGAGTGCATCGTGACGTCTCTGAGTGTGCAGCATTAATTCATGAGAAAGACTTGGTTCAAACCAATCAGCGCGCTCTATTGTGTATGCGGCGCAACTTCATTAACATGCATGACAGCTTCGAAGACAGTTTTACCTGTAACAGTGTTCAGACGACAGAGAGACGCCCCATTGTGTTGCCAAAACAAGTTAAAAAACGAGAATTTGATAACATGGGTCATCAGTGTTGCATTTTATTGTGCTGCGCTTATTATTGTGCTCCAACGAAAGTTTGTTTTCATTTCCCCGCTATGTAATCCACGTGACAAATGCGTTTGTAAGAAACATTTTTACCTGAGAGCTTTTTGCATCTGGAAATGATGAAATCTGATTTTGCCGCTCGTCTCCTTTTAAAAAAAGACACGGATTCAGTTTGTATTGATTGTCCTGTGTCTACAGATTTGGTAAGTGTGTGTGAGAGCAGTGCCCTTTGTTTGTTTATTCAGATGGCAAAGTTAGTTCGTATCGTCAGCAGAGCTCTTTCAGTCTCTTTCTTATCACTGCAATATTATAGTACAATATTATAGACTGAAAGATCCGCTGTAAATGCTGCTCTCCGAATGGAAACATGTAAACACCGCAATCAAACTATTACTAGTCGTGTAGCATTTTCGCCGCATTTTGTGACAGGATAGTCTATACACACATGGCTTTCTGGCGCTACCTACCGAGTGTTACCGAGAAATGCGGATGGTTTTTTCTCCCATTCGGACATGCAGGAAATGTTCCTGAATAAAAAGTGAAAGTGCCAAGCTGCAGTTAAAGTTGATAAATAAATAATTTGGCAAATAATTTGATTACTGATGTCCATGTAAACACAGTCACTGTCTTTCTCCCCTGCATCTGTGTTTGTTTTGCCTCTGTAAAAATCAGCGCATGCTCAAATGGAAACTCCCTTCTTTGCAAATCCTTCCCTCTTTCCCTCCCCCGACACTGCCACACTCCCAAAGCTGGACACGCTCACTTTCCTGACTTTTTCCAAACTAGAGGTGTGAAAACACCCTGCTGAGACAGGGGGGTTTTGTGGCCAGCAGAGTTGTTCAAAACAATCAAGACACTTTTTCACAGTCTTCTTTGCTCATATACTCAAAGGTGGCAGTATTAGTAGTGTGTCGTGGCAGTGTTTCACCTGTTGATGTGCTGAGTGCGCAGCGAGGGGCTCATGGATGACAGATCTTTCTGGCAGAGCTGACAGAAGAACAATCCTCCATCTTCCACATCTCCAGCAGAAGCCCGAGCCTCTCGATCCAGCTCCTGTTGTAGCCGAAGCGCCAGAGCTTCATCTCCACTCACATCTTCTGGAAAACAACATAATACACTTTTGACATTAAACTGGTCGCCAAAATGATTTGCACTACATTCTCCTATAATAATGATAGCTCAACTGTTAACCAAAATGCAATTTAGTTACTGCATTTCAACAAACTTTATTTAAAAAAAAAACACTGGAGAACTGAGCAATACAATTAGATCATTGGTCTCAAACTGGATTCCTGGAGGGCCGCAGCTCTGCACAGTTTTGCTCCAACCCTAATCAATGACAGCTGATCCAACTAATCAAGGTGTTCAAGACTACTAGAGACTATTAAGCAGGTGCAAGTTGGAGGTGTCTGGAGCTAAACAATGCAGAGCTACAGCCCTCCAGGAGTTGAGATCGAGACCACCGATTTAGATAAAAAATACCGGAAACATTTTAGTTTAAGTATTAGATGCCACTATTAACTACTGGCTTATTACCTGCCTATTATTAAGATATTGGCTGTTTATTAGTACTTATAAAGTACATATTCTGCATGATCTAAAGCTGCGGTCAGACTAGAGTTTGAACTTGCGAAATTCTGTCGTACGGCGCTGCGAAAAGGGGCAGAATTAAACAAGCTGATTAGACATTAAAAAAGTGAGCGATTGCTCCATGTTTTAAATTTCTGTCCAGAAAGGTCATGTTTTTATCATGGATTGGTCTCACGCAGTCAAGTGATGCGATTTCTCAGGTCAGAGTTCACCAAGCTTGAACTTTGCACCGCAGCAACCTGCGAAATTTGATGCATGACCCTGCGTTTCTGTTCTGACGTATTCGCGTGAGTATGAATGGAAGTCTATGGAGAGAAAAGCCCAGTGTGACCGCAGCTTTATTCTACTCAAAACCTAAACCCAACTACTACCTTAATAACTATTAATAAGCAACAAAGTAATAGTTTATGAAGTTAAAAGTGTTAGTAAATTGTATGGTAACAGTGAAAATTGTACTTTATAATGAAGTGTGAGCAGTATATTTATGAACAAAGCTAAATTTCCATTAAATAATTAATAATAATAACTCAAGGAATTATTCACTGGAAAAAATACACTTATAGCTGTGACAGACGACAACACACATAATTTTGTTTGATAAAATTACTTTCAAAACAAACATACATTTAATATTAATATTTGTGCAACTTCATAAAAATAACAGTCATTAGGGCTGCACAATATATCATTTCAGCATCGATACTGCAATGTGCACATTCACAATAGTCCATCACATCGCAAGATATGCAATGTTGAGCCTGAGTTATAGTTGACCAGGAGCTACAGAAATCCATAATTAAAATATTTATAAGGAATTTATAAGATTTGAGGAAAAAAAAAAATCTTACCTAAGGTTTTTTTCTTGCTTCTTGTCCAAATATCTACATTTCAAAGCAAAAAAAAAAAAAGATTTTTTTGGCAACACTTTTTTATAAAATACACACCATTTATTAAGCATTAGCAAATAGTGAAATCATTATCTGTTAAGCATTAACTCTACATTAATAAATGTTAGTAAGCAGATAATAACTGCTACAAATGCTGTATTATAATATATAAAAATATTATATATTATATAAATGCTGACTAATAAGCACATTTATAATGTACTTAATAATTGTGTTTACATAATTTGTTAATGATTAATTTTTCAGTACTAAATTAAGTATTGCATCATTTACAAACCGGTTATTTGAGAGAAGTTTCTATTTTTTAAGACGATTCAGAATGTCTAAGTTAATGATTAATAAACTATTCAAATTAGCATTTATAATTCTTATTATTCAGGCATATATTAATAGTTAATTTGTATGTTAACAAATGCTTTATTAACTTAACTTCATTCAGTTTTGTGACCTAATCTAAAGTGAGGACTATTTATGCTTTATAAACCCCTTATAAATGACAAAAGGCTCAGTTAAAGTCTAAACAGGAAAAAAAAAGAAAATAAACAACTTTATCCATTTCTATTTGTTTCAAAATACACAAATGAAACTGTATCAAATAAAAAATAAATCTTTGCAGTATTAACTAAAATAAAATTACTGTGCAGTTTAAACATCGCTGAATAACATTGAAATGCTGCATCATATTAAATTAAATTATTATGTTGTTGTTGTTGTTTTATCCATTTTTATGTTATATTTTGACACTCCTGTTATTCAGAAATGTTTAAACTTTATCGATTTTTTTGTTAATATTACAAAGATTATTGTTTATTTGATACTGAGCCTTTAATTTTCATTTATTAGGCATTTATAAAGCATAAATAGTCCTCACTTTAAATTTGGTGACAAAACTGGATGAAGTTGAGTTAATAAAGCATGTAATAACATACAAAGTGACTACTATTATTTGCCTGAATAATAAGATAAACAAATGTTAACTTGAACAGTTTATTAATCATTTACAAACTCAATCTCAATGATCTTAAAAACCACCAACTACTCTTAAATACAAATGATTTGTAAATAATGCAATACTGAATTTAGTCATGAAAAATCAACCAGTCACAAATTATGAAAGTACAATTATTAAGAACATTTTAAATGTGCTTATAAGTCAAGAATACAGCATTTTTATCTGCATTTATAAACTGATTACTAACATCTATTAATGTAGAGTTAATGCTTAACAAATAATGAACTCACTATATGCTAATGCTTAATAAATGATTTATAATGAGTAGTTATTATAAAGTGCTACCGATTAGTTTTACTTACTCCACTGGCAAATAATTTAACTTGTTTTAAGGAGAAAAAAAAATCTTAATTTTGACTTATTTCTTCTAAAGTTGAAAACACAACAAAATTTTTACTTGATCTAAACTTTTTTTAGATATTTGGAGTAGAAACGAGACGAAGCAAAGTAAGAAAAGCATTTATCAGCATTGTGATGATTCAATTTCTGTACCTATCATCAAACTATCTTGTGAGACTGTACTTAGATTTTTTCCAATATCGTGCAGCCCTAATAGCCATGTTTTGTCAAATCTGTCCAATTATGGAGTCTAAATAAGAGTTTATACCTGTAAAGAGTTTCACTAACACAAATTGTGTGATGACATGAGGTTAGAGTAAAAACTCAATTTATTAAATTGATTTTAATGTATGGCTACTATTACTTCAACATAACATTTTAATAAATACACTTATTATAAAGTCCTTCTGTTGCAACAAAACATAATTAATATTTTTACATTTCATACATCATAATGAATCAGTTACGTTAAGAAATAACTCACTGATTCAGCTGAAATTTAAACAGATGTCCTTTACATTAGGACTTTACAGATGTACTTTAACAAAAAAAGTGTTTTATTTACATAGATGTAGTAGAATTGTTGTATAGGTGGGATGAGTGTAAACTAAGCTATGCTATATAAATCTGATAGTCAGGCCTTCAATAGTTTTATTATACTTAGCAACTAACTGTTAGTATATATAGTAGTGCATCTAATTCATTTATTATATATATATATATATATATTTTTTTTTTAAGTCAAATATATGATGTTTATTTTGCTAGCACTTATTGTTATTCGGTCAGTTTCACAAACAAGTAAATTCAGTTGTTAAATCCAGTTTTTTCCATTTATGACTAGTGGCAAAAGTGAAGCCATTTCTCTCTTTTAATGACCTTGAGAAGGTGATCCGTGCTTTTATTTTGGGAAGACTTGACTATTGCAACTCTCTATATGTGGGTATTAGTCAAAATGCCCTAAATAGATTGCAATTAGTCCAAAATGTGGCTGCGAGACTTCTGACAGGGACTCGCAAGTATGAGCACATATCCCCAGTTCTTTCCTCTCTGGGCTGGCTGCCTGTCAGGTCACGGATTGATTTTAAACTATTAATTTTTGTTTTTAAATCCTTAAATGATCTGGCTCCACCTTACTTATCAGACCTCCTACGGGTATATAATCCTGGTAGGTCACTAAGGTCTTCTGATCAGTTTATTCTTTCGGTACCAAGGTCCAGGTGTAAGCGAAGTGGGAATCGAGCTTTCGCTGTTATCGCCCCAAAACTCTGGAACGGTCTTCCACCCCACATCAGACACGCTCCAACTCTATCTGTTTTTAAAAAGCTTCTGAAACTCCACCTTTGTTCTTTAGCATTTGAGCCTTTTTAATGATGAGGGGTTTGTCTTATGTTTTAATTGTTATGTATGTGATGTAGGTTTTATTTTAATAGCATTGATTGTGTTCAGCACTTTGGGCAACGTTGGGTTGTAAAGAATGTGCTATATAAATAAACTAACTAGTTAATCTACTGAAAAAAACATGTTTGTTTTGGTAATCTTCAATCAAAATCTGAACAGCCATTAAAGCATATTAGAAATGATTAAACCACTTCATAACTTCTGATCTGCACAACCTTGTGTAATGTCGAAAAGGTTTATCTCTTTATTAAAGTTAAAGGGATAGGTCACCCAAAACTCAAAATTCTGTCATTAATCACACTCACCAAACTTTCTTTTCTTTTCAACAGAAGAAGATATTTTGAAGAATGCTGGAAACCTGTAACCATTGACTTCCATAGTGTTTGCTTTTCCCAATAAGCAAGTGAATGGTTACAGGTTTCCAACATTCTTCAAAATATCTTCTTTTGTGTTCAACAGAAGGAAACTCATAAAGGTTTAAAACCGCTTGAGGGTGATTAAAGTTAAAGGGATAGTTCACACAAAACTCAAGTCATTATTTACTCACCTTCAATTGTTCCAAATCTGTTTGGCTTAGTTTCTTGCATTGAACAGAAAAGAATATATATAGAAGAATGCTGGAAACCATTGACTTACATAGTGTTTGTTTTTCCTAATATGCAAGTCAATAGTTACAGGTTTCCAACATTCTTCAAAATATCTTCTTTTGTGTTCGACAGAAAGAAACTCACAAAGTTTTAAAACTACTTGTAAACTTTAAGTAAACTTTTATTTTTGGTCAACTCTCCCTTCAAGATTAAGACTAACTGACTACCGTACCTGTGTGCTGGACCCCATCAGGAGCGTCACAGTTCCCATCAGTCTCTGCATGTAAAAGTCTTACTGGACTGGCTCTCTTAAACTGCTGCATTGTCCGGATCACAGCATCTTTCACCTTCCCTGTGGTAGACACACCAGAGTCGGCCGGAGGGGCATCAGCAGACACAGCAGTCTGAGTCCTCACCGCATCTTTAGTCCTCTTTCTCCTCTTAGGTGGGTTTCTTCCGGATGATGGAGAGGACGGTTCTTCGTCCTTGGTTGCTGATCGTTTCTCATCTCCAGAACCTGCTGGTCCTTTCCTTCTCACCCTTTTGAGGAGCCGCGAACAGAGGTCTTTGAAGTCCTGGTCCGAGTCATCCATGATGAGCTACTACATGCATGATCTGTCAAATGTGTAAAAGGAATAGTTCACACAAAAATTAAAATGTACTCACAATTTACTCAACCTCAAGCAGTTATAAACCTTTACGGTCACTTTATATTGATGGTCTGTTTGTTGCATTTAAGTTACATTGCATCTACATGCCAACTAATTCTCATTAGATTATAAGCAGACTGTTAGGTTAGGGTTAGTGTAAGTTGACATTTACTTCCAAATTTCCTTATAGTCAGTTAAATGTCTGTTGAAGCAGCAGTATCAACAGATATTAAGCAGACAGTCTACTAATACTCAAATGGACCATCAAAATAAGGTGTTACTACCTTTAGTAGTGTCTTTCTTCGGTTGAACACAAAAAAGATACTTTGAAGAATGTTGGACACCTGTAATCATTTACTTGCATATTAGGAAAAACGAAATACTATGGAAGTCACTGGTTGGTGTTTCCAGCATTCTTCGTAATATCTACTTTTGTGTTCAACAGAAGAAACTCATAGCTTTTAAATAATGACATCGTTTTCGGATAAACTATCCCTTCAACTATTATGTGAATATTTTTAATTATTTTACTAATGAAATACACTAAGCATATCTTTTAAAACAATGTTAGCATTAAGTCCATGGCGAGTTGTACGTAAAGAAATACATATGTACGTTACCTTTGTTTACATTTTAGTCCACTATTCGAACGCAATTATGTCGGTTGATGTACATTTACTGCGATTTATTTAACAACTTGAATATAGACCACTATTAAGGCGAACGTCATATTATGTATTTAACATTAATGATTGTGTTATAAAACAACGAATTTATAATAAAATGTGTCGCAGCAGCAGACAATGTTCAAAATGCTGTCACGCAGCCGCCCGCCGCTGTCCACTTCCTGTGACGTCCGGTACGCGTTGACGTAATGGCCGCGTCTGTTGCGAAACATTGCGAGTCATGCATGTGATTTAACTTACAAAACGGCGAAGCGGCTAAAAAGCTGATACGCACTAAATAATCATTGTGAATAACTAATGGTTTCTTCTAATATGTATTGTATTGTAAGCTGTATTAATATATCTGACATTTCTGTTTTATTGTAAGTAATATTACAATACGGGCTCGTTAGCAAACAATAATTAATGCATTAGTTAGCATTAACAGTTTTACATCGTGTTTATATTTTAAAAAGTTGTTCACTCCGCTCATGTTAGTTTCATTTGAATTACCAAATACGAGTAAATGTAGAAATTAACATTCAATGCTTTAATAACATGTTCATAGCTATTTTATGTTAACTTCATTCATTTTCTTTTCGGCTTAGTCCCTTTATTAATCTGGGGTCACCACAGCGGAATGAACCGCCAACCTATCCAGCATATGTTTTACGCAGTTGATGCCCTTCCAGCTGCAACCCATCACAGGGAAACATCCATACAACTGACCCAGCCGAAGCTCGAACCAGCGACCTTCTTACTACCCACTGCGTCACCATGTTAACTTGATATGAATAAAGCTAAACATAAGCTTCATCCACATCATTGTCAGTTAAATAACAAGAGTCTGATAAGATAACTTATTTAAAATAAACCAATTTAATAACAGCAATAACACTAGACACATTTTTGATCTGTTCCACACAGTTTATTTAACAATATGGTATATAAGTAAGAAATAAGTTTTTTTTTTAACCAGTTTATACAGTGATTCCATTCTCTCTTCATTATATTTATAGTACTTTACTTAATAACTTGCACGATATACATTATGGGAAAAAGCTGAGCCCCTGTTCAAGTTAGTGTGAGAGGAATGAGGGTCAATAACAGAATCCATTCTGTATTCCAACAAGCAGTCAACCGGTGATCGCCCATTGCCTCCCGCTCAGCTTAGGGGCCCCGCTTTCTCCCACACTCTCTCTCTCTCTCTCTCTCTCTCTCTCGCACTCTAGCTCTCTTTATATTTATATATCTGTATGACAAAATTAGGACAAAAAGCAACAATTTTCTACATCTGCAAGACAGAACCTCTGGATCCAGACCAGTGAGATGTTGTAAATGTGTACATATCTTCTTGGGGGCGGTGTTGAGTGATGCATGTGTGTGTCTGTGTTTGCATACATGCGTATGCACAGTTCCTATCGATACAAACAAATAGTTCTCCTCATATGAACTTCACAATGAGGAAAGGAGATAACTCCCCCGAATGCATGTCTGAAAAAAAGGGTGCAACACTAGAATACAATCGCCAGGAAGGATGACAGACAGAGCAGAGAAACCCTGGCCCTAACTCCCATATTATTTTACAGTCTTCCAACACAAAATGCTGTAAAGTTAGATAAGGTATAAAACAAAAGTATGAATGATATAATGACATTTCGATTTTCTTACAAAAGAAAGTAAAAGTAAAGGCATGAAACCAGATCGCCGCTGCCATCCCCAAACATAACAAACACAACACATGAACCACTCATGGGTCCAAACTGAACAAAAAATATATTCTTTGTGATTTATATTCTTTTAAACAACAATTTTCCCTCTTTAAAGGAAGAAATGAGTCTCTTTTTTCCATTTTCAAGGAAACATCAACATTCCCTAACCTTGTCGACATAAATTTCTTTTTTTTCATACATTTCTTCAAACTTTTTACATGTCAGTACAAAAAATTGAGAATATTAGAGAAAAAACAAAACAACAGAGCCACAAAAAGAGGAACGGGGAGACTGTGGTGGGTAGAGTCTCCCAGTAAACGCTACAATCCCTCCACAAATTTCTCCAGCGTATCTCCTGTTGTGTCTCCCACCATGTTTAAGTCACTGGGCAGCCCTCCCCGATTGGGCGTATTGAGCTGCGGGAGCATGGCACTCTGCTCGGGCGTGCCCAGGTGTCCTTGCTCCATGGAGCCAGGCATGGGCGTTGTCAGACCGGGGTGTGGTGACCCCGTGTGGGGTGGCACATGTTGGGGTGACGGCTGAGGCTGAACGTGTGGGGAAGGACTGGAATGAGGAGGCTGCTGTGACGGAGGTCTGGGCGACTGTACGGGGCCTGGCGAACACACCTGATTACTGAGTGCATTAGCCATGGGTTGGCCGGGTAGGTGTGCGCCCTGCGGCTGGCCCGAGAGAAGGTGAGTTTGTGGGCTCATGGGGCTTGGTTGCGGCTGTGAGCCCATAGGAGGCTTGAGGACGACCTGCTGTTGCGGAAGTTGCTGTTGCTGTAGTAGGAGATTGTTGCGCTGGTGCAAAAGGTTAGGTGTGCCATCCATAGTCATCCCAGCCTGGCCCATCTGGGCCATTGGGGGAAGCTGACCCATGGGTCCGCCTGTTCCCTGCATGGCCAACTGCTGCTGCTGCATCCGGAGTTGCGTGTAGTTGGTAGCAGTTCCTTGTGCCTGTGGGAACTGGCCATGAGCTTGTGGCATCACTCCTTGCTGCTGCTGTTGTTGTTGTTGTTGTTGTTGCTGCTGCTGCTGCTGATGTCGCAGAAGCTGGCGTCGGTACATTTCCTGTAACTGAGGGTTGTTGGCGTGCGCAGGGTTCATGAGTTGACCCTGTGGACCAAGAGCTGCCATCCCTTGTGGTGTGGGCTGCTGTTGTTGCTGCTGGGGGGCCATGCCAGGCCGTGGCACAGCCTGCATGGCTGTCATGTTCTGCATGGCTGGCTGCGCTGCATGTATGCCCTGCTGTGGCTGCTGAGGCTGGCTGGCGTGGTACTTTGCGGTTCTCTGTTTGATGAAGGCGGCCATGAGTTGCGGGTTCGATTTGAGGATGTTTAACACTTGCTGCTGTTGTTGGGGTGAGCTGGGTGACTTGAGGGTGCGTAGCAGATCCTGTAAGGCATTGGGAGCGATGCCTGCGGGTCTCTGGGGTGCTTGCGGTCGAGGGCCCTGTGTGGGCACCATCATGCGTGGCTGGGCAACTTGCTGGGGCATTGTGGGTCTCTGTATAGGCATGGTCGACTGAGGGCCCTGTGGGGTCTGTTGTTGAGCGACCTGCTGCTGAGCCGCTGGCATGCTTGGCTGAGCGCCTCCAGTCCATTGTCCTTGGGTCATGGGCTGCATGACCTGCTGTCCACGGGGCCCAACAAGCTGCATGGGTGGTTGCATTGCACCTGGCATGCGTGGCTGCTGGTGGTTTATGGGAAGGCCGTTCATGGTTATGCGATAGTTCTGTTGAGCCTGCGCTACCATCTCTATGTGTCGTGCCATCTTGACCGCCATAGGTGGGGGCTGCTGCTGTGGAGGTTGTTGCGGCGGAGGCTGCTGCTGAGGTGGCTGTGGGAGTGGAGACTGCTGCTGATGGAGCGGTGATGCCTGTGGGCCGGGTTTGCCCTGTGAGGCTTGAGAAGGGGGTTGTCCGTTGCGTGGGGTATTGGGATAGGTTGGTGACATTACAACAGCATTTGGCGTAGCTGGCTGATTGGGCAGCGGTTGCGGCGTTTGAGGCGTGTTGGGTTGCTGATGCGAGGTGGGTGTGCTAGGGGCTGTGGATGCAGGTGGTGACGGTAGGCTTTGAGGCATGGCTCGACCCTGCATAGTGGCCATGCGTCTCCGCATCATCTGTGCCTGCTGCAGCCGGTGTTGCAGCTGCTGCTGCCGTAGCTTGTGCTTAATATTGAGGCAGAAGGGCACAGGACACTTGTTCTCCTGGCAGTGCTTGGCATGATAGCAGCAGAGAGCAATAAGCTGCTTGCACACCGGACAGCCGCCGTTTGTCTTGCGCTTGCAGCCCTTGGTGTGCTGCACCACACGTTTCATCTTCTGGCAAGATGGCAAAGAGCAGTTGGCGTTGCGGCACTGGCAGGCATGCACCAGAGACTGGATGCAACGCTGGATGCTTAGACGCCGGCTCTCTTGAGGACTCTTGGAGGCCTCACCACTTTGGCTACTGCTGTCATCATCCAGACCCAGACCCCACTTAACCATCTGGTGCTCATGTCCCTTAGAGTTGTAGCAATTAATACACAGGTCAAAGTCCTGAGGAAATATAAAAAAAAACATGGTCAAGGGAGGCATAAAAGATATAAGAAATTTATTATAAGACAGTTATGTTTCAAATGCAATCAATGAAATGAACAAAATCATGTTCACACTAGCACTAGCTATGAAAAGATTTCCCAAATACTCTCTAAAGCAATGGTCTCAAACTCAATTCCTGGAGGGCCACAGCTCTGCAGGTTTTAGCTCCAACCAGCTCCAACTCACACCTGCTTAACTGTCTCTTGTAGTCTTAAACACCTTGATTAGTTGGACCAGCTGTCCTTGATTAGGGTTGGAGGAAACCTGTGCAGAGCTACCGCCCTCCAGGAATCGACTTTGAGACCCATGGCCCTAAAGCATGTAGTTTTCGTGCAAAACTGAGTAGCACACTCATGCACTATCATAATGGACAGCTGTTGCATGATACCGGAGCTTCTGGATTTTACCTCGCAGACCGTACAGTGCCAGCGTGTCTCGACATGGTGTTTACATTCGTTGCAGGTGTAGACAAAGCGGTCCTGGCCCTGGTTGTGCAATTCCACCAGCATGCACATGGTGCTCCACTTGCAGCGCCGCAAAGAGCTGAACTCCCAGTGCTTATCCCGTGCTAATGTTAAGAAGGCGTCCCTTCCGTCCATCAAGTCACAGTTCAGCAGGGGATCAGAGTCAAGAATGGGTAATAATGAGTTGACCATGGGCCCAGAATGGAGATGAATTACAAAAAACACCTGAGAGAACAAGTAAAGGAAAGTTATAATATAATTAGATAACGTATGAAAATCTCAACAACGAAGAACTTCCAAGTTAAACCATGCATGTGACTCATGCAATGCCTCAGAAAGCAGGTTAAGGGACAGACAAAGAACATATAGCAGACCTCTTTGTGTTTCTCCATGGTGGCGTAGAGCTTTTGAGAAAGGTCATTGGCTACATTCGGCATCCCAGGTTTCTTTTTATTAGCTCGGCTCAAGCTGCTTTTATTCTTATTTGTTTTCTTGTTGTTCTTTTTCTTTGCATTTTTACTGTCTCCTGGTGTGCCCTGTTAGAAAGGATGAAAGGGGTCTATAAAGGACGTTTGGAGTTTATGAAAGAGATGTAAATACATTTGGAGGGTATCAAAATCAAGTATTCGAAAATGTCAAAAAGGCCTCTGTCATTCACCTCCGGAGTTTCACAAGCTGCCGTGTTTTCTTCTTTTTTCCTCTCCTCTTCCTCTTGCTCCAACTCCTTGATGCTCTCCTCCAACACATTGGGCCAAAAATCACCCTCAAAATATGGAAGCTCGTTTGCACTCGTCAAACGGTCCTCTGTGGCTTGTTTGAAAATGTCCTATCAAACACAAAAACATTGCATTAACGAATAATTTCATGCATTCATTAAATTTTCTTCGGTTTAATCCCTTTACTCATCAAGGGTCACCAGTGGAATGAACCACCTTATCCAGCATATGTTTTACGCAGCGGACGCCCTTCCAGCTGCAACCCAGTACTGAGAAACACACATTCACACACACATTTACTACAGCCAATTTAGTTTATTCAATTCACCTATAGTACAAGTCACCTAATAGTCTTTGAACAGTGGGGGAAACCGGAGCACCTGGAGGAAACCCACACAAACAAGCAACCTTTTTGCTGTGAGGCAACAGTGCTAACCACTGAGCCACCGTGTCACCTGAATCATTTCATTTGAATATAATTTTTTTTAAGATTATAAGGTCTCTGTTATACCTTGTAGTCATGCAGAATCCGCTCAGCAAAGGCTTTGTCCAACATTTTGCGGTACCACTCCTGCAGGCGCTTAGGTTTTGGGATTTTCTGGTCAGCAGGGTGACAATGGAAGATATAGTCATCACCCTCACTAGGCGGACACGCCCAAATGTGTGCTGTAACATATCTATAATGGAAATGTTCATAATTCAGGACAAAAATGGCAACTGCATTTGTCAGATTCAAGAACAAGGTAAATGATGTATTGCAACCTACCCAAGCTTCTTGACGTATTCCAAATAGCCAATGAGGATTTCGTGATAGACAGCTGTTCTTAGCATGCGAGGTTTGAAGAAGTGAATACTATCGAGGTACGATATGTATACCCGTCTAGGTAGGTCAAGAAAACACAAAGTGATTTTACCTTCATCGTTGTCTACAGGTTAGGTTTTTCCTGTTTAACACAAGTAAAAGTTTACCTGGTGTTAGGAAAAGGGCAATCAGAGCTGTACTCTTGCACGTGCATGCCAAAAAAACACACATCCACTCCATCAATCTCCTCAAAGGCGAAAAGTGCTTTGGTTCTGTAGGGAAAGGTCTCAACCATCTCTCCTGTGTCTACAAACCTAAAAAACAAAGCAGGGGATTAACCCATCTTTACCTTTTGAAAGAACAAACATTGTCAGACCACTGCAGAATCAAGATTTTGTTTGACGAACCAATACTGGTAAACTCTGACCAGGCAAACAAATCTATGGTAATACTTTCCTTTACAAATATACAGAAAGCAATCATTCCAGCTCGTTTATTGATTCTTCATCAAAATTTGCATTCTCTGCAGATTAAGCAAGCAAGCATGAATGTTAAACTCACTTGGCCTTCATGCCAGGTTTGACCTCCACCGTTTTGTCTGAACTGGCTACTACTCGTACAAACACCTCTCCAGCTTCTGGATGGTTCTGCCTCTTCAAGTACTTGTTCACCCGATCCTCTATGTATGTGCCTAACCTCGTTGACTGCAACCCTGGATCCAAGAAGACAACATTTAGCTCAAAAAGATACAAAGTGACAGTTTTAATTAAACTTATAATGCTATCTTTAAATAGTTTAGTTTAGATTAGTTCACCCAAATATGACAATTCTGATAATTACCCTTCATGTTGTTCCAGTTCCCTGAGACCTTTATTTTCAGAACACAAATTAAGATATTTGAGGAAATTTGAGAGATCCCTCATTCTCCATAAACAACAGCAATCCAGAGAGGTTCAAGCTCCAGAAAAGCAGCCAAAACATTGTCAAAACCTTCTGTGTAATTTCAGTTCAACTGTAATCATGAGTTGCAAACCTGTGCCTGTATCTTCTCTTCTATGTCAGTATGGTCTAGGAGCTCCATATAATCACAGTTGAACAACTGAAATCACAAGGAATGTTTCGACTATACTTTTCTGGATTTTAAACACCTCAGGATTAATGCCATCTATGGAAGATAAGAGAACTGTCAGATTTCAGATTTGATTTGTGTTCAGAAGCCAAACAACCCACAATTGTGTGTTTAATAGACGTCTAATAGACATCTAAATGTAGACAGCTTAGCTAAAACAAGGCTAAACTTGGGCTGTCAGTAAAATCTAATAGGGGTCTAAGAATAGCCCAAAACTAGACTAGTCATCAAATAGACAGATTAGACAGACTTTAGATGTGTAGTCATTAATTTCTGTTTATTTGATGACTAATCTAGTTTAGCCTATTTTTAGACGTCTATTAGATTTTCACTGACAGCCCAATTTTAGCTGTGGTTTTAGCTAAGACGACTGCTTAGACATCTATTAGACATCTTTTTGAAACAAAAATTGCTTGCTTGGAAAGCTCTCAAGGGAATAAAAGGACACGAGAGTGAGAAAGTAACGACAAAATGTACATTTTAGGGTTAATTAACGCTCTACAGAAACCTGAGAAATATTTTTCATTAAACATAATAACACAAAAGCTCAGATGTGTTTGCTTGAATGACAAAGCTTAATATATGAAATACTTTTAAGACTTTTTATAAAATTTTGAAGCATTTAAGGGTCACGAAACACTGAAAGACATTTTTTGACATGTTAACAGTCATATATGTCCCACGTTGCAACGTCACAGCTATGAGATCATTGTGTAAATTCCAGCGTGGAGATTGGCTGTTTGTACCAGCCGATACAAAGTGACATCATTGTGTATTCAGCACATCTGTTCATTAATTCATGAGAAAGACTTGGTTCGAACCAATCAGCGTGCTCTATTGTGAATGAGATGCAACTTCATTAATATGAATGATATAGCTTCAAAGACTCCATTTACCTGTTACAGTGTTCAGAGAGTCGTTGTGTTGCCAACCATAATTTAAACTAGTAGAATAATTGTTCGGAAAGCTTAGTTGTCAGTGTTGCGTTTATAAATGTTTTTGTTTCCATTTCCCCGCGATGAAACCACACCTCACATGTGGACCCACATGTGTGGTTTACAGTGGTCTGCTAACACGCGACTAAGGCCATACTCACACTATGTATGTACAGTTGCCCTGAACTGGGCCAAAGCACACTTGTCCTCCCGTCTCCCCCGATGGCCTGCACTCACATTACATTCGGGCCTGGGCGTGCTTACGTCATCGATGATGTGCTTTTCAGTAAGCACTCTCGCTCAGCACAGTGGAGATTTCTTTAGTTATATCGTTTAAGACAGATCAGCCACTTCTGACGCTCATAAACAGGCCTTGTGCTGCAGGAATTAGGAGGTTTGCTAAAGCTGCAGCTGTTGTGCAGTGAGGGATTTGCGTCTTTAATAATCTACGACAGTTTGCGTTCATTGAACAGTACGAATGATTAATTAATCCATATGAAACAGTCCCTGAAAAGTCACGTCTCGCTTTCAGTTTCGGGCTCAGGACCACCTCTTCCAACCGGGCCAGGGCCGCCCAAGTGAACCGTGCCTGAGCCCAATTCAGAGCACTCACACTTCTCAAACGATCTGGGAAACGGGCCTGGGCACGGTTCGGATAGCATAGTATGAGCACGCCCTAAAATACGTTTGTAAGTATTATTTTTTTTTATCCAAAAGCTTAAAAAACACATGGTTTCAGTATGTGTTGATTGTCCTGTCTCTACGGATTTGGTAAGTGTGTGATCAATGTTCTTAGTTTATGTTTATTCAGATAGCAAAGTTAGTTAGTATCGTCAGCAGTACTCTTTCAGTTTTTAAAGACATACCTTAGACAAAATGATTTAGTTACTGAGTTAACAATAATATCACTACGATATTATGGATTGAAAGATCCGCTGTAAATGCTGCTCTCCGAATTACTGTCTATCTCCCCTCCATCTGTGTTTGTGTTGCCTCTGTGAAAATCAGCTTTAGTGCACATAATGAAACTCCCCTTTTCATGCAAACCCTTTCCTCTTTTGCCACTCAACACTCCCACCTAAACAGAGCTGGGCTCACCCAGTTTCCTGACTTTTTTCAAACTAGAGGTGTGAAAACACATTGCTGAGACAGGGGTTTCATGGCCCTTTAATTTTGGTATGATGGATTTTCAATCTCAGATTTCATCAGATTTCATTATATGATGAATAAAACTATTTTTCTAACTGCACGAAGATGTGTAAACAATTGAATTCTTTATCCATTGTAAATGAATGCATAACAAGAACAAACCTATTACTTACTTTTTGCCGTAAACTTGTTATCCTTTCTCGACTTCGCACTCTTTTTCAAACAGTTATCGCAGATAAAACTGCAGAGAGAGATGCTCATTAGTCCCGGCTTCCTGCATGGCATCAGAATCGATATCAAAGCAACACTGTTTGCTCTGAGGTGTTTTCAAACTCACCCTGAAGGCCAAATGACTTCATAATGCAGGACACAAATCTGATGCATCTTCCGCCCGCAATCTTTACATTCAACAAACCTAAGGGGGTAGAAAAGCTGCTTAATTAGGGTATGAAAAATTCAAAAGCTCGGCCTCCTGCCAGCTTGTGCGTTAGCAAATGTCTGAATGTGTAGTCGCCAGCTGCAAAATGCAGGTAGTTCAGATGAAACACACCATTCATTTTCTATTCCTCCAGTTCTTACGCATTCGCAAGCAGACCAATGCAACTGCGCCTTTGAAGGAGGTGTGGACTTGGACAACTTCAGGATAACAGGGATACTTGCAGACTGTATGGTTATGTTTGTGTGGTGGGAGTTTCTCTATTCTCTTATTTTGTTCACGCCAGGGGGCGCCACTGAGCAGAAGTTATTATGAGATGCATCTAATCCAGAGTGAGGCAATAGTGACCAATAGTGGCTCTACTATTAATGCATGTGCTGCATGATGGAGTCTCGATAGTGGAAACAGTTACTTACGGCTCAGGATCTAACGTGTCGTTCTTCTTCCTTTCAAACTGGTCTTTAGAGATCATGCTACAAAAACAAAGATACAGTATTAAAAGTACTGAACATTTAAATTACAGACTTTTCTACTATTACTACTAATAATAATATACTAATATCACTATCCATCAAAAGAAAAAGTGAACAATGACTTACGTCTGAGGCTGAGCAGGATCATCTCCTAGCGTCACACTGTCTCCCTGAATCTCATTGAAGCATTTCTCACAGAAATGATATCTAATAAAGTTACAACACAGATGATCTATGAATATTTCAATAAAAAAAAAAACAGACACACAAGCCACAAAAGTGTGATTAATTTATATATACTTGCAGGCAGAATTGTTAATAATTATTAATTCTCTTTGAAATTTTCACTTTTTTGAATATTTTTTCAACACATTTCTTAAGATAATAGTTTTAATAACTAATTTTTAAAAATGAAGTTCTTTTGTCTGTCATGATGGCATTTTGTAATAAAGTATTTTGCAAGATATTAGTATTAATTAGGTTAACTTGGCGAATCTTTGGACAACAGTGGTTTGTTCTGCAATCAATAGGGGAAAAATTCTTAAGAGGGCTAATATTATTGTATTATTGTTATTTTATATATATATATATATATATATATATATATATATATATTATTATTATTATTATTATTTATTTTTATTTTTTTACAAAAATTTATAACTGCTTTAATTTCCGTTTAATTTAAAGAAATCAAACTTTATCCAGAAGAAAAAATATAATAGCAAATATGGTGAAAAATTGTCTTGCTCTGTTAAACATCACTTCAAATTGAACTCACACATCAGGGCTAATCATTTGGCCTCTAACTGTACATGCTACAGGTTTTGTTTATCTAAAATAAATATTCAGTCATTTTCCCAAGAGATGGGTTGCGGCTGGAAGGGCATCCGCTGCGTAAAATCATGCTGGATAAGTTGGCGGTTCATTCCGCTGTGGCGACCCCAGATTAATAAAGGGACTAAGCAGACAAGAAAATGAATCAATGAATGAATATTCAGTCATCATTTATTCATTTTGAACCCTGTGGAGTACAAATTTAGATGTTTTTAGTCACATCTAAAAGATATCAGTTCCTCAATTTCAACTTTCAAATCTGTTCCACAATCAAACAATTCTAAAAGTTATTAAAATAAAGCAACTGAAATAAACTGAAGTCCTCCAAAGAGACACAATCAATAAATGTTGAAGAGATTTAGGCTAGTGACAGAATTAGATCCATAGATGCTATGAGTGGACAAGCGCGTGCGTGAAGGGAATAATGGACATCATACACTGTATGGTCATATTTCTGCAAAAGCTACTTCTGAAAGTGTTACATTATTGCAGTAAGTAATGGAGGCTTAGGTTAATTTGATATTTTTTTGTTTACTCTTTTCCTTTTTTTAAAATTTTTGTATGTCCATCAATGTTTTTTGGCATAAATAATCCAAACGCTACTCAACCCTATGTGAGATTAAACCTCATTGGTTCTTAAATGTCAATCACGCATGATTTAAATGCTACAAACCTATCTGATCAATGTTTATATATGAAAAAAGAAAGTCCAAACTAAATCAAATAAAGCAACCATGTGTATTCAGAAGATTTGGATTAAACCTTTGCCTCATATGCATTTTTTTAAATCTCTTTTTTAACATTTTAAAGCAAAGACTTTAAATAGAGGGACAGATGTCTATTAGATTTGATAAAAAAAATCATAATTAAAAAAATTAATACATCATTTCTTAAGGGTTTGAAATGTCAGGAAGACGAATAAATATTAAAAATGTCATATCAAATATATATGAAGAGTTTAGACGCAAAAACCTCAATGCCATTTGATATTTTCTTCTAAAATAAGCATTTTTCTTTGACCTTTTTTTGTGTGTAGGTTCAGTAATTTCACTGTCATAGTGATGAATAAGTTATTTTCATTGCCTTTTAAGTTAAATAACTGGAAATAAACACAGGAGGCTGAGAGAAATGCTCATTTCAGGAGAATATTTCAGAAAGCATTCAGAGGTTTATGCATCTGAACTATTCATATGAAGATTATTTCCTAAATGTCATGCTATTTGACCACCGTATTACATATATCAGTATGAATATAAATTAAGCAGAAAATAATTTTAATATGTATATAACATAAAAGTCTATTTAATTCATCAATTTGGCAGTGGATGTGAGCATATGAGTGTGTATCTGTGCCAATTGGCTTCTTTCTACCTCTTGCAATGACCCAATGTGTACTGCAGGGGCCGCAAGGGAGCCTGTCATGAGTAATCAGCCAATTTACAGTGTAAAAAACAAAAACCCTAATAATTGTGCCAGTGCAAATATTACAACTGCCAATAAATGAGGACTGGCTGGAGACTTCAAGCAGGGTAACCGTGAAGAAAGAGAAAAAGCAGGGAAGAAGGGGCTGTAAAGGAGTGAACAGGCTCATGTTTAGCCTGTAAGAACAGGCTGAGAGTAAACTGTTCTAGCATGTTAATGCCAATGTTTAATCTAGTCAATCTCAGATACAGCGATCACTTCGTGCCAAACCACACGTCTTCATCCTAAGGCTGTGACTGGCAGAATGGCTGACAGTTTGAGCGTCTCACCTGTTCTGATAACTGTAGTAAGTGCCGTCTCGGGGTATTGTGCACAGCTGCTTGCCATAACAGCACAGCGTCTGAGGAGAAAACTCGTACTGTGGAAGGGAAAGACAGGAGAGGTCAGCGGTGTTCGAAACATCACTGGGAAATACACGTTATATCTAGTTTGTGTACAGAAGTACAAATGTTAGCCAACAAACGGAGGTTCTTCAATACTAATAGAACTGAAATTACTATATAATGTCTGAGAATGTACTTACAATACAATTACATTATTACTTGTGTGAAAATTTTACAGTACAACCATTTGCCACTCAAGAAAATTTAAAATATACATATTTGTACATTAGTATTTTTATTAGTAGTAGTATTTTGTGGACCAACATTATTTAACCTGCTAGTATACAATAATATTTATTATTAATAATAATACTAATATTATTATTATTATACTGTAGTTATTATAATTATTTTTTATAATTATAACTATTGTCATTATTATAATTATTATAATAACTAGTATAATTATTATTATTATTATTATCATTTTTAATTGTTATTATTGTATTGCTGCAACTATTTATTGCACAATAATAAAATCCTTCTTTTTGCACATTATTTATTATTATTGTGGACCGATAATACTACATAACCATTTATTAATCAGAGAAAAATATTGTTGTCATAAATTGATATAAATTTATATTGTTATTAATACTATGTTTTAAAAGAATACATACAGGCTTATTCGTATATTTTATATAGACATTATACATCATCTAGGTGGACTTAATTTGCCAGTATAACATGTGAATATAAATGTTAAACTGACCTTCCGCCCACAGCAGTAACCCAGGCCCTGCATGACAGGGTCGATCTCCTGTTCAAACACCTCCGCCAGTTTAGAACAGTACTTGTAGACGCGTGATGTCTTTCTGTTGTACAGCCAGGCGTTGTTGAACATCAGCCACACATCATCCACGTACTGCCAGGGCTCCTGGTACTGACCCGTGTCCAGCTTACGCTTGATAGTAGACAGGTCTATGGGGTTCTTCACGATGTCAAAATAATCCTAAGTATTGGAAAATAAATCACCTTTAGAGTACAGTCAAACAAACAAGCATTCACACTTGGGCATATAGGCTATGTTAACACTGTGAGGTTTCAGATTTTTTTAACACATTAGCTATGGTTCCATCCATCTATGCACATTTTGGAATATTGTATAAAAAATGCTTAATGGAAATGTTAGGATGTGCATAAAAAAAAACCCATAGGACAAACATTTTATCCAATAAGCAAAAATGCACATAAACTATGATGAAAACACTTTACTGAATAACATTTCAGTATGCGCATTAAAAACGTCATGTGATTTTGTATAAACAGATGATCTGGGAACACCATGGGTGCGATGGGACAATATTAATAGACTGACCACTTTGCACAACATCTTAAAATGTTGTTTCGTTCTAGAACTGGGCAATAAAATCGGTATCGATATTTATTAGGCGAACACCGTTGTCAATAACAAAATACAAATAAATTTGTTATGAAGTTTCGGTATGAAGGCTATAGTTTTATTAAAATGTGGCTGCTGAGCGCACCAAAATGCCAATAAGTTTCTCTAATTTTCAATGAAGGGGCGTGACTTGCACACACAAACAGGGAGTGACGCGCACATGGTGTGTAAGTGCATCACGTACATTGTCCAGGTACACCTAGGTGAAAAACATCTGAACATTTCCAAATGCCGCGAGCGAACTACAATTCATGCAAGTAGAACTAAACAATCTGCACTATAAACAATATACACATTTCAGTAATAACGGTAGACTAATTATCTCACATAAACACAGCGCAGCCAAACACTGCAGTGCTTTATACTTTTCTCTCCATAACCTTGTATCAGAGCCGCAGCAATGGTTTGTCATCCTCTGAGAAAGTGATTGATGGTCACCAATTACAGAAAGATGGCAGGGGAGCACGAGCGCAAATCGCACTGAAAATGGTGAAAGAAACCATGCGCTCACGCTTTTCACGTGTACATTTTTGGTCGCGTCATTTTAAGTTAAGGACAAAATAACAACACCTGCGAAAATGAGTGCTGTAGCTAGCAGAAATTAAGAGATAGTAAATAATATAGGATGTAGCTAGAGTTTAAGAGTCTCTTTAACCCTTATGTTTATTTTATTATAAAGAGATTATATATATTTTAAAATATATATAAATACACTTGATATATACATACACTTTAACTATTAAAACTATTTGCCTTAGTATTGTTGGTAAATAAAAATAAAGTGATAAAAAAAAAATCCTAAAATTCCTCAATGTATTGTTAAAAAAAAATTCAATAATTATCGTTACTAAATTATATGAATTATGATAACGTGAAAACTTTTTTTTGCAATATCGCCCAGCCCTTTTTCTGTCATTCTAAAATCCCTCAGCCAAAGTCTGTCATCAAAGTGGTTTAGTATTATTACTTCCCAGAACTCATTGTGTTTAGTCTTCATCTTTTGAGGCGCAAGTAGTTTATTATATAAGAAAAAAGGCCCACAATGGCTTCTCCGATTTTATTCTCTTTGATTTATTGGATAGAAACACAGCTTTATTAGCAAATCTTTTATGCGATGTTCCAGTTTTTGCACACATTTCAATTCACACCTTTGGACTGAAACATAGCTATTGTGTTAACGGTATGATGTAAACAATCCACATGTCATCAGATTGTTCAATGACTATTAATGTCATTTTCGCAGACAACAGGGGTGTATTTTATGAGATATAAATTATTTTGCAATTCCAAATGGTAAACAAAGCAGTGTTAATGTACCATTTTCTCAGTTTGTCACTCAGCGCAGAAGGATTTGAAGATACAAAGATATTAATCTAATAATCTATATCAATTGGTAATATGTAAAGGTCCCATGAAGTGCTATGAAATGTGCATTTTTATTTGATGTTTAACAATCTCAACATGAAGATAGGGTGGGACAGTGTAGCCCCTGTTCTATTTTAAAGAAAAGAGAGAGTGGTTGAGCTCAAGTGCATCCAATGTGAAGCGCCTTGAAGGGGGCGGGGCATGTCAGATACTAGGGAGCATTTGATTGGTCACAATATGATAAGAAACTGAAGTATGAGGTGACATGAATAAATTGATCCATTTAGGTGGCAAACTACAAGCTTTACATGTTTATATCAGTTTTATATTTTCTAAAAGCAATTTTTGACACTTTTGGTGCACACTAGCTTATAGACATCTAAAAAAAAGTTTGCTTTAATTTCATGGGACATTTAAGTGTGATAAGTTTGGGATTCGTGTTTTCTCATGACTTGTGTTGTTTACTTGGTTTCATCGCTTCAGTTTTTGTTCTATTGTTTTGATTCATAGCTGATTCTATGATTCAATTCTACTGTATTGAGGGAACTCCCACATACGTGAGCACAATGATAGGTGGATTGTGGAACACACCAAACAATCTAGCCCGACAGACACTCACTGACAGCCAGCAATTGAGGTGCATGAAAAACTCACAGGGATGCCAAGAAGTATGGGGTCCACAGGCTGCCGGAAGGGCAGAGACTCTGGGTCCTGCCTGTACAGAGATTCCAAGGTGGGCATCAAAGCCTGTCGCAACTCTTCTGGCTTAAAGACTGAGGAAAACATAACACATGGCCAAAACATATGAATAATATGAAGACTATGAGCACAGATGTAGAAGAGAAACAGCAATATAAGCTCCTACTTTTCCTGCGAGACTGTGACGGTGAAGAGGAAGCTGTGCCGTTTGTCCTGCTTTCATCCTCCTCTTTGGTCTCCGTCTTCAAGTCCGTCTTCCTGTCCTCCGTCTCCATTGGCTCCTGCTTTGTCTCCAAGCCCTCCTGCTCCTCCTTTTTGACCAACAGGGAGCCTGTGTCTTCCTCTGTCTAACAGCGCACACAATGATGATCAGAATCCATCTTTTTTTTCAATGGGATAGATTATTCAAAACCCTATTCACTATTTATTCACCCTCACGGTTTTCCAAATCTTTATAAGCTTGTCTTTTCTATTGAACATTTAAAGAATGTTGGAAACCGGTGGCCATTGGTACCAATAGTAAAATAAAAAAGAAAAACTGAAAGTCAATGGCTACCAGGTTTCAACATTCTTCAAAATATCATATTTTGTTCAACAGAATGAAAAATCCCTAAACAGATTCAACAAGTGGTCGGAGAGTAGATGATGACAGAATTTGAATGTTTGTGAAGGCAACACTTATTGTTCAGCATTGTTACTCCTTTCTTCAGTGTCACAATAACCCTCAGCAATAATTTTTATGCTGATTTTATGCTTGAGAAACATTTATTGTGACCCCAGATTAATAAAGGGACTAAGCCGAAAAGAATATGAATGAATGAACATTTATTGTTATGTGAATACTGAAAACATAAAAATGCACCTCCGTGCTGGGCTCTGTTTTGACAGCCATGTCGTATTCCGGCTCTTCTGTTTTAGTGTCATTTGGTGGTACGTCAGGCACAGCATGCTGGGAGTGCAGCTCAGTGCTGGCTGCTGATGCTGGCGTGGGTACACGGTTTTCACCAGTCTGAAAGAGACAGCACTGCATTTATTGTCTTTATTATGGTATATTTCTAAACAATTGTTGTCATTTTAGACAGATGGCATCATTTTATTTGATAAAAAAATAATAATGTAGCTTTGCTCCAAAAGTGAGGTCAAAGATGCACTTAAAAATGTAAATAAAGGTCAGTACACTTTACAAGTCAAGCCAAAAAAAAAAGTCAGTTTTTTTTTTCCCACACTTTAATGCTAGTAAGACCCCAATGGTTGCCTTTTGGCCTGCTGAGAATGCTGAACTGGTTTAACAGGAACCAACTAATAAAATCAATCAATCTGACTGGATGTTCAGATTAGCAAAGTACTGCACAAATAAAACAATGGAATTGACAAAAGCAAGCATAGCTCATTGAAAAGATTTACACTTTAATGAATGCATTCAGTCTGTTCATACATATTAAAGGGGTCATAAACTAAAAATTCGGAATTCTCTTAATCATTTGACATAGAAGACATTGTACTAAAGGAAAAAAAAACTAGTTAAATTTTAAGCAGAAATTTAGCTTATGTTAAAGCCACTTTGCAAAAACAACAAGTTTTAAAATGGCCCTCTCTATTACATCACAGTGTGTCTAAACCCTGCCTCCACATGATGGTTGCCTGCTTCTATTTTTGCTTGCTTTCTTGCACTATTTAATATTGCACACTTAATATATGACATAATCACTACACTAAACCAGGGGTTTTCAAACTGTGGGGTGCCAGCACCTATTAAGGGGGGCATGACAATTTGAGGCGCGAGTAAATTTGATGATGATTTTTATGCGAGTGAATCTGATTAACGTTAGTTTCACATCTGACTATCAGGCACCTATAGAGTTGATGTGTTTGAGTAAAACATATACAAATAAAATGGAGCAGGTGCTTTTTAAAATTAATATAGGTGATTCCAATTATGACCCAATTATGCTTCTTTCTGCAGACAAACAATATTTTTGAAGTGTTTCCGTCAGGTTTCAGGCCTCATCACAGCACAGAAACCGCATTAGTAAAAATAACCAACGATTTACTCTTAGCTGCTGACCAAGGGTGCATCTCACTATTAGTTCTGCTTGATCTTAGCTCCACATTTGACACCATTGACCACAATATTCTCATAGACCGCTTATATTCTACAGGTGTCCAAGAACAGGCTCTTGAATGGTTTAGGTCATACTTAGCTGATCGTTACCAGTTTGTGAATATTAATGGACAGCTTTCACAAGTAAGGCCAGTAAAGTATGGGGGTCCCTCAAGAATCAGTTTTAGGCCCTTTGCTGTTTACAATATACATGCTTCCCCTGGGGGACATTATTAGAAAACACGGGATCAGTTTTCACTGCTATGCAGATGATACTCAATTATACATTTCAACTAAACCTGATGAGATGTCTGAACTGTCTAAGCTGAGTGTATTAAAGATGTTAAAGACTGGATGACCAACAATTTTCTTCTCTTAAACTCAGACAAAACAGAATTATTACTTATTGGGCCTAAATCCTGTACACAGCAGTTCTCACAACTTGACCTGCAATTAGAGGGATACAAAGTTAGTGCTAGCTCTACTATAAAAGATCTGGGTGTCATATTAGACAGCAATTTAACCTTCGAAAATCATATATCCCATGTCACAAAAACTGCCTTCTTTCATCTAAGAAATATTGCTAAATTGCGAAGTATGTTATCCATCTCAGATGCAGAAAAGCTAGTCCATGCTTTCATGACTTCTAGAATAGACTACTGTAATGCTCTGTTTACTGGCTGCCCAGCATCCTCTATTAACAAACTTCAGCTAGTACAAAATGCAGCTGCTAGAGTTCTTACCAGGTCTAGAAAATATGATCATATCACGCCAATTTTATCCTCCTTACACTGGCTGCCTGTTAAATTTCGTATTGAATTTAAAATATTGCTTTTTACCTATAAAGCCTTAAATAATCTAGCTCCTGTTTATCCAAGCAACCTCCTGTCTCGCTACAACCCAACCCGCTCTTTAAGATCTCAAAACTCAGGGCTTCTTGTAGTACCTAGAATAGCAAAATCGAGTAAAGGAGGTCGAGCCTTCTCATTTATGGCCCCTAATCTCTGGAATAGCCTTCCTGATAATGTCCGAGGCTCAAACACACTCTCACTCTTCAAAACTAGATTAAAGACCTGTTGAATTGGTGAAGTTTTTTCCTCGCCACGTCGCCACTGGCTTGCATGGTTCGGGATCTGTAGAGCTGCGCATCGATGGAATTGCTCTTCAGTGTTTGGACTCTCAGTAGTGATTATTAACCCACACTGACCTAAGCTAAACTGAACTGAACTTAAACACTGAAAACGGAACTGACACTGTTTCAATTCACTATAAACTTCCATGTGAAGCTGCTTTGACACAATCTACATTGTATAAGCGCTATACAAATAAAGATGAATTGAAGGTGAATGAAAGTCAATCCGGTGAGCCGTCTGACAAAAGAGTGCCCTTCTGAATTAAATCAGCAGGATGCTCCTCTGGATCTTTTACTTTCTATGAAGACATACGACGAAGACATGCAGACTACCTTTACATGGACATCAGTAATAGTTATTTGCCTTAATCTGAATAAGACATATATAATTAAGATGTTACATGAAGTGCTTCCCGAATGATCTTTTACTGACAGCTGTGTGTGTGTGCATCTTGACGCAATATGCAGCGAAAAGGCCTACATGATGATAATAGTTTGATTGCGCTGTTTACTTTAATAATGCCACTAATATCCGCATACTCCATGTCCTAATTCCATTTCTGTTTAGTTCAGTTATGACTTTAGTCAGATTAAAGTGATCAAAGATTGCTGTGTACATGGCAGTCTCTTAATCAGAGTATTCTTAATCGTATTAAAATCATATTACAGTATTGTTGCCCATGTAAACGTACTCAATGTTTGACTCAACCACACCGTTAGGGCTCTGCAAACTTGGCTTTGCGAAGCAGCATTTTCTGTATGTACATACATCAAAAGCAAGTAGACTATGGCTAACGCTTATTGACAGTGGAAGATGATTTATGGTTAGTCGCGTCAGTAATCAAACCACGAATTAGCATGTTGTGCTCACAGAAAAAGGCTCTGCCATCACACTGAATCAGGTAAGCTGTATATTTATGTTTCAATGTAATTAATGCTACACACTTTAAACGCTGCAAAAATCAAATGTAAATGATGCTTGGGGGGAGAGGGGGTGGGTTGGTGAGTGAAATTGGACAAACTGGGGGGGCATGTGTCCTAAACGTTTGAAAACCACTGCACTACACTGCACATTTGCTTTTTTAAATATACATATCCACTACACATATACAGTGCTTAGCATAATGCAGTACACCTTATTTTGAAAATGAATATTTTAATCCATTTCTCAGTGAATATAGTAATGTAGCAATGTATTTTGCTGCATTTAAACAAAACTGATTTATTAAACACATATATTTATTAAAATACTCCAACTGATCTATCCTGGAGGCTCTATCTACAGGACATTATTAGTGTGGAATACACCACAGCCAAAATAAATGGTGCAAGTAAAAAAATAAAAATCAAGTAAAAGAAAAAAATAAAAAGTTGAGTGACTATTGGACACATACACTTAAAACAATAAATGATGCCTTTAAGTTAGAAATAACACCTGGTGTTGAGTTAGCCATTTTCGGTGTTCCAGAACACAAAACATCATTAACAAGGAATGCACCGATACCATTTTTTGGAACCGATCCGATCCCGATACCAAAATTCTGAGTATCGACCGATCCCGATACTGTGCTGTTTTTTTTTTTGTTTTTTTTAACCTAATGCAGTTTCTATAGTTCTGATGCTCAAATAATATATCTTCTTTAGTAAAAATAACAGACCCATGGCTTACATTATATGACAGACGACACAACTAAAAACATGATGCTTGCTAAGTTACTATAAACTATGGGCTACATTATTTGAGCATTCATTATAACATTGATCTAGTCTGTTGTGGTCCAGCTTGTTTCTTTTTTAATATTAAGATTTTTCTTTGAAATCTGTAGGCTACCACTATTGACCCTAATTGCTGGTAAAATAATAGGCCTTTTAGCAAAGCCTGATATTTTCCTGCAGGTTTGAAGTAGACAAAACTAAACCATCTGAGGCCAGCTTTACTTAAACATTCCCTCGCCTAAACTCGCCGCGAGTGACACGGAGAAACTGAAAGCATGTCTGAAAAATAATTTTTTGTCTGAAAAATTCTCTTTTTGAAACTAATTTCGTTTGGTATAATTTGTTGGTTAAGTTAAAAACAAGGTCGGCTTATGCTTCAGTGCACAAACTGACAAACTGGTTTATTGAATAAAATATTAATATAAATAAAATGACAGTGAAATATTCACAGTTTCAGAGTAGCCTATATTAGGCTAAATAGTTTTCTGTTAATAACAATCCATATTGCGCTTATCAGTTTTACTTTGATTAATCAACTTCTTTGACCACAACGAGCCAGGCTTTACAAGCAGCACTTAAAAATACTTTTGTATTTTTTTTGTATTGTTGTTTTTTGTATTTATTTATATTATATGTTAGGCACCTAGGGTCTGAGAGTAACGGAATTTCGATTCTCTGTATGTCCTGTACATGTGGTTGAATTCACAATAAAGCTGACTTTGACTTGAGTTTGACTTAACGTATTCACCTCGAAAGAATAAACTCAGTCGGAAGAATAGAGTACAGAAACTCTTTATGAGAATAATTTTACGGAGCAGCAGACATCGCTTCTGCGCAGCCGGTGCGCTTGATGCATGCGCGCAGCCCTCCGCTCTCTGTGGACACTTTCAAAACAGCAACACAAAGGGAAGAAATGAGTGCTTTGAGGATCTGTCCAATGTATTAATGAGCCTTTTCTAATTTAAACTTTTATGTAGGCCTACTTTGTGTGTAAAGAGCAGGTTTTTTTTATGCGATCTTATTAACTCTCTTCTGAATGCGATCTGCTGATCTAACAGACACAGTATTCAGAAACAGCAATAAACTCCATGTTACGGGTCAAAATGAACCCATTTAATGCAAAACTAAATGCATTTCTCCACTGATTATTTAAACTAACAGGAACAAATAGGCTTGGAGAAAGTTTTTCGTGTTTTCATGAACGCGACACGCAGTTTAAATTGCGAATGAATGGAGAATGATTGACAGGTGCAGCGGAGGAAATCGCTGAAGTAAACGTGAATTTAACCACTTAAATATTCATCTGTACTTCACATTAAATTATAGAATGGCTTCAAAACATTTGGGATATAGTAGCCTACATGACAACTTTCTAGTGCGTTATAATAGGCTACCTTCGTGGCTTTTGTTGGCTTATAAATTACTCCGAATATAGCGCATACGCAAGATTGGATTTGAATCGGTACCAGCTGGCTGATACCCGATCCAGCAAAAATATGCGATATCGAACCGATATCCGATCCAAGTATCGGGATCGGTGCATCCCTACAAACAAGGAAAAAAAATGTATCGCCTTTGCTACTTTGTAAGCAAGAAGAAGAATACTACTTGATTGGAAATCAGCAGCTTCACCCAAAGCTTCAATGTGGATGTGTGATCTGATTTTATATTTAAAAATGATAGAAAATTAAATATTTAATGAAGGGATCTGTCTGAAACTTTTATGAGACATGGCAACCTATGATCACATATTTTGAAAAAAGGAAGACTCTCTCCTTTAACTGATTTATATAAACAAAACTGTGCAAACAAGTTAAATCGTGACACCAATATAATTTGGTTTCATATTTATGTAGAAGACCACTATAATGTACCAGATTATTGATTTGTTTAATCATGAACTGTAGGTAATTATTTATTTGAATTATTTTCACATTTGATATTGTAAAATTGTAAATGTATAACTAAATATATAAAATTATTTTTTATTTATTATCATAATTTTTTTTTTATATATTATTATTATTTTCCATTTTGTTATATTTTTATCCATTCCTGTTGTAATTGTATTTAAAAAAAACAAGGTTCAAAAAAGGGCGAAAAAAATGTTACAACCTTGATTGTACAAAATGTTTCGTTTAATATTGAGAAAATAATCAAAAATAAATTAAATTAAAAAAATAATAATAATATTTTAGTCACCAAAACATATTTAGAAATTGAAAGATAATTCAGTTAAATTCAAGCAAAACATTGCAAAAATAAATTACAAACTACTAAATTAACTAAATAAAAAAATCTTAATATTTTTTGCTTCTCTTCATTTTTCCTCTTTTAAAATTTGTTTTTAATATTTTTCTATAACATAAATTGGGGGGTCTAGTTTTTGGACTGTTAATTTGTTGGAAGTTAATTTGTTGGATAAGCTCCAGATTTGGCTTTAGTACTGACTAATCTAATGTATATGCACTAATAAAATATTGTATATCTGCCAATAAAAATATGAATTTTAAAGATAGATTTGTGAGGGGTGTACTTATATATGCTGAGCACTGTACATTTGTAAATGCATGATATCCATCCACGTGTATATTTGCAATTCCTGTTTATAGAAAAATAACACCCTGTATATTATGTTCATATCTATTTGCATATCCCTGATTATTAATAGCAACCTGTGCATGTTCATCTATTTGTAAACATCAGATTCTAGTTAATACGATTTGTATATAAATGTTCATAGTACATCCATCTGTAAATATTACTCAGTTTTCTATAACTGCACTTTATAACTTATACCTATATCCTGCACTTGCTGCTATTGCACTCCAGGTAAGACCTAAACTGCATTTTGTTGCCTTGTACTTGTACATTTGTAATGACAATTGTTTGACTCAACTCGCTGAATTGCACATACAAATTTCTTACAAATGTGAACGAAAAAGGTTTTCATTTAAAACATGTTGTGAGGATAAAATTCCAAAACTGCCATGTTTAGTTTTTTTAAGACATGTTTATATTAATGTTTACATAAAACAAAACCTAGAATTAAAAAAACAACAACATTTGGTTGAATAACCACGATTTTCAGCAACAAAAAAAAGAAAGAAATATATTCTCACCACTTATTTCCTGCAAAAAAGCTCTGAAAAGCTTGACATTTGAAATAACTTATTTAAATCCTACAGCAATTTGTAGTGCAATTTGAATGGTGCTCCAAGTTTAGTGTACATATAAGTTCCAGAAGTTTGCATAAGTGTTTTAAAGCTTAATGAAATAACAGGAAAGGATGAGCCCTGAACATAAAAGGTGCATCTGAACGCATGTTAACACCATGTTAACACTTTCATGCTAATTAATTCGGTTTAGTAAACCTTGCCGCTGATTCTCACTATGTCCTGTAACAACAGGCACTTGAGGACGAATCTCACCGGTGTTCCAGGGTGCTGCTGGGCAGGGATGGGCAGCTCGGCCTGGGTCTGCATGTGCTGCGGGGTGGCCTGGGCAGGGGCGGGGGTGGGTGTGGAGGGCTGCAGTGCTGCTGGCAGGTTAGTGGTGCTGGCAGCGGTGGCGTTGGGGGGCGGTGTGGCGCGCAGTGGAGCCTGAGGGGGTGTGGGGCAGCCTAGCGCAGGGCCCAAGGGGCCAAGTGCATTCAAAGGGGGGTTAGCGTTCGGCTGCTGCTGGGGAAGGGGGCACACAAGCAAGGATAAAACATGTTCAGAGGGGACCCTATTGTGCGGAATGACATCACTGGTGAATGTGAGTGCAATGACGCACCTGCGAAACTGGCGTCTGCGAGTTGGGCTGGCCCATGTTGACGTTCATGGTGTTGGTGTTAGCAGGAAACTGTGGTTGAGTCATGAACTGCGTCTGGTTGGGCGTTTGCGTGACCATGTTCCCTCCGTGAACTCCCAGCATACCTTGTGTTGGAGCAATTCGCGTTGGAGACATGTTCATCTGTGGAAAAGTGACAGGCAAGATAAAAAAATTCATGAGTAGAAAGTAGATACGTGCTGATATTTATAAATACAATAATTTTACAATATTTATAAAAATAACAATTTATATGTTAATCTGGCCTACGACATTCCTGAAAAATTGATTCAGACTCTTTATGAGCTTACTGTTTGTTAATCCTTATTTTGAGGCTTGTTAAAATAACAGGTAATTAAAGTAACCAGACAGTGAAACCTCATTATAAAGCATTTATTAATTTTAGGTGATATAAACTTCATAGTTAATGTTTAATAAAGCTTTAAGATCAACAGTCGTGAACTTAAAACTGATCTATCTTTAAAACAAACATTAACGTCATAAGTTCTGTAACAAATAGATCTTAGCTATAGATATTGCTCCCTGTTGATGGTAATGCATTAATAAAATTGACTGAGACATTATTGTAAAGTGTTAACTATTGCACATTAAAATCTTGTCGCAAGTTAATTTGTCTGAAAAAATGTGTTTATTTTGAACATGTAGATCCATCATGAAGAAAAAGAAAAAAGAAAATATATATATATATTATTTATTTTTTTGTTATTTTTGTTGTCATTATAACTGTCAAAGTAACCATTTTTTACAACTTGCCATATAATTATTACAACAAGAAAATTTTGTACAATAACATGCTTAGCAGAGAATAAAATCAAGAAAGCAAAAGTAAAGACCAACCGTCGGGACTTGATTCATGTTGATCTGTTGATGGTTAATCGGAGAGGCGGCACGTGTTCCCATGGGAGCCTGAGACATCGGCACATTGGACATTGCACTAAATGGATTCATCCCTGATGAAAAAAAAAACACCAAAAAATAGATAATGTGGAAATGCATGTTTAGAGTAGAGAAATAACCCAGAAGCAGTGTAAACATTTCACTGACATTTGCAACTAAAAGAATCCAATGTTCTTCAAGCTAAATCAAGAAATGAATTGGTGTGACTTCTTTTTGGACCAAATCTTTTCTTTTTTTTTTTAGGTGTTCAATACAGCTTGCCATAGCAAATTTTCCAGAAAAGTTTGGATCACTTTTGAAATGCTGTTTGTCTGTGGTAATGATGTAATAAGTGGGTGTGGACATGAAACACTTTCTGGTTTCTTTTCTCTGTTCAATGCCAAGTGAGGCATTCGTGAATAAAAACAACCACTGGTAGAGTCACTTACAAGATAAAAAAAAGGTTTGATTAGAGCTGCAAGATAATGGACAAACAAAGTATTCACTTTTTGCTTAAAATGAACATCATGATTCTTCAACTACTTTGAACGGACCAAAAAAAGTTATTTATTATTATCTGACCAATTATTTTTTAAAAGAAGAGTTGGAGAAGGGTTCACAGCCGAGCGTTATTGGAAGAGTGCTGGCGTTTTCAGTTGTGCAACAACACTTCGGTGGACACACGCCCTTAATCTAATTTTAAGCATTGTGGGCAGTAGTGATTCGCAGATGGCGGTTATATCCACGGGCGCTGCGGATAATCTGAGGGTCGGGCAAGACTGCAGTGCCTTGCAATGAGAAGCTTGTGCATTCCTGCAACCAGCAGTACGAGCGAACTCTCATTTAGTGCAGCTGGCCGTGTTTTGGAGGTGAGGATGAATCGCCCGAATCCAGGCACAATAGATGCTATTCTGTTTCTGCACAGTGCATAGAAAGGGCTAAGTAAACATAACATAGGTGCCGTTTAAGGTGAAGTGACACCGTTTTTGTTATCTTTTTCCTGTATATGTAAAAGCTGAATCTGCTGTTAATAACGAACGATCCACAGTGACCTGTCATCATGCTTAAAACAAAGAATTAGAATTATTAAAGTGTCGATCGGGTGCGGATATATATATATATATATCAGATAAAATAATATGGCTGAGTGGCGGGTGGAAGATTAGTATGAAGGAGCGAATTCGGGTAACATTTCAGCTGATCCGCGCATTTCTAGTGGGCAGCATCAGGATGTTTGCTAACAGTATATTGCTGTAGAGGTATTTCAAACTTATTTTAAATCACCAAATGAATAAAACATGTCCTGTGAATATATTAAGGCCCCCATGAACACACAAGCTTCAAATTTTGCAAAAAATTCAATAAAATTTCCAAATGCAAATTAGGTGCTTTTCCATCAAGTTGTCTATCAAGCAGCCAACTGCAGTATTGGTAACCTAGTAACCAACAGTAAAAAAGACAAGTGTAATGGAGATTCAGTCACAAGGGTGTAATGTTCATTAGGTCAGAGTTTATTCTGTAAATGTTCCATCTCCCGATATTTGCATTAACCCATAAGTCCAAAACCATTATTTGAATTAAAACCATTGTGAATTAAATGAATTTTACTCAAAATTTGGTACTTCTTATATCAAGCAGTGAGATGCAAGCAAGCTGTGGACCCTTTTCACAAGAGTGTTATAATGTGTTTAATGGTCACCAGCACCTTAAATCCTTGAAAGTTTTTAATATTTAATTTTATTTTAGTAATGTATGACCATTTATACATATATACACGTGTATTATATATTCTTTACAAAAACCTAACTATTGCATATGCGATGCGAGGCATTTCTAACGCAGGAGAAATGGAGAGGGACAGTAAATTTGTTGTTGTTCTCTCTTCTGGCTGCTGTCATCAGGCTCACACAATTTTTTTTACCTTTTTCTGAAAGTCTTATAACACTATTGTGCCATTTTTCTTTTATTATTTAAGCAAACAGGATTGTAAAAAAAATATTTGTTGTATTCTCCCATTCACTGCGCTCCAAGTTTACCCAACTTTGATGACTTCTGCTGCTGAGAAACCCAAAAATGTGAAAATGGTCTATTGGAACTAGTAAAGTACCTTGTGACACCTGCATGCGTTTCAGGATCGGATTTGGCACATTAGGCATAGGCACGGGTCCATCTGAAAAGAAGCATTAGACAAAATGAGACAAATCAGCAACTTGTGTGCACTGGTGTGTGTGTGTGTTTTTATGGGACTCACTCTGTGGCCGCGGTCCTATGACATTAGGCTGGTTGAGGGCCAATGGCTGCTGTCCCGTTGCAGTCATGGATGTCTGATTGATAATCTGCTTCTGCAACCGGGACCTTCTCTTCTCCTCCAGCTCTTTCTGAATCTTATAGATCTTCTCCGCCAGAAAGTGATAGTACTCGTCCTGTACAACAACACAGGCATTTGTAAAACAATGTAGAATTTCAGGATACACAATTTATGGGCCTTTAGGATGAGATGTTATCTTTCTGGCTCACCCTGCTGTTAGCAGACTCGTACATGTCCCCTTCTACTTTTCGTGCATACGCCACCAAGTTCTCCATTCGGCGGTCCTTCAGGGCAGCAGGGTCTGGTGTGGGGAAGATGGCCTGAACCCTAAACACACACAGAGAGCAGGACTGCATCATTTAAATTGACTTAACTCTCATACTAATGAAAGAATAATGAGTATTTTTGATCGCAACCGTGTGTGTGTAAATTAAGAGCAGTGATTACTAACAGTTTGTGTACAAGGTGGTTGCGGAGGTCCTGAGTGACGTGCTCGTGCCAGGCTTTTCTTATACCGGTGGCTGACAGAGGGGCCGCGGTGGGCAGGTTACTCAGATTGCCTACCGTAGGGCCATCTGGCATCACCGGGCTGCATGAGGGAAAACAGGAGACTCGGTCAGAAAAAAACATAAATTCTGAGGAAGTATGAGCTTGAGTGCGAGATTCGACTGTTTTCATGTCGTACTTGTTAAGGGTTGATGGCATGGTGCCATCTGGGAGCAGCTTAGCCTGTTCGGATGTTGGTACGCCGATTGGGTTCAACTGACCTCCTCCTGGACCAAAATAATGATATATTATAAATAGAATAAAATGATATTCTGTTCATAACATTTAATATATATTATTTTAGCATCTACAGTGCTGAGCATATATGAGTTCACTCCTCACAGATCTCTATTAAATGATTTTTTTTTCTAAAGGATGCTTTAAAATATTATTTTTGTGCATGTACATTAGATTAGTCAGTACTGAAGGCACATCTAACAAAAAAAAACAACTTTTGATAATGGTCAAAAAATGTGTTGGGGAATGCACAAATTCTATACTTTTTTATTATATATGTATTTTGTTGGTGCAATATTTCACTTGAATTCAATTGTATTATTTTTCGACTTCTAAACATTTTTGATGGCTAAAATATTGTTTTAATAAATATATCTGTTATTAGCTATATTATATATGACTATATTCACTGAGAAATGAACAAAAATATAAATTTTAGTGTACTATATGCTGAGCACTGCATTTTTGTAATATTTACACACACCTAAATCTATTGCAGGCTCAATTAATAGTAATTATATCTAATAATAAAAACAAACACATTTTTTTTTTAAACATATCCTCCATAATACTGAAAATTAAATCTATCCATCCAAGATAAATATTTACTTAAAAGCAAAAACAACAAAAAAAGTCAAATGCTTTATACAATTTAAATTTACAAATAAAGAACATTTAAACTATTTCTAAATGTATCTAAATATCAATATAAAAAAACGATTGTTTTTATTTATATATTACACACACACTTTGAATAAACATTCACAAATAAACACTTTTAATTTAAACATGTTGGAAATAAAAAAATTACTACATAAAACTTAAAAATGTAAATAAAAATATGATGTATATTAATAATCTTTTCAATTCACCCATTTATTTCTCCTTTATATTACATAACATATTATAACCTATATTATTATAATAGCTTTACATATTAAATACTAAAACAAAATCTCCAATGCATAATAATACTACAGATTACAAATTAAAATCCATGTGTGTACATGTACAGTTGAACTCAAAATTAACAGAATTAACAGAGTTGACCTAATTAACCTAGTTAAGCCTTTAAATGTCACTTTAAGCTGTATAGAAGTGGCTTAAAAAATATCTAGTAAAATATATTTTACTGTCATCATGGCAAAGATAAAATAAACCAGTAATTAGAAAATAGTTATTAAAACTACTTTGTTATGTTATAAATGTGTTGAAAAAAATCTGCTCTTCGTTAAACAGAAAACTCGGGAAAAAATAAACAGGGAGGCTAATAATTCTGACTTCAATCGTATGTCTGTAAATACCCATTAGTTACAACTTCGGTTCTTTATTATTAATAGTAACACATGTGCATGTTTACCGAGTGCATTGATGGATCTCATTGGCTGCTGGTGTTGTGTCTGCGCCGTCGTCTGTCCCGGGCCCTGTGTCTGCGTGGGGGACTGGGTCTGTGTGGGGTTCTGATTGCTGTAGGGGAGGCCGAGGGCAGCGTACGCCCGCCGCATGGAGCTGGGGTCGATGGGTGTGGAGCTGGGGAGAGCGGGTGCTGTCTGCTGCCCGGTGCCTACAGACCCGATAGGGGTTTGTAAACTAGCGTTTGGGGGACTCAGCATTGCTGTAATTCAGAAAAAAAAGATGTTAGAATAGGACGTATGCATCAAACTCTATGAAGCTATGTGTATTTTATTATTGTTTTATAAGGGCTCCTATTTTACCCCTTTTACAAGATGTAAAATAAGTATTTGGTGTCTTCAGAAAATGTCTGTATCAGCTCAAATAACCCATCAGATTATTCATTATACAATACAGAATAAGCCCATTTTGGGCTCATAGCAAAGTGTAGCTGTTTTAGTTGCCTATGCCTTTAAATGCAAATGAGCTAGTTCTCCCAGCCCACCATGCTTGTTTGCTTCTCATACGCTACATCAGATTAACAGCAGTCAGTGACATTGATAGACATGGACGAAGCAGAAATTCAGCTCAAAAATACCCAGTAAGTTTATTCGCTGTATTTATGGTGGCGTTTATTGAAGTCTTTCTGAAAAGATGAGTCACACCAAATTTTTTTTACAAAGTTTGCAGTACACACACATGCAGCTGTGGTGATTTCAGCAGTTATGAATAACATAATGATTTTTCTGTCTTTTTTATCATGCTCATCCTTGAGGTGCAGCTGATCACAGAGAGTTGGAACAGACTTGTAATACCAGTTTCTTTGCAAATACTGTCCTGTGGACATGTTTGTGTGTTATTACATAGATATGTTAATATGCGCATGTCAATCAATTCGGTGGGCTAGGTAAACCATGTTCCTACATCAAATTCACTGGGATTTAGATCCCATTTTAACATTAGAAAATTAAAAAAGGGACTTAATGTGTTTATATCACTCTAATATGACAGTGGACACACTATGGCTACACACAGTTCTGCTCAAATAGCTTCCAAAAGTTGATTTTGCATCATAAGTGTGCTTTAAGACAGCATTTTAAAATTAAAATGTACTGTAATCCATACTAGCAGTTTTAAAACAACAGTTCAAAACTTGTAGTCCATATAAAATTATTAAATGAAACTAATTTATTAGTATTCTACTAAACAACTCAAATTGCATTGAGAGAGTAAAAAAAGGCAAGTTTGTAGCAAATCTTCCAATTAAATGTTAGCTGTATTAAAAATTAAACAAGATAAAAATCTGGAAATATCACAGATTGATATTAGGAATGCATTACCCTGAATGCTGTATTAAGTTGTGCTGTTAAGTTGTGACGTAAACCAAACTATTGGCTGTTTTTTAAAAGGGCCCCACCCTCTCAATGTTTCAGTTGAAATTACATCAAACGTCTAATTAATCCTCACATTTAAAAGCACTTCATCAGGAGAATTTAAAAAAAGTTTATATAAAAATATATAAAATATAATTTTAATATGTATAAAATATGTATGTTTGATTGCAGGCTGGGATATCAAGTTACAGGATATGCGATGATCAAGACCACCCAATTAAAGCTGATTTATAACTTCTGCGTCAATTGCACGTGTATGGTCCGGCAAAGCCTTCGCGTGTACGCATAGCCCTTTGCTGACGCTGATGCACACCTCTCAAAAAATTTAACTACATAGCATAAGCTCTGTGATTGGTCAGCTTGGTGCTAGTGTCGAGTGTGGATGGGGCCGAGAGTGGTGAGAGCTTCCTGCCGCAGCACCTGTCAATTAGTCTGTTTATAGGCCCAGTCACCTGTCATTTATAGGCCTACTTTTATTAAAGAAGATATATTATTTGAGTTTAGCCCCAGAGCAATAAAAACTGTATTATGTTTAAAAAAAAAAAAAAAAAAAAAAAAAAAAAAGCATAGTATCGGGATCGGATCTGTATCGATCAATACTCAGAATTTAGGTTTGAAGATCGGGTCGGTTCCAAAAAAATGGTATCCTTGCATCCCTAGTTTAACTTATGATTAAAGTTGTTGCACGTCCACCGGTTCTCACCTCTGACTGAGTGAGATTTAGCTATTTGTAGGTTAAGGTAGCGTTCAGAAAAAAAAAAAAAAAAAACACCCGCGAAGAAACTCGACACAGAGAAAACATAAAACTCCCTGCTAGCGTCCCTGCAGAGCAACACAAACAGCATGCAGAAGTATACATGCATGACTATGCACAAGGCATGGGCCAGGAGAAGTATAAATCTTAAGTCTTTAGTCCATCTACTGCACCGAAAGACAACAACAAAAACTGAGCTTTCAGCATTTGCTAAAGTCTTTATTTTGAGGGTCAAAAACTCTGGAGTAATGTGGATAAGATGCGTAACCATAGCAAAAGTTTAGTTTTTATTTTTTAAGCGATAATACACTAGCGTGAAAGTAGCCTGACTCTGGCTAAAACATTTGACAGAATCTGTCCATCAACACAGAAATAAAAAAACTAATAATGCTGCAGTCTAGAAAAAACACACACACTATTCATCTATAAAACATGGAAAAACCAGGGAAAGTCAGGGGGGCCCAAGACGCCATTTGCATGAGAAGAAATATCTCGCAACTCTCCAGCATGTAAATCCCAGAGTGCAAAAACAAACACTTTAGCACACTCGCAGTCATGATGAGAGACGCTTGGCAGAGCGAGAGGCAGTTTGCAGGTTTGCTGGAGCTGTAACTGTGAGATTTTAATGAGTCACCGCTCAGCAGCGTTTGCCTCGTCTCTCCAAACCCTCCCCTACACACACTCTGAGCAAACACACACACACACATACAGATACTCAACCGAGTCTGTAGACAAAGCTGCTTGAGAAAGCTGAAGGCCTAGCATAGTTTAACATTTAAATAAATTTTATGCATGGAAGGATGCGTGAATGAATGGATAAATGGATGGATGTATTGATAGTTCAATGGATTGATGGATGGATTGATAAAAAAAAAAAAAAAAAAAAAAAACGCAGTTGCATTTCCACCATGGTTAAACTAGTGATGGGAGAAACAAGGCACAGCATATGCTAGAGAGGTGAGAAAATTCAAGCAAAAGGCATTGCAATTGACTTTTTCAAACATATTGCAAACTTTCACTTGAAAGTATAACCTATAAACAGAACCTATTAAGTGTTCAAATAATATGTGTTCATTTATACAAGGCTCATGTATTGTTTGTTCCATCCTGGGCTCTGCTAAACAGGCTAAATTAATAAAACTATTATTCATTTTCCTTTTACAAACGTCTCATTCAAATGACTACAAATTTGTGAATCTCATCCGAAGTTAGGTAAAGTGTCCTCATAAAATCCATTGGAATAAAGCAAGTACACGTCAGCAAATATATAACATTGTTATATATGAAAACATCATGCAAATTGTGCCTTCAATACTGGAAAAACGTCTAAACGTTGCTGGCATGCTTTAAACATAATAGCACATACTGCTAGCACAACGTTTATGGACATTCTTAACATTTCTAACATGGTTCAGCATTAATCTTTTGTCACGTAGCAAGCTTATATGCTTTTGTGTGGTCTCTAGCATGATTCAACACCCTGTTTATGATAAGATAGAAGAGTAGGACAGAGACAAACTCAAATGTGAGATGTATATGTGTGTAAACACAGCAGGGAAAATAATTATTCAACACATCACCATTTTTCTCTGAAAACATATTTCTAAAGGTGCCGTTGACTTGACATTGTCCCCAGATGTTGGTAACAACCAAAGAAATCTATATATGCAAAGAAAACAAAACTAATTAGTTTAATAAAATTAAGTTATGTGTAATAAAATGAAATGACGAAGGGAAAAAGTGTTGAACACATGAAGGGAGGTGTAGAAAAGCAGTGAAAGCCCAGACAGCAGCTGAAATCTCTCAGTAGTTTTTCAGCAAGCCTCTGCCCTTCGTCATCGTAAATGAATATTAGCTGCTTCAGTCCAACATCTACATTATCAGGATGATGAAGATGAAACCAGAGTGGACATTCCAGCAAGACAATGATCCAAAACACAGCCAAGGAAACTCGCAAATGCTTTAAAAAAAAAAAAAAATAAAAAAATCAAGCTGTAGAATGGCCCAGCCAATCACCTGACTTGAATCCAATGGAAAATACAATATAAAGTTCAGATTTGATAGACGAGATCCACAGAAACATCAAGACTTTTACACTGTTGAAGTCTGTAAAAAAACTCACACTTCAGAAATGCATGTGGCTTCATTAGCTATGTTTTCATCCACCTATTTTTATGTGCATTTTAGATATGATGCGCATAAATTTTGAAAATGCGCATAAAAAACATATGCGCATAACTGAGTAGGATCAACTTTATTCGATAAGAAAAGATGTGGTTAAACCACGATGGAAACACTTTTACCGCACAAATTCCAGTATGCAGGTTAAAAAAAAGGTCATGTGATTTTGTTATAGGTGCGTTCGACATAAAGCACAGCTGCAGCCGGTGATCAACGAGATTAGCCGTGTGCAGGCGGGGGCGGAGTTAAAAACGAACACTTCGGGGGCTCAAAGTTGCTGCTGTCATGATGACCGATCACATGGCGAGATCATTTATTTATTGAAATAACAACAAAAGATTAACAGTACAAATAAAACAAAATACAGTCTCTACAAACTTTACTTCATTTTGAACAACAAGAGAATTATGAATTAAATTTAAGTAGCCTACTTAACAAACGCATGAGAAATAAGGGGGAAACCAGACGGCACCTAAAAACAAAATAAATACCCACGAATAGGATTATTTTGGATAATGAAAGCATTTTTAAAAAGCACTTTAATCCAAAAAGATTGAACAAAATGACTAAAAATAAATGAGCTACACTTTTAAGTAGACATTTCCCAGAAAGAGCAGGTAAAATATTTTAGAATCATATATTTTTATATTACATATTTTTATATAACTTAATTTGCTAAGAAATCGTCAGGATCAATGATGATAATTATTTTATTACAAGTCTGTAAGAGTTATTTGAGTTAATATTTAGGTTATTTACTAAAATATATCATTTAAATCGTTTATCTAGCTGAATACAATAGTCTGTATAAAAAAGGCAGAATAAACCTATGCAAACAATCTAATCTTTATGAACAAATTATTAAACAAAAGATAATGCTGCAGTAAAATATTTGTAGTCATTTAATAAGCATGATGTGTACAAGATAGAGAGGGTATGAACAATTAATTGTTTGTTTTGAAATTTGTGAAATGGAATTTGTCCCATAATAAAAGCGAAACACACGTGGTTGTTGTCATGCGGTGAATCATGTAATATCGGTGTCGTCATCGCAGCTCTAGCAGGCCCTCTTCAGATGCTGCGCGGGCTGAGTCAGTCGTCTGATCTCGGAGTGCTGTCGCGGTACTTTGATGCCACATGTGAGAGTCACATGACATCTGTGCAGCATCAATCCGACCAAAATTTCTAACCGGCATGCACCGCTTTAAGACAGATTGCGATCGGTCTGCGCAGCGCTGCATGAAGTCGAACGCACCTTGTGAGAGATCATGTGATGATAAAAATGTGTGTGAAAGGACAAACGAGCAGGCTAAGCACATTATAAACAATCTGAAATGTTGATTTGGTTATTATATTATTAATAACATCCAGAATCAAGAGCGTCTGTGCTCCGCGTCTGACACCTTCAAGCGCCACTGCGCATTCACTGTGTGTCAGGTCAAGTCATTTATTAGATGAAGAAAAGATTGACGCAGCTTCTCCTACTGCAGCAAATTCAGTTTTTACTGTTGATATTTAGCGCCAGTTAATCAGGAAGTGACGATTTTGTTTGCTTTGACTCGTTGAATGGAAACACAGCTTTATTCGCACGTCTTTTATGCGATAATCCAGTTTTGCGCATAAAGTTCATTCACAGTTTTGGATGGAAACATAGCTAGTGTCTATATTAGAGGCGTTTTTAAGCTGCCATCACCAAAAAAGCCTTTTATATAAAGGATTAAATACAATTCAGTAGTTCAGCGCTTTCTGCTTGTGTCACTCGATTGTTCTAACACACAACTCATTTCTCAGATTGCTTGTATTGTTTGGGTTTTTACTAAAATCTGGTTCAATTCAATGTCAACAGCTCCTTTAGAAATATTCCCAGAAAAAAAAACATGACTTATTTGATACTTATGTTCTCCTCTGTGTATGTATGTGTATTTATGAATTGTACTATAGGCCACTTGTATGCACATGAAGCGAATAGCACTTAAGTAACAAATAAAGTGTTAACTAACTAAGACAACAGAGGAGAATACTTGCGGGAGGGAAAGACTCACGTTGCTGGTTGTGTTTATTAGCGTTTTCGCTGGCATTCTTCAGGGGCAGGCAGACAGGACAGTCATGTCTGGTGCAGTTCTTCCAGTGCGAGATGATCTGCCTCGATGAAGCACAGTGAGCCACTGCAAAGACACACAGGTAACAAAGACTGAGCAAAAATAAATAAATAAATAAATAAATAAATACAGCCCAAAAGCTGTAAAACCGGGAACAAAAAGGTCCGTTGGGAGAACAGCTCTTCATGGATCCAACAGCAACACACACACACACACACACACACACACACACACACACACACACATGCAGTGATTTCACTGAACGCAGGGAAAACAATCTCATCTGCCTTCACAGGAAGTGAGTAATAAAAATAAAAAAACAACAGGCCAAATAGATTATGTTGCAGTGTTTAGTAGTGGGAAGGGCCATCCTCCATACACTGCAAGGTTATAATAGTTTGGATTTTTCATTAGTTTTAGTTTTTAATTCGTTTTGAATTTTTGTTTTCAAATTCAGATAGTTTTAATAAATTTTTAGAGGTAGATTTGCTAGTTTGTTATTAGGTTTTTTATTTTGAAATTGCTTATTTTAAGTTTATTTATTTTCTGTAAATTGGGACATTTGTCAGGCCACATTTTTTAGGACACAACACCACCATCTACCGCGACCATCTATCCATCCTCAAATTTAAACACAACAGCCCACAGGATAGCAGCCTTAAGTACAATATGTGTGCAAGGCTGCTTCTGAGGTTAGATGAGTTCAGATTTTAAACCGAAACAGATCTTTTGTGACATTCTTCTTAACTTTGGACTCAATATATCAAAAATATGTAGTCAGCAATCATAATTCAGTTAAAACATCAGCACAATCTGAAAAGTTTCTTACAATTACGTTTTGCAACCCAACTGAATGATTATTCACTAATTTAAAGTCCATTACGACTTTCTGTTATGAAATAAACTTACGTTTCGCCAGATCCTCTCATTTAAACCCTCAGTTTACCCACGCTGCAGTTGTTCAATTTTAGTTCAGTCACAACAGGCTGTCATGTATTGTGTTCGGTTCACTGGATCACGCATGTGCAGTATTATCAGTTCATCACTTCTCAAATCTGATCTCGGTGTCCTGTTTTAATAACCGAATAACTCAGTGTATATTGGTTTATTTCAAGTCCGAGGGGGTATCAGCGATGTAAAAAGTTGTTTGTGGATAAGTGCTTAACGCTACTGGAAACGCAAATAGTTTCAAATGATTCAGTTCAATTTGGTAAACTAGTTCAACCGGTTCACTTAGAAGATCCGGTTAAAAAGAATGATTCGTTCACAATCGTGATCACTAATACAGAAATAAAACCCATTACTAAGCACAAATGTGTTAAATAAATACTTTCAAGTGTCTGCTCGGGTCGTATTTAATGTTGTCATCATGCTGCTGTCAGGTCCAGCCATCGTTTCGTCTCAGGAGCAACAGAGAGGATGACTAGAGGAGAACCGGCTTGACCTGACCAATGGCAGCAGGATTACAGACTCTGATGTGCCGTATGGTCAAACACCTGGCAGCACAAACTAAATAGATTTACATTTTAGCATATAATATCACTTTCAGTTAGTTCTAGTTTATTTATTTTTTTTATTTCATTCATTCATTCATTTTCTTTTCGGCTTAGTCGATTTACTAATCAGGAGTCACCACAGTGGAATGAACTGCCAATTTATCCAGCATATGTTTTTTTACGCAGCTGATGCCCTTCTAGCTGCAACCCAAAACTGGGAAACACCCATACACTCTTGCATTCACTATGGACAATTCTTTAGCGCATGTCTTTGGACTAAGGGGGAAACCGGAGCACCAGGAGGAAACCCACGCCAACATGGGGAGAACTCTACACAGAAATGTCAACTGACCCAGCCGGGGCTCGAACCAGCGACCTTCTTGCTGTGAAATGATCTTGCTACCCACTGCGCCACCATGACGCCTATTTTTATTTCAGTTAACGAAAATGTTTTTAATTCTAGTTTTCGTTTTTCATTTTCGTTAACTGTAATATCCTTGATACGCTGTTTTTCATATGCATTTTGTGATACAGCATTCGATAAAACACTTAATGGAAACTCCAAATTTTACATTAAAACACCAATGTTCATCACTTATGAAACGTAAATAAAAGTCTATTGTTAATGAGAATCTGCAAAAATACCTCACACAACAGGCTCACGATCCCAAACATCAGTCATATCCACAGTACGTCCAGACACTTGATCACATGACAGCTCTTATATGCGTCTTCAGCACTCTCAGCTTACTTATTAAGGAGGAAAAAAGCTACATTCGTTTAATTTTGCACACAAGTTAAGTTATTGTCAGATAGAAAGGGACCAACAACGATGCCCTGCACAAAACTAACATTGTTACGACTAACATTGTAAATCCAAATTAATTCTATTAAGATGTCGCTAACATTTAACAGCAGGTGGAAAATAACTGTTTATAGATTATTTAAAATAACTATTTAGATTTAGCTTTTACACATATGAAGAGGCTAAACATTATTAAATACCCACGAGGCACTTGTGACTTCATATCACACATTCGTTATTTAAATAAATAAAAAAATAATTCCTTCCTAATTAAAAAATATATTTCCAATCTGATATGTAATGGGAACAAAAAGAAGAACGAGCTCAGCAGATGGTGGAGTTGAACTGGGTTGATGATCGATCGCGTTATAACATGTTGCTGTGCGCTTTACAAGCTACACCACTCACTGTTGTTACATGTGATCTTTAGTTTTGTTGTCTATGTCGATTAGACAGTGATAGGAGGAAATCATGCAAATAAGCTTATTCCATTGAGGTGCACTATTTGCACTTAGCCTAAACAGATACTCCGAAATTGTATCCCCTGGGTCTGTGCCTATAATGTCCATTGGATAACCTGGCCCTGCCCGCTAACATCTGAGTGCTGTTAAGCACGTTCTTACACACCGCTCAACACATGTGCAGAATGATTCATCTTAAGAACGGTGTCCTTTACTCACCTTACATTATAATAAACTATTACATCGACATGCCACTGAAGCAGTCAGGTTGTCACAGACCTCGTTTCTGGTATTAGCAAGGCTACGAATACTCTCTGGAGTGATTTATGATGTTGCTTCTGGTTTGGATGATGCATTCTGACAAGACATCAAACTCTCAAAAAGAATCGCTAGACATCTTTATCGCCTTTACTCCCTAGAGTCCGAAAAAGAGCGAGATACGGGTGTCACGGCGGCCAGCGAACAACAGGAAATGAACTGGCAGAGCAGAGGGCACGGTTGGCACTGACTAGTGTTTGAGTTGAAATGAAGCCCTGTGCTCTTCATCCAACAACAACTGAAGCACTGAGAGCAAACAGTCGGACGGCATCGGGTCGCCGCAAGCCTCTCCCGCCATCTGCCAGCTCCTTAATGCTGCATTATAGCAGAAAGAGCTGCATTTTCACTCTAAATGGCCTGTTATATGCTGGAGACGGAGCTTGGGAAATTCCCTGAGTGCATAAATGATGTGCATAAAACGATTTTAACCTAGAATAAACATATAACGGTTTAATGGTATTGTGATTACTGCGCTAAAATATGTTCTTTTTAAATGTAAAGAAAAAAAACAACACATTTTTCCCCATTGAAAAAAAAAAAATTTTTATTTTAAGAAATTTTACATTTTATTTTATAACAGTAAACATTATGATTATAAACAATAATTCCAATGGGGTATATGCACAGCTAGTGTTTTTCAGCCAATGATGAACTTCCGGTGAAAGCTTAATGTGACTATTTTCAATTTGATAAGGATCTTTTTACAACATTGATGTTATAATGTAATTGAAATATAATCAGTTAAATAGACTTAAACATTCATTTAGTTGTTCAAGCGTAAAATGAGATGAAAGACCGTGTAACCGCTTGCGCCACCAGGATCAGCAGGTGAATGCAGAAACTCCATTAAAAATACTAAGGTAAAATAAACTGTCATATTTTAAAGACATGACGGGGGAATGTAATGTAGTGCTTCATGTCACAGATTTTTTTTAAAGAAGTCCGACCTTAAACGTGGCAATTTTGTAATGGAAAGACTAGTAATTCAAAAAAAAAGGTCTGTGGGCATAAACCCCATTCACCCAACGAAAATTTTAGTGGTTTTAAAACCTTGACTTTTACAAGCCAGTTGCCTAGATGTCACGCGTCACAAATTTCCATGTTCAAACACTATATTAGTGTTTCTCGACCCTGTTCCTGGAGGTTCACCAGCACTGCATGTTTTGGATGTCTTCTTTGTCTGTCACACCCATCACAGGTCTTTCAGTATCTGCTAATGAACTGATGATCTTAACCAAACACACCTGATTCAGGAGACATTGAAAATGTGCAGAGCTAGTGGTCCACGAGAAACGTGGTTAAGAAACACTGCTCTATATGATGCCAAAGATCAGTTTAACAAACAGATTCACTTTTTCTCTCAACTGCAAGTTCATAGATAATTTTGCAATTGTTTTTTTTCTCGTAACTGTGTCTACTATAACTTTATTATAATTTTATTTCCCTCAAAACAGCTACTTTATTTTGAGTTTATAAATTTGAGTCCAGAAAGCAGCATTGGGAGTAATAGATAAATCTGATTCACATTTAGTGGCTGGTAGAACTAAAGCGTGGTGATGTTGATATCATTTTGTATATAGGGGAGAGTAATTTTTTGGAAGAAGATATATTAATAAACTCTGAGATATGAAGGAAAAGGTGGAAAATGTATTGATTTGTTAAGCAATTTTAATTTAATAGTCGATTTGATTTGTAAATATTCCAAGAAGCAATTAATCCCAATGCTGTATGTCTGGATTATATGGGAAAATGGTGACTTTTTCAAATATATTGCAAACTTTAAATTGAAAGCATCATCTATAAATGGATTAATATCATTAAAAATCAATACGCGTCCTCAATACGCGTTCATTTATACATTTTAAAGGCTCATGTATTGTTTGTTTCATCGTGGGTTCTGCTTAACAGGCCATATAATACTACTATTATTCCTTTTCCTTTTACAAATGGCTCATTGAAATGTCCACAAATTTGTGAATCTGATTCGAGTCAGTGGTTATTATTATTGAATTATATAAATTACATTAGAGTTTACACTTCTTTTTCTCAAAACTGTGATTATTTCTGAGTTTTCTCGCAGCATACATTTTTTTCCTCAATTGCGAAAATTTTTTTAAAAAGTTAAAATTTTGTCAAATTGCAAAGTGAAAAACACATAATTCTTGGAATTTATCTTAAATGATTTATTTCCAAAAATGATCTTCTATTCAAATGTCTTATTTAACATCCAATATTTCGAGCATAACAAACCCCAATGGGGTAACTTGTGACTGTGACTTTTAAATAGAAAGTCATTCAAATAGTGCAAATAACGAAGCACATACATTAACAGTAAAGCTCTGTCTAACTAGAGCAAAGACGCACATAATGCTCAAAACACCACATCAGGAGCAAAGCATCACATTACTGCTTGTGCTGAGACTAAACAAGAGCACAGACAGCAGATTTACACAGGTTTACTACTGCACTCCTATACACAAAACACAAAAGACACAAATAATTCAAGTAATTGAAGGATCCAAAGTAGTCAAGAATTTCCCTTCTCTTACAAGGCAAAATAAAGCATACTTAAATGAAAAAACAGCTAATCACTACTACTACTACTATTATATATATATATATAGTTGCAATCAGAATTATTCAACCCCCTGATTTATTAGCCCCCCTGTTTATTTTTTCCCCAATTTCACACATTTCTAAACATAATAGTTTTAATAACTCATCTCTAATAACTGATTTATTTTATCTTTGACATGATGACAGTGAATAATATTTGACTAGATATTTGTCAAGACACGTCTATACAGCTTAAAGTGACATTCAAATGCTTAACTAGGTTAATTAGGTTAACTAGGCAGGTTAGGGTAATTAGGCAAGTTATTGTATAATGACAGTTTGTTCTGTAGACTATGGAAAAAATAAATAGAATCAGAATCAGTTTTATTGCCAAGTGTGCTTTACACACACAAGGAATTTGTTTTGGCAACAGAGGCTTCCAGTGCACATAAAGTGACGAGTGACAACACAAAATTAAATACAAGAAAGGAAAAGGCAATAAACATTAAACATTAAACATTAAACAGAGATGCAGTCAGTCAAAAAGATCTGGATGTTGAGTTGTATGTACAGATATGTTGTAAATATACAGGTTATAAGGTGCTGTATATTTATATACAGGTTATAGCTTAAAGGGGTTATTAATTTTGACCTTCAAATGGGTTTTAAAAATTAAAAACTGCTTTTATTCTAGCCAAAATAAAACAAATAAGACTTTCTCCAGAAGAAAAAAATATTATCAGACGTACTGTGAAAATTTCCTTGTTCTATAAAACATCATTTGGAAAAATATTTAAAAAAAGAAAAAAAATTTAAAGGGGGTTCAATAATTCTGATTGCAACTGTATATAGCCATTATGTACAGTTGAAGTCAAAATTACTTGCCCTCGTGTGAATTTCTTTCAAATATTTCCCAAATGATGTTTAACAGAGCAAGTAATTTTTCACAGTATTTTCTATAATATTTTTCTTCTGGAGAAAGTCAAATTTGTTTTATTTTGGCTAGAATAAAAAAAGTTTACATTTTTTTAACCATTTTAAGGTCAATATTATTAGCCCCATTAAGCAATATTTTTTAGATTGTCTACAGAACAAACCAGTTATACAATAGCCCCTTTCACACAGTAATATCGGTAAATATCAGGAAAATTTCAGGAACAACTTTACCAGTGAATTCAAAAAAGCACTGTTCACACAGGCAAGAACGTTCCGGAATTTTTCCAGAAAAGACCATTCACACATCAATTGCAAAATACCAGTAAACTGACATCATTAACCAGAAATTGTCTCTAAATGGCTGCGCTTGTGTTTGTAAACATAATAGGGGTCAGATTTTTGTTGATGGTTTCACTTTTTTTTTTAAAGCTTTAGCATTCATGTAGCGACTTTTGTCCACGAAACATCCATGAGCAGCAGTTCAAACTGCAGCTAAATGTTTACATACTTGACTGCATTACAAATTCTGTAAATGGATAAGTATTGTGAACAACTTCAATGCAAACATATGGAGGAACACTTTCGCATATCAAGATTAAAGCTTTAGCATTCATGTAGCGACTTTTGTCCACGAAACATCCAAGAGCAGAAGTGTGAACCGCAGCTAAATGTTTACACACTTGACTGGATTACAAATTCTGTGGCTGGATAAGTATTGTGAACAACTTTGATGCAAACATGGAGGAATACTTTCGCCTGTCAAGATGTACATTTGTTTGTGTACTAGCACTTCTTCACGTGTACGAGTGCCACATGCAAGCATTTTACTGATAATTATTTACACAGTTGGCATTATTAATGAACATATAAATGTTATCTGACTAACATCTAGCAGCTAAATGTGTCTGGAAAAATATTAAAAGAGTTTTTATTTTTGTAAACAGCGCGGATGTAAACGCATCTGAATGGTCAGATTAGCTGGAGTAGACGTCTTACGCAGAAAGAAAATTGCCAGTAAGAGCACGTTCACAATTAGAACACGCTGTTTCCAGCAATTTTCCTTCTGCGTTCACATGAAGCAGCATTCCGGCAAATTACCGCCAATGTTACAACTTCTCTTTCAGGAAAATTGCCGGAACAAATTTACCGGTATTTTCAAAAAGAGCCTGTTCACACATGATCCCTCTCCAGAAAATTGCCGGTAATTTTCCTGAAAGGTCTGTATGTGTGACTGGGGCTAATGATTTGCCTAATTACCCTAACTTGCCTAATAAACCTAGTTAGCCTTTTAATTGCACTTTAAGTTGAATACTAGTATCTTGAAATATATCTAGTAAAATATTATCTTATCAAATATTATATGGCAAAGATAAAAGAAATCAGTCATTAGAAATTGGTTAATAAAACTATTATGTTTAGAAATGTGTTGAAAAGGAAATGTGTTGTACAGTGGAGTAATAATTCAGAAGCGCTAATAAGTCTGACTTCAACTGTACCTCTGAATCTCCTTCTTTACTTCTCATGTTGAGTTTAAAGTAGATTGTGACACTCATGCTAAACCTGGTTTAAAGTTCATGTGGAAAAGCCTTCTGTTATCTGTCCAGTGGTGGGCACTGCATGTGGACTCACCTTGGCAGGACTTGCCAGCCTGGCAGTGTGTCATGTGGTTGAGGACGTTCTTCATGGTCCTGCAGTGAGGCAGAGCACAGGCTCGCACATCTCCATTGGCCTGCTCGCGCCGCTGACACTTGTGGGCATGAAGCAGCAGAACCAGCTGCTGCTGGATCAGTTTACGCTTCTCCGGGTCAGCCGTGGGACCCGTCGATACGCCCTGACCTGCCACCATGCCCACCGACACCTGCTGCTGCTGAGGCTGTGGGCGAGAGAACAACAGTGTCATTGAATCAACTTTTTCGCCTGTTGGTTTTAATCGGTTTGTTATTGTGATAGGGAAACTCACCATGTTTGGCACGCTGGTGACAGTCGCCCCCTTTAGGTCAGTTGGAAATGGGGGGAGGCTGTTGGGAAGGGCGCCTTTGTTCTGTGCGTTCGTGCCCAGTTGTTGACCTCCAGCCTGGAACTGCCCAAATGGACTGTTACCACCTGCCATGCCCATCTATAAAGCAAAGAAAAAGGACATATTACATCACATGAGCCAACAGACGCTACAGTTGAAGTCAGAATTATTAGCCCCCCTGAAATATTCACCCCGTTTATTTTTTTCCCCGTTTTCAGTTTAACAGAGAGCAGAATTTTTTCAACATTTCTAAGCATAATAGCTTTAATAACTTATTTCTAATAACTGATTTATTTTTTCCTTGCCATGATGACAGTAAATAATATTTTACTAGATACTTTTCAAGACATTTCTATACAGCTTAAAGTGACATTTAAAGGCTTAACTAGGTTAATTAGGTCAACTAAGCAGGTTAGGGTAATTAGGCAAGTTATTGTATAACGATAGTTTGTTCTGTAGATAAGTGGAAAAAATAAATTAGCCTACAGGGGCTAATAATTTTGACCCTAAAACAGTGTTTAAAATTTTAAAAACTTCTTGTATTCTAGCCATAATAAAATAAATAAAACGTTCTCCAGAAGAAAAAAATATTATCAGACATACTGTGAAAATTTCCTTGCTCTGTTAAACATCATTCGAGAAGTATTGAAAAAAAGAGAAAAAAATTCAGAGGCTAATAATTCTGACTTCAACTGTAAATGAAACGTAGCAATATAGTGAGACATAACATAGAAACACGCAACATGAGAATGTCTTAGCACTCCATCACAATATTTTGTGAATAAACAGTAAACAGGGTCACAGCAGCAGAAGAAAAAAAAATAAAAATAAAAAAATAGTAAAATATTTGTAATTCTATGTATGAACTAGTGCTGTACAATATTGGAAAAAACTGACATATGATATTTCGATATACACTACATGACAAAAGTCTTGACTGCTATCCAAGTTTTAGGAACAAAAATTTATAACTTAACCTCTAGTTGATAATTTGGTATCAGAAGTGGCTTAAAGGGAAGGCAAGTCTCTAGCCAAAATAAAATCTGATCATGGCTGACTTTCCTTAGACAAAAGTCTCGTCACTTACAGTATAGAATTTATTGTCAAGGTGCAGTGGAAAAAGAATTAATATTGTGTTTGACTCCCATGAGCTTGGACGACTGCATCTATACAGTACATCTCTGCAATGACTCAAATAACTTATTAATAAAGTCATCTGGAATAGCAAAGAAAGCAAGCGAGTTCATCAAGATTGTTTGGATTTATTTTTTTTTTTTCAAATTATTTCCATCTTACCCCAGACATGCTCAATAATGTTCATTTCTGGTGACTGGGCTGGCCAATCCTGGAGCACCTTGACCTTCTTTGCTTTCAGGAACTTTGATGTGGAGGCTGAAGTATAAGAAAGAGCGCTGAAGAATTTGCACTCTGCTGGGGTTTGTAATGTTATGGGCAGCACAAATGTCTTGACACCTCAGGCTACAGATGTTGCCACCCACACTGCAGATCTCTCGCTCACCCGTCACCCCCTTTATAAAATGTAACCCCAAACCATGATTTTTCCTTCACCAAACTTGACTGATCTCTGTCAGAATCTTGGGTCCATGTGGGTTCCAGTAAGTCTTCTGCTGTATTTGTGATGATTGGGATGCAGTTCAACAGATCATCAAAAAAAATCTAGCTTCTGCCAGCCACTTTTCCATATGATCAACTAAAAGTCAAGTTACTATTTGCTTTTACAACTGGGATCAAGGATAAGACTTTTGTCAGGTAGTGTATGTTACAATAGAATTATAATTTCACAAGATGACTCCATTCAGAAAGAATTAAATGTTTTACACTGACGGTGATGGTTTTGTATAAAATAAAGCACATATGAAAACAATACAGCAACAATAAGAATAAAATACAGTGTTTTATGATTTTCGCAGTATTGAGGAAATTAAATAATCAAAAGCAAAATAACACTGTATAGTCTTTATTGCATAAAGACAATTAACCTTTAAGCAGCAATTAAGCAGGAAACTTTACACACTTCTTGTATCCAAATGGTCTAAATTCACATTAAATCATACAGTCACAGGCCTTAAAAACCTTTAAAATCCAAATAAAAATCTCACCATTAGTTTATAGATAAACATTGCAAAAATTTCACAAATCATTTAATCTGAACTGTGGTTCCTGGTTAATTATAATCCTAACTTGACTATTGCAGATTCATACATTGTGATATCGATGCTGAAACGATACATTGTGCAGCCCTAGTATGAACTACACAACTTTTATTACTATATAAAAATCTAAACGCCGTGGTGATGGTGAAGAGGTGGGCAAGTGGCAGAACAGGTGTTGCCATTTAACACCAGTAACTCAGTCAACACAGACCATCGCCCCAAGCCTATTTAATATGATCCGAGTGTTGAGCAGAGCAGGGCTTCTGTCCTCCTGTTTCTCTGTGCTGATCTCCAGCAGTGCTCCGGCCGCTCATCCCGTTGACACGGCTCCAGCAGACCAGATAAAAGAGGCCAGCTGAGTGGCACACACACACACACACACACACACACGCCGGTCCTCTTTAACCCTCCGCTCACTCATTCATGCACACCAGCAGCACACTTCTCACACTGCTTTGTGCTTACTCATCCACACACACTCTCAGAGGCCAGGATTCTCCCTTCAGCAGATTTACAGCGCAGACAGTCAGGATTCCCCCACACTCAACCAACCCGGTTTCATCCACATAAGACATTTGCAACTACGTGTGTGTGATACTGGCAAATATTTTATTTGATAATGAAAATTAACCTTGTGTTCAAATTGACTACCCTTTCGTTATGTTGGTGGCTGTTTTTGACCCATTGACTTCCATTATAATGACATTTTTTGGTTGCAAAGCCATGACACCATTTAATCATGCATTCTTGATTGTTGTGGGTGTTTTCTGTTGGAAAGAGGTCAAATGTGTAATTTTTACTGTTTATCATCAGTTGGGAGCATTAACCCATTAGATAGGCCTGGGCAAAACGTTTTTTGGCTAAGATATGAAGTAAAACAACAGGTTATAGTGTGTGTGTGTGTGTGTGTGTGTGTGTGTGTGTGTGTGTGTGTGTGTATGTGTGTGCATAAATACACTTATTGTTTAATATGTTCTGAGAGCTGAGCTGCTTATTTAGAGTTTTTTTAGACATATCAAGATAACTGCAAAGGTCTCACTTACACACACACTATATTCTATATAGAAGGCAAAAACTAAAATTTTATGGACTGCAACTGATGATCAACAGTAAAAATTACACATTTGACCGCTTCCCTAAAGAGAAAACCAGCAACAATCAATCAATTGTATTGTTGAATTTTTGAAAATTTCCAAAGCATTTTCTCAAAATACGTGTGGAAAAAATATTTGCCACCAAAAATCATTCCATTTGCTGAAACACAGGGAATGTGTTGTCCAAATTAAGACTTAAAATCACCCCAGAGTGGATCAAAACATCCGTGTTCAGAGTGTTTTTGTGCTGGTACAGGCCTGTCATGATGCATCATTTAGAAACTAAGCAAGTTTTTATTAAAGGATCTGTGAAGCACTGATATTCAGTCAGGAACGAAATGTTGTGGTGCTGCTCTGTTAATTAATTCAAGTTTATGTTTTTTTTACTGGTGAATATATACAGTTTAAAATGTTAAGTTTAGGTTAAACGTAACATAAAAGCACCCTTGCATGCGTGTTATTACTTGATTAAAGGCTGGCACAATTTAGCATTTTGCTTGTCAATTAAAGGTGCTGTATGTAAGTTTTTGACTCTTCTAAAGCATAAAAACATAATATGTATTTAAGACAGTTTTTCCGTGCCGGAACACTGTCTTTAAGTAAATTTTAACCTGCACAATGAAAGTTTAGCAAATTATATTTCAGCACCCCAGGTGAAAACAGCGTACACATTTTTATTTAGAACACAGTTTAAAATCACTCGCTCCTGTACTCAAGCCATTTTATTCACCTTACTCTTCACGTACAAACAGGCGCAGCCATCTTTTTTGCTTGAGACTTCAGTCTCATTCATTTCTACTGATTTCTAGACGTTAAAAACAGTTCATTATGCTTGATGTTGCAAACTGAAATTTTCTTATTACATTATTCTTCCTTTCATGTATAGTCATGAACACACTTGTTTGTAGAGCAAGTAGTTTGACCATTTATTATTCCTAGTCATTTCTCCCATAGGCAACTGAATCACAAGTTCTAAAACAATTGCAAAATCGAATGCACTTTTGCACTGAAGAATAAGGTCCATACTTGCAGTATAAATTAGTGGTGAAACGGATTACTGTTGCTCCGTGATCCGTATGGATCACAACTCAGAGTTCGGAACGCAAGTTACTCACAGATTAATAATTTATTTTGAACTTGTTGGTTAATCCAACATTTATAACCATTGCAGAGAGATCGCCTCCCGCGTCATTTAAATCGCGTGCATGAAAGCATTTTTGCTTCCGTGTAAGATATAATGATGATGGAAAAAGTTGTGGTGGGACCAGGGCTTAATTTGTGCCAGAACACGCCGGATACGGAACCTCTGAAATCTGATCCGGCACCTCATTTTACCGATCCCCCTTCTCAACCGCTCTCCTACCCGTCCGCTGTTTACTTTCACTTTCTTTTACGACTCCCCAACCCTCTTCACTTTCATCCGCGACACCTCCGCCCCGCTCACTTTCATCTGCGACAGTCGTCCGCCATCCACCGCCCCAACAACTTATTACTACAGTGAAAAATGAGATTGTCAAGCAGACCAACCAAAACTACAATGAGAGCGGTCATAAATGTTCTACGCACCTTTCAATGACACTTCCACCTTTATTTTACTAACTTATTGTTAGACGAAGGTAACCCGCTTACAGAAAAAAAAACATCACAAATAATTGAACAAAGCGTTGACGAGATGAACCAACCATTCCAGTCCTCAAATACAACAACAGTGTTTCAGGATAAGAACCAACATCTTTTTACCAAACACCATGTTCAAAGTACGCTAATCTGTCAAAGCTACATATGTTTGTGCTTGAATAAATAGTTTCAGTCAGTTTAAAATCTTTGCTTTTCTCTTAAAGACAATAGTTGAAAAGGCATACCATTCGCAAAATCCTTTATTACACACTACTAGGGCTGCATTTAATGATTATTTTAATAATCGATTCATCTGTTGATTGTTTCTTCGATAAAAAAAGCATTCATTCCCAACCCTTTATTCAAAAAAAGCTAATTCCTGAGCTGTTATGATAATAATGATAATAATAATACAATTTTAAAAAACTAAGTAGTTTTGTCCTGTTTTCAATCCAAATAACTAAAAAAAAAAAAATAAAAAAAAAAAAATATATCTTAAATCAAGATACATACTACACACATGAAGTAGCATAAGTTACGTCTTGTTTTCTGAAAAAAAACCCACCTCAAAATAAGTGACTATTTGCCTAAAACAAGCTAAATTATTTGCCAAATGGGGTAAGAAAAATAATCTTAAAATGTAATCTCAAACAGAAGTTAAGCATAACTTCATTTTCTCACGTCATTTTTTTTGTCTGTTCTTTTTTTAAGGTTTTTTAGATATTTGGACTGGAAACGAGACAAAATGACTAATATTTTTTTTTGCAGTGCAGCTATACATGACAACAGAAAAATGAATAATCAAAACAAGGCAAGTGAATAAAAACGTGTCTTTAGTCTTGCAATGCAAAGTAACTACCACCGCTGCTTTACTGCTGTTGTTAACCTTTTTGCTGGTGGGTTTAAAATATTCTGGAACCAGGAGTCAGTTTTTTTTAGGCGACCAATATTTTAGAATGTTCACCCTTAATGTTTCCGTGGCAACACGTAATGTTTGTCACGTGACACAACGCAGCCGCAATAGCGCTGTTTGACAGATGTATCCCTTTTATCATGTTTTTTTTTTCCGTTTTAACTCAACATACTTACACGCTTGCTCATCATGTCATCAGCTACCTGATATTCCAATTCACATAAATTTGTAAGTGATCGTGATCTGTAACGCGAGATGGGTGTCACCATGTTTACTTGCAGCAGCGCGCATGCCTCATTTATAAAAGTAGAACACTCAGGATTCATAAAGTTACTCCCAAAATACATGGAAGCAGGGCTTGACATAAACTTTTTTGATCACCAGCCACTGTGGCTAGTAGATTTCCAACATACAAGCCCCTCGCCATTTTCACTAGCCACTAGTGGTGTAACGGATCACAAATCTGCAGTTCGGATCAAACTACGTTTTTTTTTGTCACGAATCGGACCTTTTTTTGGATCAGCAAAAAGTGAGGAGACAATTTGCTTTCCATTTATATAAAAATATTACAGCAAAAAACATTGCTTTTAACAAACAGAACTTAGAACCTGTAATGTTAATAAAAATAACAATCAAGAAAGAACCTGCTGAAAAAAGAAAAGTATTCATTATGAAATATGATCTACTGTTGCTGATAATGCTAAATATCGAAATTTAACATTTTGTACAACAGATCATATTTATCTTCAATTAATGATTCAACAATTCACACATAAAACTTCATGTTTTATTATACTGTAGGTGTATTATTTTTGAAAACCTATTCAGTCACATAATTTTGATGGTTGTTTGTCGCCATCAGCTGGTTACACAATGTAATTGCTTTTACCAGCGTTAAAAATTCACCAGCGTCATGTTTCATTAAGCAGTGATTTTGGGGGGGCTTTGGGGTTGTAGGGGCGGTGGATGGCAGAGGACTGTCGCAAATGGAAAAGAAGCAGACGGAGGTGTCGCGGACGAAAGTGAAGAGGGTTGGGGAGTCGCGGAAGAAAGTGAAAGTGAACAGCGGACGGGTAGGAGAGCTGTTGAGGAGGGGGATCGGTAAAATGAGGTGCCGGATCAGATTTCAGAGGTGCCGGATTCGGAATGTTCCAGGACAAATTAAGCCCTGGTCCCACCACAACTTTTCCCGTCATTATTATATCTTACAGGGAAGCCTAAATGCTTTTATACATGCGATTTGAATGACACGGGAGGCGATCTCTCTGCAATGGTAATAAATGTTGGATTAACGGTCAAGTAAAAAAAATATATATATTAATCCGCGGGTCACGTGCGTTCCGAACCGTGAGTTGTGATTCGTACGGATCACGGGTTAACAGTGATCCGTTTCACAATTTTGTTGTTGGAAAAATATATTTTATATGCATAAATTTGACTTTGACACGCTAAAATTACTTGATTTAGATTTTGTGTTATGTCCACATGCCTCATTCATTTCACATTTTGTGTGTTGTGAATGAGCAAATGGGCCATGTTTAATAGTGTTGTATTACAATTAGTTTTTATTTCACATCACTTTTGAGCTCAAATGAAGGATTTAAATTTATCGCTGACCATACCCTACATAAAATATATTTAAAAAAATAACTGCTGTGGTGCATCTAAAACTATGCACAGTGATCTGTCCTGGCTAAAGGTCCCAGATCACCAGTTAACTACTCATAAATGGTTAATCTCATATTAAAGCAATGTTATTGTAAAAAAATGATAAACCATATTACCAAAAATACCTGTAAGCAAAAGAAAGCAGGGGAAAAACACTTTGTGTATGATAATGAAAGGATGATCACACAAGGTAAACGCTAGGGCAATTAATAGTCCGTTCAAAGAATGGTTAAAGCGAAAGTAATGCATGTAGGTGCTGCTTACCAAAACACAAATCTGGAGCTCTTGAAAGCAGCAAAACTATGAGTGCAAGAGCATCACTTTTTGTCTAGACTATTTGATAGAGAACCGATCGCAGCAGCTGCGTTTCTAGACACGGTTGTTTCATGCAAGGAAACGGGAGCGCGCATTAAACAGTCACGCGCATCACATCACCTGTGCGCGCGAGTGATCAGCCTCTCATTCGGTATTCAGCTGCTAACTTTTACTCCCGCAAACATAATCTAGCTGATTCTCGATTCTAAGATCACATTTGCATGCATATTGGGCCATCTTTATTGTCGAACCCTGCATTTTAAGAAAACTACAATTGAAAAATTATTTTCAACCAGCCAAAGTGGCTAGTGGCTGTGGCTGTCTAACCCGCCACAGGGGAAATCTACCCGCATTTGGTGGGTGTTAATGTTAAGCCTTACATGCAAGTGGCTGGTGAACTTAGAGAAGAATATATTAAACTTTATAGTTACTTTCACTGTGTACATTATCTGATATGAATAAAACACATGGGCAAATTATAATTAAATGGATTGTTAGACTTCCTTGTGTGTTTAAAACGCTGCGTAATTGTCATATGACACGTTTTTCTCTGCCTCAGCACCAGCCAACGCGCCAAAGCTGTTTAAATTTTTCAATTGCTGCTCTGACTGTACTTTACCACTGAAAGTGGAGAGAGCATCAAAGTAGCCGAAAGTAATTCATTTTCAATGAGAGCCGGCAGCGATAAGCGGCAAGGAGCAGGGTCTTCGCCAGTATGGGCGCCGAGGAGAGTTGAAATCAAGTCAACTTTATGCTAATGACCTATGACGTGGTTCGCCGGCAAGCAATCAGAATGTAGAAATCCACCGCTTGAGAGGACTCCAGAGAACACAGTCACTGTGAACTTCCGACCACAGTTGTTCCCAAGGGTTTGATCGTTGTGGTCGCCGGATTTCCAATTATTTGCAATGTTTTCTTACAGGAACATACATTTAAAAAAAGTCACTGGCGAGTTACTGATGTGAATAATGTTCTATTTTTTTTTTCTTTAAAAAAGCAGGAATCTCATTCAACAATGCAACACAGCATTGCTGCTTAAGGATATTTCAGACATATGGACACATTGGATAATTCAGTGGAGTAAAGCCACATCACATGCAACTTGATCTTCCATTGTTAAATGAATTTGATAAAAAAAAAAAAAAGTGCAACATTTTCATGCTAGAAAGCATGTTTTATGCAGAAATGTAACTGATTTGATATTACATGCTGCAACAGCCCCTTTAAATACGAGATCAGTGTAGCGAATTTTGATGCTCTTGCCGCCGGAGCTAAAGGCAGACATCGTTGTCACCAGGGCAGCCAGAGCGACCTTTGACACTCTCACCACCTTAGGTGTGAACGCACAGTTAGGGCAAACAAGCTAACTTGTTATGCTTGTCAAGCTGCATAACGAGTAAAAACACTAGAACCTAGGACTTAACAGTCCTCAGTTCAAAACGGAACAGTAGGATTCTGTAGTGATTTACCCTGCTGTTGAGCTCCCTTCCTCCTCATCCCTGTCTATGAGGCGCCGAACTCTGTATCAGTGCGCGAGAGGGACAGTGTTCACTCCGCCCCGAGCTGAACTAAAGTGTTTTTTTTAATAAAACAAGCGTCCCCGTGTCGTGTGACAACAAATCGATTATGAAATTTATTGCCAACACTTTTAGTAATCGATTTTTATTAATTTAATCAATTCGTTGTTGCAGCCCTAGATGCAACGATTAACCAATTTCACTTCTAACCGCACTTTAATTTGTCATGGTTAAGTAATCATAAAGACTTCAACACCGCGTTTCTGCATAGAATAAAACTGCTGCAACTAAACAAAATTATGCCAACTGTGCGCTATTTAAAGTTCCGAGCTTGTTCACAGAGACTAATAACCATAGATTAAATATGGCTGAGGATATTAACTAAGGGCTCTTCACATATTGCATCTTTTGCGCAAGTTTGCAAGTTCGTTATTTCCAATGGAGGCATGCGGCATATTGGGATCGACGTGCTCACACTAGTTGAAAGAATGGCACAATTGCACCACGAGTCACATCAGCTTCGTACCTTGTATGGAATATACACATTTCTACTCCAAGAGAAAAAAACATATCAAATTAAAAATATCAAACATTTTTGTAATATAGTTGATCAGAAGTGCCTTTCGGACAGAGGTTCTGCAGCCTTTGACAACATTTATTTTCTTTAAAAGGGGAATACTTAGCAAGTAGCTTAGATTTACATTAGACAAATACATTTTTTTATCTTATTATTTATAGTTGTCATTTATTTTCAGTGTAAAATTATTACTTATGTTTAAATGCCAAAAGCTTTTTTTCACTTATTTTTAAGTCCAAAGAGAAATGGACTATTAGTAGTTTTTAGTATTATTTTGTGCGGTATTAATTGGTACAACCAAAATCTACAATCGTTGCATCCCTACACACTACATACAAGAGCATACAGTACGTCCAAAACTGTCGAAAAATAAGGGTTTGGTTCTTGTTCTTGTGATAGCAAATAATGCAAAACAATGCCATTTTTTACTCTTAACCCCAATGAATTACTAGCTATTTAAATTTGTTATACAAACGCACACACCTGCTAATACAGTCGCCTGAGTGCTGCTTTTAGAGACCATCAATCAATAACCCATCCATCACAAATAGACATGTTTTGTTCATCAAATTTGCATAGAGCACAGAAGAGATGTGCATGCATGTAACTTGGCACTTAACGTGAAGAGCTTTTCATTTGCCTTCCCATCGAGCACAATTCTGCGGCTGCCGTTATCGCAGGCCTTCAAACAAAATGGCAGAGTTTAAGAGCATTCTGGCACGCAAGCGCTCTCATAACGCGAGCATTTAAGCTTAATGAAAAGCACAAGTGCAGGAACGAGTCATGTAATCAAACAATGAGGCAGCAAAGCGCAGCGGCTCCAGATAAAGAGCGATAATGGGAGTCCGTCTGCTGCTACACTGACAGACAAAACTGGACGTCCAACCTGATTTACACACCAGTTAGATTCCACCAGAATAACAGAGCTCTAAAAAAAGACATAAAACAGATTTGGCTAAGTATAGCTGTCATAATTTAAAGTGAGGTAGGGATTTGTTTCCCATCTGGATGCAATTGTTAAACTCGATCTTGATAAAAACTTGATCTGTTCTTGATAAATTTGTCAAATGAGCGTTCGTTTACGGTAAAGGTATTCTTCATGTAAAGTGATAATGTTTCAGAGGAAATGAGCTGAATAATTAAGTTTTATTTTAGATTTGAATTACATAATGAAATAAATTATTTAATTAGGGATGTGTGTTTTTAACCGATTAATGGTATCAGTTAAATGATCAAAACTATTATTTTGTATATTTTTTAAGTTTGGCTGCATAAGGGGCAGATCACAGTGAATGCGCTTTTTGCATTGAGAAGGGAATCTTTTTGTTTCTGGCACTGCTCGTCCCAGAGAATCAGTGTTTGTGTTGTCAAGATGACTACAAAAGAACTAGTTCTCGCTGTTTCAAGTTATCCAGAGCTATATAAACTGTATGACTTAACATTATTATTAAATATTACAATTATAACAACATAGACAGCAACACTCGTGCACAATTAATACCCAGCTGATTCAGTCGTTTCCTATATTGACATGAAAAAGCGCACTAAGCTTCGTTTTTTCTTGTCAACATAAAAAGGCAGTGTGATGCGCCTTGCGTTTTTTGGAACGGAAAAGCACTTTTGCTGTGATCAGCCCCACATATTTGTTAACTCGCGGGATGGTTAACGTGTAACCACACGTCACTACAGATGTATTTGCCAAAGAAGCAAAATGGAAGACGAATATTGCAGTTTGACACAGAAGAGTTGATGCCAAACCAGCGCTGATGCTGATTGCCTCCTGGATCTGTGTCATAAACACAACAAATAGGTTATAGCTTTCATTTTACAGCTTGTAAGCAAATTAATGCAATATCATATTAAACAACAAAACTGTTTACAAAAATTTGTCATTGTCTTTCATCACACGCAGCACGTGCACTTGAACCGCGAGTGAGCGAGGAAAAAAAAAGCACAGAAGGTAAAACCAGATGCTCAAGAGATAAACTTTAAAATAATGATTTCTATAAAAAAATGTAAAAAGGTTTTGTGATTTAATAATAACAGCGGAGCATTAATTAAAAGCATATTTTCTGTGGAGCGATCGGTTTAAGGTAGCCTGCAATTATTATTTGACGGAAGACAAAAAAAACATGATTGAAAAAAAAAACAGCCTATGCTGGTTCTTAAAAAGAATTTAGTCAGTGTTTTAAATTTGTCGCAGGACTATTTATTTTATTCTTTTTATTTAGTTTATTCTTTTTTTCTATGCCGTTGGAAACACTGCAGGTGTGTTCTGTTGTTATGTTCTGTTATTAATATGTTTGCATGTTAAAATAAGTGTTTTAAAATGCAATATTTAATGTGTCAGACACAAAATAGACACATCAATTTTTATGCTTCAAAAAATTTAATAATAATGTAATATTAATGTGAACAGTTAACGAATAATATTCGATAAACGAGCGGTGGTTGTTGGTTGGCAAAATTAACCGAAATGAGCATCCCTAAACTGAATAAATGTATTTATAAAATAAACTAGAATTTATTTTTATAATTTCAGTTTCCATTTAGGTTTATGTTAGTTAGTTTAAAAATATGGGTCTTTGGTTCCTGGAGGGCCGCAGATCTGCACAGTTTCGCTCCAACCCTAATCAAACACAGCTGATCCAACTAAAGGTGTTTAAGATTACTAGATACTAGAGACTATTAAGCAGGTGTGAGTTGAAGGTGGTTGGAGCTAAACCATGCAGAGCTGCGGCCCTCCAGGAGTTGAGTTTGAGATCACTGGTTTACAGAATAGGATGCCTTGGAATGTTATGATTGACCAATCAAAAATCAGGTACTTTAGACAGCATAATCGTTGATAACCTTTTTTAATTGCCTCACCTTATCAATGGTCGTTAAAGCATGGACATTGTTGAAGTATTACATCACACGCAGTCAAGTCTGTGTAGTTTATGTTCTTTTATAGAGTTGCTCTGTCGACATTATGAATGAATAAGACTCTGCTTTTTAAAAACTAGGGATGCACGATACTGAAAAATATTATATATATATTATATATATTTATATATATATAGAGTGCGATATCGATACAATTTCACTTCATGGCTTGAATAACTCTACTTGAAAATAAATCATTCATTTTGACTGATTGAGGTGGTTTTATAAGGGTGTAGATCAAGCAAAAAAAATAAACATATTGCAAGCAAAATAATTACAATAGAGCAAGGAAAAAAGTTAAATAAACAGTGTATTATGCTTTTCCAAAGAGTGCAACAGTATTCAGGTACGTCACAATATTGATGCCGAAAAAATATATCATGCAGCCCTAGTAAAAACCATGTCATTTCCAGCTTGAACCGAGCCGAAGAAGCGGCAACGAGCAAGTGAAAGCCTGTTGACTTGCTTGCTTTGTTGGGGAGAGCACCTTAGTGTGTCAGATAAAGTACCAAAAAGTATAATGTGATTTACCTTCTATGTGCGATTCAATTGGACAGGAATCACAGGGCTGATTTCTCTAATCCCCACAGATAAGAAAAAATAAAGTAGTGACTGCAGGTTCACTGCAGGAAAGTAGGAAAGTACTTCAAGGTAAGGTAAAAGTACACATTTTTAAAACTACTTAGTAAATTACATTTATGAGAAAAACTACTGAATTACAGTAATTTGAGTATTTGTAATTTGTTACTTTACACCACTATATACTACATACATAAATACATATAAATGTATAAAATCTAAATATTAAAAACTTTCAAGGAATTAAGATGCTGATGACCGTTAAACGCATCATAACAGGCTTGTAAAAAAGTGTCCATTGTGATGCAGTTCCTAGAGAAACGGAATATTAAATGAGTGGGAATGGTTATCTACCTCGGCCTGAATGGATGTAGTACAGTAGGAATTTCATTCAGAAAGATCGGGAAGTTTGGGAAAAGTTATTACAATCTAACAGACACCTCCTCAGCATTACTGTTTGTTGTCAAAACTGATAGTTGGAGGGGCGTGGTTAAGTATGCAAACCACGCCCAATACCTCAAAATCACGTAATCTGACAATTAAACTGAAAACAAAATACAGGAAGTGCATTTTCCTGAGCAAACACACAGATTTTCTTAATGATATCCACAGATAAATTGTTTACCGCAAAACTGGCAATGTGAGCTAACAAATGGTTCGTTTTGATTTCATTTGTACTTCAATGTATTTTTTTTTTTATTAGTTGGGTGAATATTTTTTTGAATTACTTGATAAAAACTAGACACTTTAAATTTGACTTTTTTCTACCACTAAACTCTGACAGGACACCGGAGATACAGTGCAGTGAAGACATCATACCCATTGACTTCAACTAAATACAACCATATACCGTATTTCTTTTAAAAATAGAGTTTGTTGTGATTTCAATGTTGCTTTGACTTTAATCAAAACCTTTTCATTTTATGAAGTGAAACAGTTTTAATATAATTAAATGCATTCATCTATTAGTCATACATTGTGTCTTTAAACTACTTTCCTCTAAATCCAGTTTGTAATGTAGTTTGGTTCATTGCTTTAACAAAGATTCATCAAAAATAATTCAATAATATACATACTGTTAACGGAACAAAATGAATAATGTGGAAATTCATTTCAAAGAGACATAATAATACTTCCAGATGATTCACAGAAAATCAAAATGGAAGTTGTAGCTGCTCGTCACCATAGCACCGATGCAATTTGATTAAATAGATTAAATTACATGCGTTCAAACAAAAGGTTCAGACAAACTTGAGATCTGCAGTCAACAGCTTTACGCCTGTCAGAACTTTATGGAAATTAAATGAAAAGACGAGGTAAAGTTGTCTTAACTACCCGTAAAAAAAAAACCGTCTTGATTTATCTTCCTTGTGCTCCATTTGATTCAATTGCGCATTCAAGTCATGTCAAAAACAATCTTAATGACAGGTTTATACACATGATTACCAGTCATAAACCATAAATTCAGTTTTTTCATTGACAATAAAATGCAACAAACAAACATTCATATTCAAACTTACATTTACTTCATAAATTGACAACTTTAAAAAGGAAAAGTAAGCTACACTGACATCTTTCCATTGTCTGAACACACCTGAAGGGATAAATAAGACTTCCCAACTAGAACTCGCTAAAAGCCTTGCTGTTGCCAACATAATAACTCCAACATTGAATCGTATCATTTTAAATCTCAATACAACTATGCTCCCACAATGATCCCAAACCACAGCAAATTAAGCTGGCAGTCTCACCTTGGCCTGCTGAGCGTTGATGCCCATCTGCTGTGCCCCTTGCGTGAGTGTTTCTGCCAGGACACTTCCTGCTCCTCCAGGCGCCGCTGCCCCCACTCCTCCTCCCGCTCCTACAGAAGATGACACCTGCATTGCGGCACCCTGGTACATTCCTTGCGCGCCCCGACCTCGGCCTACAGGCCCGAGAGCTCCATTGATCACCTGACCCGACTGAGCACCCGCATTCTGTCCCATCATGCCGCTGTTCAGCATAGCCTGGTTAAATCCCATGCCAGCTGATCCGGCGTTATTGCCTTGCGTCCCAGGAGTGCCCCCTGGTTTTTGTGTTTGGGAAGGGGAGCCCTGGCCCAGGGGACTCTTTCCAAGCCCACCCAGCTGAGGTCCGATGCCGCCAGGCTGCGGGCTGATCGAGTTCATGCCAGCACTGCTTCCCGGTCGCAGGAGCTCGGAGAGTTGCTTGTGCTTAGCAGCGGCGTCGGGGACCATGGGACCGTGAGCGCCCGTACCTGCAGCCCCGCCGTTTGAGGGCATGGACATCAGACCCAGGTCTCCGTTAGGAATCAGCTCATCTGGAAGATCGTTCTCCAGGTCATCCCAGGAAAGTGAACCCAACTCTGAGGAAAAAAAATAGAGGGGGGAGTTTAATAACATGAAGCTTTCTTCTTTTTAGAAATTTTCTGCATGCTACTAGGACAGTGATGGGCAAACTTGATCCTGGAGGGCTGGTGTCCCTACAGACTTTTGCTCCAACCCTAATCAAACATACCTGCCTGCAGCTTTCTAGTGATCTTGACTAGTATTGGAGCAAAAGTCTGCAGGGACACCAGCCCTCCAGGATCAAGTTTGCCCAGCAATATAGTTGTAAGAAGGAGTCTGCCTCAACCCAACTTCCACTCTAAATGGTGAATTGATGCTCACTGACTTATGAGAGAAAAGAGAAGTCAAGTTTGTTGTCTCCACATTATTTTTTTGATGACCATCTCGACTAAATGGTAACAATTGTAGAATGGGGATGGGTGTGGTGCACAGAGAACCATCTCATCAATAGTGTTGAAACTGCAATAACATAGTGAGATAGAGAGAACAGCCGAGCCAACAGCCAAGGAGCAACTTCATTTACATCTGAAGGCAGGTCTAAAGGCAACATCTAAAACAGTACAAAGATTTGAGTTTAAGAATGTTCAGGGTGCATCTGACTCCGGTAAACCCAAGGTACTGTCATTATTTTGAGACTGCTATGCTGAATAAACATCATTGAGATTTTTACGTTGTCCTCATTTTTTCTTACATAGTGTTGTTAGGCCTGCACGATTAATCAATTTTAATTTTTATTACTATGGTGAGGGAGGTGAGCGCGAGTAATTAAAACAAACCAACTAACGTTACTTAAACAGCAGACAACTGTTAAAGCAGAACCCACGGGACCCTATTTCACTATGCAGATAATGAAAGCTGTGAACTCTATCTCTGCTCTGCTTTTCTGTGTGTACCTGCTTGCATGAGTTAACGTTTCCTCTCCTCAGCGATACTTGTGGATCCACACACACACACACACGCACAAGTGTGTCTGCAGTGCGAGTTTTCTCCACTGCATCTATCAGGGATCAGCTATAATAACCGCGCATTAGACTGTAACTGCGGTTGTTTATCTGTATCTGTGTCACTCATCGGTAAATAACACCAGAGCCGCGCTGACCGTTAGAGCCAATCGCAGCCCTTTCTGTTGAGTGAGTAAACACAATGAGCTATCACAGGTGTTTAATGGCTGGTTTACACTGACTGGTACGGTACAGTACGGGTCACCTTTATCAGGCTTGCGTTTCCACTGCTAAAAGGGAACCAATAGTACTCTTTTGGTGGGCGTGGTGTACAACAGAAAGTTGCAGTCATCGTCATTTTCACTCAAGAAAATGTCTAAAGTAAAGCTGTACGGGTTGCTCACATATCATATGAGAAGCACTTCTCACAAAACAGAGGCTTTATACACATAAATACTTCTGTATAAATGTTTATTACTAACTTTTCTATGAACATGAGTGGATTATAACTGCAGATCAATGACAGTGCGAAATAGCCTACTGTATTGTCTGCAATTATATAAAATAAATAAATAA
>CAIGQZ010032594.1:24563126-24582423 GCA_903798205.1 Danio tinwini | reverse complement strand
CACACACACACACACACACACACACACACACACCCTTACAGTCTCCGATATGTTACCAATTACAGAAAAACTACACAAACACAGCATACATTTAGTCCTTATTTAGGTTCAAAACAGCAGGAAATAGAGCCCACAGTCAGCAAACCTCTGATGATTAAATGTGTCTTTAATCTTCAGCAGCACGTGTAGCCTCTTGTTAGAAAGTAGTTCCATCATTCCGAGTTCATAATAGTTCAAAAGGTGATAACAATAGTTAAAAAAAAATAAATGTGGTCCTTTTTTTCCGGCTTGTCCTCTGTTGTTTTTTTCGCGTCACTCTCGTGTTTGTCAGTTTCTGACAGGATCAGGTATCAAAAGCACGTCAATAATCAAGCGCACGTTATTATCATCAGTTCAAGAAGTTTGTTATTTCAAATATAGACATGCGGCTTGCACAATCAAAAAAGCAAAACCGTTCGCGCTTCAGACTGGCTCATAAAAAACTACAGGACACAGAGTAAAATCTGCTCTTCTTTTTGGCTTTGTGGCTGTTCATCAAGACGACGACAAGGTTTGTTTGAGCCCAGATCGAACAGGGCTCGTTATTATATGTATATATAGTCTCTCGGCTGTGTATGAAAACATGGAGGCTTCTTTGTTTTCATTCTGGCTTGTTGCGTGAGCTCGTGACGCATCTCTGTAAACCAATAGCGTTCAGCTGCGCATCTAGCTTCGCCTTTTGGTACCATTTCTCGTGTTTGGTGCCCTTTCGAAAGGGTGCCGAAAAAGGGGTACGATACAGTTCGGTACGTCTTTTGACAGTAGAAACGGCCATAAAAGCATACCAAACCGTACCGTACTGTACCAGTCAGTGGAAACGAGCCATAAGAACTCACTCAACAACACTCAAAAAGTGTGATCATATTTACATTAGTTTATTTGCTATAAATGCTCATGTCATTCTGTGCATGTTCTTGAGTTTTGTTGAGTGTTTTCATTCAGCAGGTCAATTTAAAGGTAAAGTTAATTTATCTGACTGCTTGTACTAAATGAAAACATTTTATTACAAATAATATATAAATATATCTATAAATGATACGTTTAAATATAAGAATTCTTGTGCTGTGAAGAAAAATCTAAAATTGTGTATGGAAAGCATTGCCAATGCACCGTGAATGGAATGAAATCAATATGAAACATGTAACACAATCTAAATGTAAAGATTTGAAAAGTTTTATATATCTATATATAAGATTTTGTATATAATTTATTTCACTGAATTTAAAAATACTGTAGTTATTTTATTAATTTGTCATGACAACTGACAACTTTATTGGAAAAAAGGTTTTAAATAAACAGTAGCATTCTGCAGTGTACTTTGTGATTATGCTTGGTCTTCCTTAGGTGCTATTAAAACCACCAAATCAAACCTGCAGTTTTTTTTTAAGAAATTATAGTAAATCACATATTAAATCGCAATCGCAATTTTGATCAGATAAATCACAATTTAATTTTTTCTCCAAATTGTGCAGTCCTAAGTGTTAGGAAACAACACTGCAATCTCGGTACCGGTCGGTACTGAAATTTTAAAAACATCCATTTTCTGCTTACATTTATGCGCAGATCAAGGGAAAATTTTATGGTTTTCAGAAGAGTCTACCAGTATTCAAGTGCAGAATGTAATAAAATATATTTACACAGTCTCCATCAAATAAATAATCAAATCACAATTCATCTTTCTTTAAACTACAAACTTGCAGTACAAACTACAAACTCAATACTATTAATTAGCTTGACATTCTTATACATTTTTTCACAGGCTTTAAACCAAAAACAAATGATAAACGTCATCCTTTATCGTGGTTTTGCAGTGACTTCACAATGTGTTCTGAAATGTGGTGCTGGAAACATATCCAAAACAATTAAATTTGTGTGTTTGTCCTACACTTGTGTTCAATAGCCAATGTAAGGAATATCACATGCATTTACATAGTGCAGTTCACAACTTCTGATAACATTTGCACAGTTTCACTTTCCCTACAACACAACAATAAATCTCTGTCTTTGCTCCTGGTGAAAATAGGATCGATTTTCCAAACTTACATAAAACATCAGCTGCACGGGAATGTAGGGATAATCATGCTATCAATTCGGTTCAATACGATATCTCGGTGCATCACGGTGGATTGACGATTCTTTCCATACACAGTTTTATATTTTCTTCACAGCACAGCAATTCTTGTATTAAAATGTATAAATATATGTATATACTATTTGTAAAACAATTTTGTCTTTTAATACAAACAGTCAGATATATAAACTGTACCTTTAAACAACACAAGCATTTATAGCTAATAAACAAATATAAATATCCTGCTCGCTTTGAGCCTTGTCTACCAAGTTCCCTCTTACACCCCTTTGATTGGTCACGCGTTCAACAGAAAGGCCTGCGATTTGCTCTTACATGCTGGCGCTCTTCACAGATGCACTCATGGGCCACAGTGAGTGAGAGAGAGAGAGAGAGAGAGAGAGAATTGGAGATTACTTTCATTCTCTTAATCGCCATGAAATAGGGGCTTTTGCTGTGTCAGTGAAACAGTGTTCAGCAAACACACACGCAGTGAAATTGTGCACAGTTTCTGAGTTTTTACGTAGTTAGAGCGTTGTAAATACTCGCGCTCGCCTCCCTCACCATAGTATGCTACGGCGACATAGCGCATGCAAGATAAATGACGTCAGTACAAAATAACCGGTTATGATTATTACTGAACTGATACCGAATTGTCCACGTCTGCATCGCGGTGCACCGAAGGAACGATTAATTTTGACACCCCTAGTCTATTGCCTTATGTTTAAATGAGCTTTGCACTCATTTAGATTTATCATTATGCATGCTTTAAATTAGAAAACAGAGATAAGGTAGATTACAATGTCAGTATTTATACAAAAGAGAAAAGCTGCAATTTTCAGTACTGCGGTGTCACTCTTCATCAGTGCAGCAAGGTGATGCATGTCTGTATGATTCTACAGGGGATTAATAATTAAGTTTAAAGTAAATGCTAAGTTACTTTCTTAGTGTGCAAATTTATCAGTAATAAATATGTTGTGCGTCAAAGCGTGTAGAAGACATATAAGTGCTGTAATGCATTCCAAGGGAAGGTCCCTTACAAAGGAAGCCTATTATAAGGCAGTAGAAAGTTGTCATGTAGACCTACTATATCCTAAATATTTTGAAGCCATTCTATAGTTTAATATGAAGTACAGATGAACATTCAAGTGGTTAAATTCATGTTCACTTCAGCGCTTCTAGCCGCTGCACCTGTCAATCATTCTCCATTCATTCACAATTCAAACTGCGTGTCGCGTTCATGACAACACGAAAAACTTTCTCCCAGACTATTCGTTCCTGTTAGTTTAAATAATCAGTGGGGAAATGCATTTAGTTTTGCATTAAATGGCTTTATTTTGACGTGCAACATGGAGATCATTGCCGTTTCTAAATCATGTTGCACTCCGTCTGTTAGATCAGTAGATCGCATTCACAACACTGGAGTAGGGTTAGGCTATTACCTGCGCTTTACACACAAAGTAGGCATACCTGAAACTTTAAATTAGAAAAGGCTCAATAATACATTGGACATCCTCAACGCACTAATTTCTCCCCTTTGTGCTGCTGTTTTAGAAGTAATCAGTGATGCAATCGCTTCATTTAGGCACCGGCTGCGCAGACGCGACATGCGCCGCTCCATAAGATTATTCTTATAATAGGCTAAGTTTATGTTCTTATGTTCCTTCCGCGAACGTTTTTTTCTTCTTGTTTATGCCGCAAAACGTTTGTAAAGCCCGGTTCATTGTGGTTTAGCTGATTAAGCTATACTATTAAAAGGGAAAATGACGGCCCGGCGGATAGTTGTTATTAACAAAAAAATATTTAGCCTAATATAGGCTACTCTGAAACTGTGAATTTCACTGTAATTTTATATATTAACATTTTATTTAACAGACCAGTTTGTCAGATTGTGCACTAAAGCATATAAGCGGACCTTGTTTTGAACTTCACCTCAAATATTCTTGTTTATTTTGTAGATAACTAACCAACAAAAATACATTAAAATAACCAACAAATTATACCAAATGAATTTAGGTTAAAAAAATACATTTTCAGTCAAAAAATAACTTTTCAGAGATGCTTCAGTTTCTCCATCTCACGCGGTGAGTTCAGGATAGGGAATGTTTATTAAGTAAAACAGGTCTCAGATGGTTTAGTTTAATCTGTTTCAAACTTGCAGGAAAATATCAGGCTTTGCTAAAGGTCAATAGTGGTAGCCTTTTACAGATTTCAAAGAAAAATCTTATTAAAAAGGAAACATAAGCTGGACCACAACAGATCAGATCAACGTCATAATGAATGCTCAAATAATGTAGCCCATAGTTTATAGCAAGCATCATGTTTAGTTAGATTGTGCCATCTGTCATCTACAGTAGGCCTATAGGTCTGTTATTTATACTAAAGAAAATATATTATTTGAGTTTATCACCAGAACTATAGAAACTGTATTATGTTAATAAAAAAAATTAATAAAAATAAATAAATAAATGAATTTAATAAATAAATAAACAACACAATATCGGGATCGGATCTGTATCGGTCGATACTTTAATTTTGGTATCGAGATCGGATCGGTTTGAAAAAAATGGTATCGGTGCATCCCTAATTGAAAGTATTTTCCACCTTCAGAAGTAGACAAAAGTTTACAACATCTCTCAACTAAACTTTCTTAAACACTTTTTTTCAACCTATGTTATATGTTTTCCAATTGTCTGGCGTGACAAAAATCTTAATATAAACAAAAAAAACCTAAAACCTCATCAGCAAGGGGAAGCAGTGTAAAAAATTAAATAAATAAAAAACTAGCAAAATGAAAAAAGCTTCCTCTATATATACACACACACATCTATATATCAACAAGCATTAATACATGACAAGTGATTTATTATTATAAATTAATCACATAGCAAATAGGCCTTCAGCCTGTTTTTTGTTATCACACTGAATCATGCAATGTGGCAGAATTTGAGCACACATTCTCTTTTTTCAGAGACAGAAAGCCAGCTTTATATTCATTATAAAAGTGTAATATACACATGATACACCTAAATCGATATTTGGTGCCAATTAGCATTTATTTCACACACCCACTGGTGTCTGAACATTAGGTCTAAGCCTAAAATAGTTTTAAATGTCATCTTGAATATTGATGCTAACTGGTAGGCTGATATGAAAACATAAGATTGTGTAGGAGGTCGAATCGAGATCACAACTGTGTTCCAATTATTCGTGCAGCTCTACCTACTCGTATTTAATCCAGCATCTTTACGATACAGCCAAACATATTTTCAAGTTCAGGAGATGCATAAAGGCGGTCGCACAAGTCTTCAGAGTGTTTTATATATGGTATACCGCGATTTGGAAAAGTAAAAGTTTTAAAACCGCCAAAAAGTTCTGCTATACCGTCCCTACAGTATGTGTAAGGCTTTTCTTTGTTATTAAGGACAACAGTATCTCCAGCAGAAAAGATATCCAAAGATGCCGTTTTTAATTGTGAAAAAATCTGTTTTTGAAACTAATGAAGACAGCAGAAGTCAATGATTGATTTATAGGTTATTATACCGTCAGAATCTTAAACCGGCCTATACCTACCTACAAATGGTGTTAAATGTGTCACACTGTATTTATAAAGGTAGAATTCATCCAAAAAAGTAATTTCTGTCTTAATGTAATTATGTATTTAAAGCACAAAAAAATTAAAAAATATATAATAATAAAAAAATTTATTAAAAAAATTCACAGGCGAGCTAACGCACTGTTTGCTTAGTACAGAGAGGATGCAGGTGTCCGCAAATGATGTCTACTTAAGTGAACAGAACTTGTATTGGCTGTGAATAACAGGTAATAAAGTTGTAAATAAAATTCAGTTTTTATTTACAGGCAGTGAAAGTCAAACAGAAACTGCGGACATCATGATCATTCATATTTTAGAGCAATGATTACAACAAGCATTTGATATGTTTTTTTCTTTAATAGCGAACCCAAAATGTTCTGCATAAAAATAAACATTTAACAGTGTCAGTATAGCTACTCTAGCCTATATAATGTTAAATATAATGTAAGAGGGAATCTAAAAAAAAAAAGGTCTAATAATGTTGTCAATGGCAGACTGGAAGCATACGTCTCAAACATAAGAATTCAACTTGAGAACTATGAATAATTGTATTCTGATGTTATATGTTTACTGTGCATTAACGACCAGGACAATTTTAAAGCTTATTCAAGTCCACCATTCCAAGTCTATACAAGATTTAGCATTTTAACCAACAGTAGACCTACACATAGGCCTAATATTATTATTAGTGTTGTTTTACCATGTTTGAGAATTAACAATGATAATAGCCTACTCATATTAGGCTTTATTTCACATCTACAGAATCATGAGAAAATTGTGATCTTGATTTTAAGCAAAAAAAATTAAAAATAATTGTGATTCTCATTTAAGCCAGAATCGGGCAGCTCTACGAGTAGAAGTGTTAACTGTTTCCTGGATTTGAAAACAACAAAAAAAATCCAACAGAAAATTCCATCTGCTTAGAATTTATGACCACACAGCAGAAGTGCATCTGCTAAAGACCGATGATAAAATAAACAATAAACCGCAAATAATTTCATATATCTAATAAAACTTCTACGGTGGTTTTCTCATTTACCCAAAAGACCGGTATCACTGTGGAAGAAAATTCTGTTTAATAAAAAATAAATCATTCTTTACAGTCTGTTCTATTACATGTGTTAAAGGTTTAATAAAAAAAATACAATGTCGACAATAAAAATAAACTGCCAAAATCTGCTGTAAAATACAAAAGGTGAATACCATAGCAAAATACATACTGTCAACTAATAAATCTCACATATTAAAAGGCTCATTGAAGCTGTGATTTTCACACTATGCAAATATTGTTTTAGCTGCTTTATGTTGCGAGGAAAAACAGCAGAGAGAATAGCAGTCGAAATCAATATGCCTGCATGAGGCTGGATCTACAACTGAGTCTGCTAATAGCCCTAATAAATCCACCTCATCCATTAAAACCTGCTAATGAACCACCGACACTTCACTCACACACAAACACGCAGACAGGAGTGTGTATGACGCAGCAGAACAGCTGGATGGAGACGTCTTCCAGCACCTCCATGACTGACGACAGCTGTTAGCTTATTTAGCAAAGCAAATACCACCAACGCAAGGGAAAATTGATAGAAGACAATGTCACGACTGATTCAGGTGCAAGAGCGCAATACATTATTGCATTTGATAACTTATGATTCAGTTTGTTTCTTTCTAGACAAAATTTTTTTTTTGCCCGTTGAAACTACTTATTTAAAATGAGCTGAAACTCCACAATTCTTGAGATTTCATTGGGACAACTTCATTTTTTTTATGTTCAATCCACATAAATTTGTTATAAGTCTTAAGTGAACTTAATTTGTGTTGGGACAACATGAATGAATTGTGTGGAACCCTGCATTTTTTACAGTGTAGAGGGCTCACTTATAGAAAATAAGTAGTGCATAAGACATAGCATGCAGATGGACAGATATGTATTAAAAATAAGAACCTACTTAAATGTATGCGATGTTGAATGTCAAACATCATCATTTCTTGTGTCCAAATGTTTTAAACCCTCGACAGGCCTTGAAAACACAAGCAAATGATCAACTTTGACTCGATTATGGTTAAACCCTACAAATTGTGTGTTCTGTGGATCTTGGTCAACTATGATTCCAGCTCAACACTGCATATCTTGCGATGTGACTATTGCAAATGCGCACATTGCGATATCGATGCTGAAATGATATATTGTGCAACCCTAGTATGTATACATGAACAATTTAAAGTATGTATTAAAATACAACAAAAAAAGTACATACTGCATAGTAATCAATATTAGTTTGGTGAAAAGACAACACAGCATTCTATGGTTTGCAAAGTTTGCCACTTAAAGGTGCATTACGCAGGAACTAGTGGTTGAACTAGGTATTGCAGTCTAAATTCAAAATATTGGAGAGGGATTTTAGAGACCCTTCCAAAGATGACTTTAGGTTGCCAGATTGATGACAAAAACAGAAGCAACCATGCCTGACATTCGAGCCTTACAATGCAAGCTGCTCGGCTATTATTTACATTTGTAATACTTCCATTATTTGCCAATTAAAAACCACCTCGTGTAGATTTTTATAACTCTGAATCTGTGTCTTACTTTGGAGGCTGCTACTGTCACATACCATATACATTCAGGCCCAATCCCAATTGTACCCCTTAGCCCTTACCCTTACCCCTCGTTTTGCTTGTTCACACCAAGGGGTAGGGGTGTCCCAATTCTCTATAGGCATATTACTCTATATTCTCTAAGGCATAGGGCTATGGGGAAGGGGTAAATAGCCCTTCGAACAAAGATTTTTCAGGACCACACTTAATGCCAAGGGGTAAGAAAATTTCCCAGAATGCACCAGCCACAGTGGCAGTATTGCTGAATTGCCCACAACATTCTGACACTCAATGACATTCCAATACCCTGTCAGAAAAGTTTAGTGGCTGGGAATGAGCTTTTTACAGTGTCTGCTATAATGTTAGTGTTGATTTCGTGTGTTTACAGATGAATATGGCCATGGTGTAAATACACAGTATAGATACAATCTTATTGCCACATTTGATCGTTAGGATTACATAATATATGCCTTCAGTTGTTTCCCGAAGATAAATACCAAAAAATAACACAACTGGAATAACTGCAACAGTCACGATCGTCTGATCTTATGTGAAGCAAGAGATTGCGATGACATATGATGAGATGACGTGTGCTGTCCCAATTCTTAGGGGTAAATTTTGAAGCCCTTCCGTTTAACCCTCGGTTGTAGGGCCAGGGGGAAGGGGTAGGGGTACAAAAATAGAATAGGGATTGGGCCTCAGACAGTCTTCATTTGTTAAATGAAATACACTGCATTTACCATCAAGGCAACCCATGGTGTCAAAATATAATTGGGTAAACTGCCAGTGAGTGGAGCTACAATGGGACGATTACAGTTTTCAAGGTATACCGCAGTTTTAAGTCAAGGTTTTAAAGCCATTAAAATTTTCTGCAATACCGTTCCTAAAGTACATGTACGATTTATTTATTTACCATCATTTTCCATTAAAATTCTCACACCAATACTAATAAATATACAGTGCTTTCCACAGGTCTGAAATATTCTCGCAGTGGTAGCTGGATTGAAACACACCTTTTACCCACGGCACATGGTTAACTACATGCGACAAAAACAAAAAGTGATTTTAACAATATATTTTATTTATAATAGTTTCTTTTCAATTGGTCGAAGTTTAAAAAAAATAAAGCTAAAATAAAAAAGAAATCCACTATTTGTTTTACTTTTATTCTATTCAGGAGCCATGTGCACCCACTGACAGGTAAACTCTGCTGATGACATTTCATACAGTTTTGCCAAAGCATGTTAGATATGTATAAAATATGTAATATATATATATATAATATATACACATAGTCAAACTAAAAATATATACAGCAAATGAGAAATAAACAAAAACAGACAACATCTCTAAAAAGAATAATAATTACAAGAATAAAAATGTAGATAATTTAAATAAGGCAAAGTTTGTTAACCATTTTTAAGGGTGTACAACTATTTTGCAGCCAGTTTAGATGCAATTTCGACCTCTCGGAGTATATAGCAAAGTTTATAAGTCGTAAGATCAAATAATTATTTAATATTTCTCTCGCTGTGCCTGTGCTGTCAGCTGTAAAGCCAAGTAGAAGTAAATCAGGCTTAAAATAAAATTGTAATGCAAAAATGTATACAATTATTGACGGCTTTAGAAAGCGAAACCATAAGCTGAATCCCGGACATTTTAGAAGATTTAGAAACAGTTTTATGCGGAAGTGACGGCATGCAGTGAGTTTTGTAAGTCGACAAAACTAAAGTTTAAATCATCTGATTACTAAGCATGCCTCCTGATAAGATTTTTTTATGAAGTAAAAAGGAGGGATGACGAATCAGGGAGGTAAAGATTTAATAAACCTAATTCTCGGCCATGGCTAAGACTACAGATAATTCTATAAAACATGTTTTTTTTTGTATTCTATAGAATTGTCTGTAGAATTTAATTCAAATTAAATTATTATTCATGCAAAAGATTTCTTAAATGATCTTAGCATCACTCCAGTTGATGTCTTTACGTTGTTTTCCAGTTACATTTAGGATTCATTTCTGTAATTTAGATTAATAATTGTACACTAACAATAATACTTTTATTTATTAATCATTTGACGTATATATATATATTTTATATATATTTTTTTTTTATATATATTTTTTTATATATATATATATTTTTTTTTTTTACAGGTGGAGGGTGCCTCAGTAGAGCTTTATGTCTAGCAACGCCCCTGTAACCAAATATACTTGGGCGGCCGTTAATATACCTAGGTGGCTCGCCCAAGCAAAGTCTATGTGTGGGAAGCACTAAATACATATTTATGGATAAAATGTCATATTTTGCCATGGTTTATGTGCAACTTGAAACTTACAAAACATGGCAACATTTGAAATCTTTAAACTATTTAACATTCACTCATCAATAAAAAGCTGCCAATAAAATACATGATTTTAGCTGAAAAATACTAAAATGTAACAAAAAAAAAACTTGTATTTAAAATAAAGTAGAATTCAAAACATAGTAATCACTACTCAATATGCTGCACATTAAAATCACAAGTAGCCTATGTTTTGGCAACCCTGAATTCTTGCTCACAGTGAGCGGTGTTACCCTATGCTGCACTCTGCAGTAGCTGAACGCCTCTGATTAAGATGCAGCATGGGCATCACTGAGGTCACACGGGTTCGAGAGTAAACACAGACACACACGCTGCCAGACACAGCAGGTGCTAAACATGCGGGAGGCAAGAGCAGGGCTTATCCCTTTTCTTTTGCTGGCTGTTTAATGACCCACATCACAGAGCCAGACTCGTGCTTGCGTACACACTCAGCCGTCTGGTGCCAATGTCCCTCCCCCTCCGTGCTTGGAGCTGAGCCAAAATGCAAAGCAAAATTGGGTTCGGAAGCACCTTGGAGTCTCAGGTCCCAACAGGGGATCCAAATTTGTCCCTCTATCATCGTGCTGAAGCTCGTTATAGTGGCTCCGGCGGTGGGCTATAAATAGTCTCCCTGCGCAGCAGCAGCAGACCACAGCTGTCGTCCTCCGCGTCTGGAAGACAGCAGGCCGTCTGAGCTGGGACAGGTGTGTTTCTCCTGAGATTTCACATAGATGGCGAGAATGCTAATAGATCTAGAGGAAGTGAGACTTTCAGCTTGGCAATGCATCGTTGCCAGTGTTCTCAGAAGTGTCCGATTCCAAGAAATAGCTTATTTAAAATCCCAGTATTAATAATATAATTTACTCAATCTAAAGCTGTGTAGTGGACAAGAAACTTATCACTACACATTGGCAGGCCTGTCACAATAATCAATATATCGACTTATCGCACAACACATGGACATCAATTCAATTATTTTTTGTGATGCAATAAATATCGCCCATACAGAAAAAAAATTCTAGCAACATTTTAGCTGATTGTGCAACATCTCTACCTCTACTGGAGGTGTCGGTATGGTTAAAAACTCTATAGTATTAACTATAAATTACTATAGTATATTTTCATGTGTAAGTCTGACAACTGAAAATAGATCTGGTAGCAGATATATTACTTTTCACCATGCACTTTTTTGCTAACACTAATTATTATTATTCATTTAGGATATGCGTTTTCACACTTTGATTCCAATGCCTAATTATTGAATTGTTAAAATGCCTATAATTAAATGAAATATTCTTAAGAATAAAATAATTGTGTGTTTTTAGCAAGAGTGTACTTGCATTGTGATTTTATATTGTCATTCTGGCATTATGTAATGAGTGGCATAAAATGGTCTCAAAATGACAATAGTATCGTTTATCGCAATATATTTTGGTGCAATATATCGTACAACAAAAAATAGCTATCGTGACAGGCCTACACTAGGGCCTGCTTGATATTGGGAAAAGACTAACATTGCAATGTTATATTTCTGCTATACACTTTGCGATATTGTGTATAACAGGGTTCATACACATTTTTACAACTAAAATTCCATGACTTTTCCCAAGACTTTTCCAGAACTTTCAAGTACATTTTCATGACGTAATGTTTTATGTGATCTCTATACATGGTAAATAATAAGAATAATAAGAAATGACAATGAAGTTCAAATATATTACAGCATATCATTGTAAAATTGATTTTGATAATGCTTACACAGCACTAACAATGTGAGAGCAAGTTTCTGACCAAGGACAGAAAAGAAGACAACTAACCTATATTCAAGTTAGGGCTGCACAATATAATGTTTCAGCATCGATAATCGCAATGTGTGCATCGCAGGATATGCAATGTTGGGATTATAGTTTAATAAAGAGTTTAACTCCTTTAAAATGGAAACAAGTGAAGTGTGGGTAAATAGTGAGTACATTTTTTACTTTGAGTAAACTGTCCCTTTAAGGACTGTGACTGTGTGAACATTTCTGTATTTTAAATTTTAAAACATCCGTTCACAAGAAGTTTTTTGTAACATTAATAAATATTGTACAATATACAATGAAGACTATGCAGTGTTGATTATACATGTGTTCATGTACAAGTGTTCATGTACCTGAATAATGAATACCGGAAAACTATAATTCACTTTTATTTTTACTATATTTTATTTATCTAATTTATTTGTTATATATTTTGAGATTCACTCCCCTAACAAAATCCGCCCAATCAATCCAAATAAACCAGTTAAAATGTCTGGTGAAATTGTATTCACATCGCAATATATATCAGAGAAATACAAAACATCGTAATGTCAGAATTTTCCAATATCGCGCAGCCCTAATTCAAGTATACAGATATTTGTTAAACTAATTTCCATGACTTTTCGTTTAAGCTCAAGTCGACCATGGCTTGTTATTATATGTATATGAGCAATTCCAGCATTATGGATGTGACATTTGCAGTAAAATCTCAAAACAGAAATTGACAGAGGAAGTATATGTTAACATTATATTGAAACATCTGTTTATATTTTCCAAAACAACTAACCACAGACTTATGGTAGCAGAAAAATATCAATCTGTAAACTTATTTTATGTTTTAAATTAAGAAAATAAACATGTGTTATGGATGTGACAAAAAAAAGTCTGTGAGTTTACAGTATGCGACATACTCTGTAGAAATTCTGTTAATTAAACTGCACAACCCAAAATAAATTATGCTAATCAACAGGATAAGAGGTGTCTCACTATAGAACAGACATGATTGATTTTATTTAAATTTTACATTTTTGCATTTATAAGGAAAAAGCTTTGTTATGGATGTGACATCTCTCTGTTATGGATGTGACGAATGTGTGACTTTTGTAAATCAGATATAATTGTTTGAAAACACTGACAGAAACATTTTTGAGTATTTTTAAAGTACTGTAAAATACTTGCTTACACAAAAAGCACAGAAACGGTTTCGCTATTTTGGCAAATACGTAATTTTTTTTCATGGCAAGGTTGACATTTGCATGGACTTGCTCATATATTATTACGGTGTAATGTCTCAGCTGTGTATTTAAAAATGACGCTTCCTTTGTTTTCATTCTCCTGGCTTGTGCACAAGCTAGTGACACATCTCTGTAAACCAATAGCGTTCAGCTGCGCGTCTGGCTCCGCCTTTTGGTATCCTTTTGTTATGCTAGGTATCCATATGAAAGGGTACCCAAAAAGTGGTATGGTACGGTTCGCTTTTTGATACCTTTTGAAAGTGGAAACGGCCATAAAAGCATACCAAAATGTACCGTACCACTGAGTGGAAACGGGCCAAAAGTAAACAGTGCTTTACAGTCTTCTGTGAGTTTATCAGTATTCAGGTACACAAATTAAATAGTCAAAATGTAAAATAACACTGTATGGTGTTCATCGTATATACATTTACAATTAAGCTTCTTTTAAAAGTTACACACATTTTATTTTATTGTGGCCGAATGCTTGAACTTATTTAAAATGCTAACATGGGCCTTAAGAAAGCATGCAAATGCTAACATAGTGGAGTCGCTGCAAAACGTAACCATAAATCAAGTGTTTTCAACTATAGCTACCGGTTAACTAAAACCCTGACTCCACATTGCAAATCCTGCGATGTGACTATTGCAAATGCAGTCTGACCAAAGAGTTGAAAATCTAATGGGTCTGAGGGCTTAGATGAATCATTTGTTGGCTGGCAAGAGTAGCAACACAGCTTTAATTGTTATTTTTTTGAAATATGCTTTTAAGAATTGATATAAAGAGGTTCAAATGATCATTGAGTATATACCCACCACCTTCACATCCTGGGAACAGCAGAACAAAGTATGAATTGGGATTTGAAGATATAGAGGACATATCCCTGTAATTCCTTTCAGGAGTGTTTGCACACAAAAGAGTGTGTGCACACGTCGATGTGAGCAGCAGGCCACTTCAGCTTTCACAAGGCCAGACCTGCTGTGGCTGATAGACAGCAGTGGAGTGGAAAAGTGACAGAGGAACTCTTGGCTCGGAGCTGGAAGGTTAGCACAAGGCTGGTTTGGTCACATGGCTTACCACTAAAAGTTTTTATTGGGCCAAATCCTATCTTGTAAAAGTGTCTTGTTTCCTTCTTTCATCCAAGCTCACAAACACAGCATTCTCTTCATTTCCCTGCTCTAGTTTGAAACACTTTTCACTAACAATTTTCACTTTGCAACACTTTTGAAGTTGAAATCTCTTTAGAAACTCAAACAGAACATTTCAAAGCTTAACAAATGTTGAAAGATAAAAAATGTGCATATTTCAAGCAAGTTATTTTAAAAGATAAATTGGGTCTGTTTGTCATGTAAAAGTAAATTTATACAAATGTCAACCTTGCCATGAAAAAAAAATAGTTTTTACCAAAATACAGAAACCGTTTCTGCTTTTGTGTAAGCAAGTATTTTAAAGTACTTTAGAAATACTCCAAAAATGTCCCTGTAATGTTTACAAACTATTATATTTGATTTACCAAAGTCACACAAATGGAAATTTTACATCCGTCACATCCATAAAGGAGAGATGTCACATCCGGAGAGATGACACTTTTTCCTCATAAATGCAAAAATATAAAACTAAATAAAATCTATTATTTTCTATCTATAGTGAGCCTTATCCTTATGATTAACATTTTTTCTTTTAGGTTGTGCAGTTTAATTCACAGAACTTCTACAAAGTATGTTTTATACTGTAAACTCGCAGACTTTTAGTGTCACATCCATAACGCATGTTTATTTTCCTCATTTAAAGTACAAAACATGTTTACATATTGATATTTTTCTGATCCCATATCTCTGTGGTCAGTTGTTCTGGAAAATATAAACAGATGTTTCAATTTATTATTAACGTATACTTTCTATACGAATTTATGTTTTGGGTTTTTGCTGCAAATGTCAAATCCATAACGCTGGAATTGCTCCTTAATATTAACAGAATAGCTCATTGACAATTATCAAAATTGGTCCTGAATTCTTGGTTTTGGTCAATAATCATTTTGATGTACTACTAATTCTTTTTTTTTTTTTTTTTACATCAGAGGTACTAAATATGGCGATGCAGTGGCGCAGTAGGTAGTGCTGTCGCCTCACAGCAAGAAGGTCTCTGGGTCGCAGGGTCGAGTCTCGGCTGGGTCAGTTGGCGTTTCTGTCTGGAGTTTGTATGTTCTCCCTGCTTTCGTGTGGGTTTCCTCCGGGTGCTCCGGTTTCCCCCACAGTCCAAAGACATGCACTATAGGTGAATTGGGTAGGCTAAATTGTCTGTAGTGTATGAATGTGAATGAGTGTGTGTGAATGTTTCCCAGTGATGGGTTGTGGCTGGAAGTGCATCCGCTGCGTAAAACACATGCTGGATAAGTTGGCGGTTCATTTCGCTGTGGCGACCCCAGAGTAATAAAGGGACTAAGCCGAAAAGAAAATTAATGAATGAAGGTACTAAATATATATCATATTTTATATCACAACCACAGCTGGTTGTGCTTTAGCAGTGACTGCTAATACTAGCATATTAACAATTTCTCAAGAAAAAACGTCTCAGATAAGCCATTCACAGATCACCTTCAACAAACTAAAAGAAAATTTCTAAAAAGATTTTTAGCAGACATCAACCCACAGTGCTTTGTTTTTGTTAAGACTACTACATTATTTAGCACAATACAAAACTAAAACAAACTGCATCTTTGTGGACTCAATTGTGAACTAGCGTAATTGTATGTGCACAATTTTATCCACAAAGATGCAGTTTAATTGACTTCATAGGCCTAAAGCCTCAGTCACACTGCACTTTTTGCCCCATAGACATCCATTTATACGCAAGTGAATTCGGCAGACCGGCAATGCAAGCTCATGTGACAAGTTTCGCATGCCGCTGCGTTGGAAAGTTCAAGCTTGGTGAACTCTGACCTGCGAAACTGCATCACGTGAATGCATGAGACCAATGGAAGATCAAAACATGACCTCTCTTTGCAGTGCCGTACGTACAGAATTTTGCATGCTCAAACAAAAGTGTGAATGCAGCATAAGGCTAACTGTCAACGATTAATCCATTCATAAAACACTTTAATAATACACACAAAGTATCACAGCTGAAAAGGGTGGAAGAAAATACTCTCTGATAATAAAGCACACCGATAATAAAACCACACAGCAGATAAACTTCTTAACATCCCTTGCTAAATTAAGCCCTGTGCTGCAATTTACCATAGTTGAATCTATAAGGAATGCACAAATAATACAGCTAATTATGAAGTCGCATGATTGCTTTCCATTTATAAAACATTTAAGAGCTGTAACCAATCACAGTCATCTAAACTACCATTAACCATGGGATATCAAGAACCATTATCTACAGCACTGCTGGATGCATCCCTACTAGGGGTGCGGGGAAAATCAGATTCTTAGAAAGCAAAAGGCGGAACAAAATGCACAGAACAAGTGTAGCGCTTACTGTCTGAGGCATGCACATAACAGATAAAAGATGGTGGCATGCAAAATCAGACTGGCACTATCTGCATTAAAAGCTAGCATAAGGAAGCACTTTTGCTTATGTGAAGTTGACCCTGGACAAGAGCCTCACACAGACGTGTATATCTACTTATTTTAGATCTATACTTATTTTAAGCATTGCATCAATGGACTGTTTAATAATACATAACTTGACGGTGTTAGTAACGTAATATAGCAATTTAAGCAAGGTATTGTTTTGTCTTAATTATATTGATCGTTATCAACTAGGGTTGGGCGATGTCAACCAATTTGGCTTCGTACGATGTCTAATGTGAAACATCACTTTGGACAATGACATCGTCGTAGGCAGAGGTGAATTAATTATTGATGAATAAAAATACATAACGAATTAATTATTTGTAGGCTACCGTTTCAACTACCTGACCCGCATGGTCTTTGTTTTACCCATAATCAAATTAAATACCCATAAATAAATAAAGATAAGTTACACACAAATTACCACTTGCCAATTACTTTTTCTGCAGGACTCTGGCATGAATCGGCAGAGTGATCTGCGTTGTTATAATGGCGTCGACAAACTTGGTTGGTAAAAAAGGTGAACAACCAACCAACAGTATCTGAGGTTTTTTACAAAAATACTAAGTATAAGCGTAAAAGTGAAAGATTGAAACAGTGTACTGATGCTGTGGCACGTTACAGATTTAAAAGACAAAAAAAATCCTTACATTTCCTTTTTTTTTTTTTTACGGGGCCTAAGTGTATTTTTCGCGTGCGGGTTTGGGAACGGAGCGGAGGATTGGCGATGCCGGCTCAGCATCATGATATCTATCGGCCATCGGCGATGGCATAGTCTATCGATGCAATCCTATTATCAACACAATATTTTGTCAGTGGTTCAGAATATACTTTCAGTATGCTTGTATTTTTTTTTCACAGTATGCTTGTATTTTGTAGTAAGTGTTTTATTGTGTTGTTCTTGTATTCATTTGCTACAAGCAAACAGCTTGTTCTTTGTAACCTTGATGTTGACTTGCCAAATCACATTAATTTGTTTTATTAATAAAGTATATTAGTAGCACTCAATTGCACCAAAAAATCCAGGGACAAGCAATTTGTATGTGTGACGCTACCAGATGCTACAGTATGTGACAAACATTTAAAGTGTGTTCACATTAGGCTATCTGAATAATTCTTCAAAAATGATACATCAGGTCTTTATAAGCGAGTTATTGAATCATCAAATTATAAATGTTAGGGTGCTTTCAGGCCTAGATGTTTATTTCGGAAAATGGCACTGTTACCCTTTAGCTCGGTTTGTTTGGGCATATGTGAACACCTCAATCGCGCTCTAATCAGCACCAAAACAATTGGTCCGAGAACGCCTGAACAAGGTGATACCAGCTCGATTGAAACAAACTCTGGAGCAGTTAACTTGTAGTGAGAAAGCAATATGATCCAACAAATAAACAAACTATATCACATAGGGGTGTCAAAATGAATAGTTTTTTTGGTGCACCGTGATGCAGACGTGGACAACTCTGTATCGGTTTAGTAATAGATCATAACCGGTTATTACAGACTGACGTCGTGTTACTATGGCGAGGGAGGCAAGTCTGAGTAACCAAAACACAGCAACTACTTAAAAAGCAGATAACTTGACTTGACGTTTCCTCTCCTCTCGGCTGTTACAGCGTTCCTTCTAGATCCAGACACGAGCGCGTGTCTGCAGAGCGAGTTTTCTCCTCCGCATCTATCATGGATCAGCTGTAATGGCTGTGATGGATTTCTCTTGAGCGCGAGACCAATCATTGGGGTGTAAGAACTCGCTTTTGTATCAGGTAACATGTCACAGCATGAGTACACTGCTTCAATCTTTCGCTTTTTTTTATGCAATATTATCGATACATCTAACTATCGTGATAGTTTCTTTTACGATAGTGTATCGATAGTCCAACCTCAAGTATAGATTCATGTTGTTAGTTTAAAATGGCATTTTAGAACGAAAATGATCCACATCCTAACTGGCGTTTCACCAAGCATTTCTGAACAGCCCTCCGTCTGCTAAAAGCGCACATCACGTGACCAAACACACACACACAGCCCCACACACACACACACACA
>CAIGQZ010032594.1:24530325-24553126 GCA_903798205.1 Danio tinwini | reverse complement strand
ATATATATATTCTTATTAAACTTCACAGCCACAAATATAAAAAACACAACTTGTAATAAAACTGGGCGGGGATTAGATACTAAGAATCAGATACTTGTTAATATAATTTAAATTTTGATTTCTCTTGTCCAATTTCTGCATTCACTCACTACTCTGCCAGAAACTTTGACGCTGGAGAGCACCTTCAAAATTAATCTAAACATTTGTTTAGAGATGGACTGCAAGATGTGCTCAAAAGAGGGGCTACATGTGGTGAAGAACAATGGCAAAGCTAAGTGTAATTATTGCAATAAACTATAAGTTATAAAGCAGAGTCTCGCGACCAACATGACAAAGCATCTGCGGTTGGTTCACATACTTTACGAATATCGAATTAAAAGAATGGCATGTTAGGTTCATTATGCATCCCGCGGGTGCAACCAACAAGAGTTGTGCATTTTAGTTTAACTTCTTGAGCGTGATGATCAGTTCGCTGTTAGTGTTTTTTTGTGTTTTTTAGTGATTTTTCAGCACATCAGGCAATCACAAAGCAAAAGTAAAAGAGAGCAGAGTGGACATTACTGTTAGAATTGATGCTGAAAATGAACCAATCAATTGAAGCCATGTAAAGAAAGCAATAAGACCGTGAATCCACTATTTCACTTATTTTTGTTTTCCTGATTGTTCTTGATATGTACAGGTTAATAATAGCATAGTGCAGCAAAGTGGTGGTGATTTACTTTTGTTTGTTTACATTGTTAAAATGTCTGCATTGTTTTATGCAACAGTAAATCATGGCTGTTTAGTTTTTAGAAGTAATAGTGGTGCTTTCTTTTCCCTGAAATAACACAAACATTTACCGGTTATTAGATTTTCTAAGATATCGTACTAAATTTATAACATGCTATTGCACATGGAAATTTTCTTAAATAAGTTGCACATCCCTACAAACAACAAAACCAAAAAGCGTGAACACACTGTGAGATCTTCCAGAATGCTTTTTTACCTAGATTTATTATTTAGCTTTGCTAAAAATCTCTTCGACAAAAACAAAAATGTCAACTGCGCCTACCTAATGATAAACGACTTTCAGACAATTAAATAAAGCAAAAATCATGACCCAAAATTAAGGTTAAAGTTCCCAGACTAGCGACAAAGGACATTTGCAGACAAAGTATTTGCCTTTTATTATAGTGACATTAGTTTACTTTGCCTTCAGGAGTGTGAAAAACACTTTCCTGTGAAAACCATCATCACAGGTGTAGTAACAGTGCATTAGCACCTCTCAAGTGCAAATATAACTGAAAATATCAACCTGACGGTGAAAAAACACGTAATGAAAGAAATTACACACTTCACCAGTCAAAATCATCACACATCATTAAATAGTACAGAACGCACATAGGCAAGATGGATGCTAATGAGTAGGATGGTCCAACAAGCATTAAGAACAGAAGCCAGAGAAACAGGTCTCTACAGGTGCAACAAGACTTCACAGCTATTAAACCAAGAGTATACAAATACACAGGCTGCCTGCTGACATCGTTAATCAGACACATTACATGCTGATTTGTGTAAAAGACACTTCATGCAAACTTCATGCAAGCCGTGTGTGGCAACCGACAGCTTTTTAACACATTTGAGTGCTAGTTATTGCACACAGTGATGCAAACCTTTAGCATGCACACAGTGACCGTCATAAAAGCCCTTTATGTGGTTATTAATGAAAGCTGAAGATGCTACAAACTGGCTATTCAAAGTAATGGTTGATACACTAATACAATGCATCAATGGAAAAAAACAAACAAAGCAGTGGACTTGCCTGACTGGCATTATGACTGACAAAATACCAAACAGCAAAATATATTTGGGAGCATCTGTGCAAATGCAAACAATTGTTGCCATGCGACCAGTTTTCACTACAAAATGTTCAATGCATGCAATATTTAGGACTTAGGAATAGTTTAAAACAGTTGTCATGCCAATTTGCTGCAGTAAAAAAAAGACTGCAATGCTTGCCCTGCCTTCAAGCTCTTCTTATTGGCCCATTGCTCTTGAACTGAATACGAATGGATTGGTTAATATCAGCTGTCAATCACTCAATGCCTTTCTTCAGATGATAGGGAGCAACAGCCGAGAAAACGTAGTTCCTGATACGAGAGAATGAAAATAACACTGGCAGATTTTGTGAAGAGTGGATAAAATCCACTATGAAAATGACTAAAGCCATTCACCAGAAAGTCAGAGGGATGGACTTTGCAGGTAATTTGCCACAAATTAAGCATGAGATGTTCTATTTAATCAGTTATTTAATCGTCACGATGCTGTCAGTCGTGCAACGAGCGTGTGACGTATCTCTGTAAACCAATAGCGTTCAGCTGCGCGTCTAGATCCGCCTTTTGGTACCCTTTTGCCGTGCTAGCTACCCTATGCAAAGGGTACCCAAAAAGTGGTAAGGTACGGTTGGCTTTTAGGTACCTATTGACAGTGGAAACGGCCATAAAAGGCGTACCATTAGGTAATGTGTTGTATGGTTTCAAACTGCTATTGGAGCACTAAGCATTTGCTTTTTGCAGTTTTGCTTTATAAAGAGATTGTTCATCAAAATGAAAATCTACAGTTTATTTACTCACGCTTTAGTCTCCCAAGTTATACAAACAACATTTTTTGTCCTGCTATCATCATATCATTCAGTAAAAAACATGCAGAGGCAACACCAAATAAAAACCAGTGGCTCCTGATAATACATTAAGGTCTTATGAAGTGAAACTTTGCAAGACCTTAAACATTATCATATTCCATATTATTCCAACATGATCACCTTATCTAAAGTGTCAAGTTTCCAGCTGCTGATGACATACACAGATCTAAACTCACACCTGAGTAGGCCTGTCATATCTATTTTTGTTGCATCAAAATATACTGCGATAAACAATATTATTGTCATTTTAAGGCCATTTTATGCTACTCAATATATAATGCCAGAATGACAATACAATAGCATCACAATGCAAGTACACTCTTCCAAAGAACACAAAATATTTTATTCTTAAGAATATTTAATTTAATTATAGTATTAATAATTTATTTATTAATAGTTAGGCATTGGAATCAGAATGTGAAAACTCAAATCCTAAATAAATTATAATAAATGTTAACAAACAAAAGAGCAAGGTGAAAAGTAACAGAGGCTGCGATATCTGCTTCCAGATCGATTTTCAGTCATCAGACACCCACATGAAAACATGAAGGTAATTTATAGTAAATACTATAGTGCTTTTTTATAACCATACTGACACTAACACCTCCAATAGAGATAGAAAAGTTGCACAATCAGCTAAAATGTTGCTAGAATTGTTTTTTATGTATGGACGATATATATTGCCTCACCAAAAATGATTGAGTTCATGTCTATGTAGTGTGATAAGTCGATATATTGATTGTGACAGGCCTACACCTGGGGTCATGCTGTTTGCTTACAGTAGAGAGGAAGGATGTCATGAACCATTTGCCATGGCTGTGCATTAAAGCTATACACATTTTAAATAACATTGTGTTTTTAAATTTTGTTTTGCTTAATAAGTACCACCAGGAGCCACAGATATTCAATTTGTTGAGCATGTATGCACCCTTTAATAACTCAAAGTACTGTGTATTTCATGAATCACCAAGGGCTATGGTTTTAATGTTGTACTTTAAAAAAAATAATAATAAAAATCACTAAAAATTCAACGCTAAGGATTTTTTCTACTAGCCCAATCAGGCCAGTGGTTAAATTTTTTTTAATTTTCACTGGCCCCAACAAAAAAAGAAGTTAATAGCTATTTCTTAGTCACATATTTTAAATAATGTCTCAAAAATAACGTCTGTGAATCTAGAATTTTAATATTTTAAAAATGTTAATAAGTATATAATGAGCAAAATTCAAAGTGTTGTCTTGCCAAACTGACGGCAAACTGTGCAAAACATCACTTCATATTTTTTCCTTGTGTTGTACCCACGTAAATGTCTGCTTTCTAGACGTTAGAAAGAGACTTTTTTTTTAGCCTCATAATTTAATGTTACCGCCTCTTCGCTGTACTGGTTGTTACCAGGTTACAGAAAAAAAAAAACGTGCTAAAAACATCCAATCAGATAAGAGGAAGCGAAAAGTAATATGGTGTTTACGACATCACAGAGAAGGTAGCATTTAAAAGCACAAACTGTTTCTCGATTCTAAGACTGTATTTGTACGCAATTGACAAATAGTCACAGACAAATTAAACTTTAGTGTAATTTCAGTAACAATCCTGTCTACTGTCCCGAGCATCTCTCACGCTGGCTGTGGGCCATCGGGCAGTCCCTATTGTTGAGCTTTGCTAATGACAAGTATTCTAACACCCAAGTATATATTTTTTAATGAACTACCCCTTTAAAAGCATGGTATGTCATTTCCACATGCATATTGACAACAAACTACTGAGACCCGGAAGGGACGTGATGGTGGAAAAAAAACTGAGTGGGAGAAAAAAAAAATGGGTGGGAGAAAAAAAAAAAAAACAGTGATAGGAAAATATATATATTTTTTAAAGTTTTTGCGTTCCCTCGCAAAACAGTTTTTCCACAAACACTTCCTGTTTACTTCATACATGTCAACCCTCCCGTTTTTGCCTGCGTTATCCTGTATTACTATATATATATATATATATATATATATATATACACACAATTCTATCCTGCTATCATCATATCATTCAGTATTTTCCCATATTTCTCATGTTTTTTCAATCTTGAATGCATGCTGAAATGAATATAAAAATGTCTGCATTCACTTTCTTTCCATTAAAGCAGTGCGTCGATCATCACCCTTCATGCAACCTCTGAATCAGCGAATGCATGTATGAGCCAATGACTGGTATAAGCGCTGACTGACAGAAGTGCTCAGTATAATAAACTGATCCCAGATCAGCTTCTGTACACGCCATTTAAAGAGGAGCGAAAGTGCAGGGCATTTTAGGATATTCGGGTGTATGTTTAAACAAGACAAATACTCTTAATATTATGTAAACATGTCCGTCCTGCGTGTTTTATTTTAAACACACCTAATGACAACCTAATGCACAAACAGTTACGAAAGTAATGGTATACTTTCATTATAGATCTGTGCATTCTTACAGTGACACCACTGTTATCAAATATAAAACGAGAGATTCATTTGCTGCTCCTAACTTGTTTGAAAACAGAGGTGTCACTTTAAATGGCGTGTACAGAAGCTGATCTGTGATCAGTTTATCATACGGACCGCTTCTGTCAGTCAGCGCTTATACATGCATTCGCTGATACTGAATGATAATGATATCAGGATAGAATTGTAAAATACAGGATAATCCAGGCAAAAATGGGAGGGTTGACATGTATGAAGTGAACAGGAAGTGTTTGTGAAAAACATCTTTGCGAGGGAACGTAATCTTTGCGAGGGAACGCAAAAACGTAAAAATTATATATATTTTCCTATCACAGTTTTTTTTCCTCCCACTTTTTCCACCATCACGTCCCTTCTGGGTCTCCGTAACAAACAAAGATGTAGTTTGATGATGCTGTGGGAGTTTTGGTCTTCATTACACCCTACTGGACTACTGCAGAAACAGTGTTCATGGATGAGCTGAAGTATTCAACACTTACTATTATGGTAATATAAAGCAGAGTAAAGCTGAAGCAATTGTTGACAAGAGACAAGTGTGATGCGGCATGAAAGCAGCGGAGCTTTTATTATGCCACAGTCCACTGCTTAATTATTCTGCTCGATCTTGGTCTGTTTTATCAGATTAAATACATTGGAGGTTTTTCTTATAATGGTGCTCTGTGCTGTCTAATAAAACACACAACAAATCAAAGTGTCTTTGGTGTATCCATGTTTTCTGTTAAATCAAACCGGCAATCGAGGATGAATAATTTTTATGACGACATATGCTCTCTGTCACTAGTCAAAACTGCTAATTTCTCTGAATGTGAACATACTTCAAAACATTTAGGATATGCACATAAGCAAGCAAAATATATAAGATATTTCTAATGTTTTCAACATGTTGTGCCTTAAATGTTGTGCTTCAGAAAACACCTTTAACAACTACATTTCTTTTTTTGGTGAACAACCCCTCTAAGTCAGCTGATCATGTCTCTGCTTTAAGACATTGTTGATTTTAATAGATAAAAACTTTTGAAAAGTGATTTTAACCAACTATAGCAATATCAAGATCATAAACGCATCTCAGGGCAATCTATGAAACGATAAAACTTTTTTAATAGGCTAATCACTAAAAAAAGTCACCAAATGCACCTTTATTGCTGTATCATAGCGACCACAAACTACAACTTTCATTTCAGCCACTGTCCCAGGACAATCTGACGGATCTCTCCCCTTTTATGCACTTTCGATTCCATGTGCTGCTCTACCAGATAACGTCAGATGTGCCTTCACGGAGTGACTGATGCAATACATCATAAAACTGACATTAGAGGAGTTCACCTACACTTACATGCACTAAAGTTTGACACAACCTTTTCCAAAGAGCGTGTCAAGCAAACGTCATTCCCTAAACTTCAGATGCAAAGCAATGCTACTCTTGACATGCTAAGTGTATTAGCAACTAAGCTACAAACACTACACTGGGGAAAATGAAAACTGTTAGAACTCCTAGAGAATGTCGTGAGTGACAATACACTCCCACTGTTGAAAATAAAGTGATGTTAAAACTAATTCCTCCTTTAGTCTCAAACTAGCTTTGAACAGCATGCGGTTGAGCAAATGATGGCAGAAACTTCATTTTGGTGTGCAGTAAACCAACTAACTGAACTTTGCATTTTTCTTCTTCTCGTCGGACAGCTGCGAGGCACATGGCGGGTGTTACAGTGCTTTGAGAGCGTTTACTATGATATTATTTTGCAGGTTTGGGATCAGGCCTGTTGGACTTTACCTGGTGCGTCTGGAGCAGGTGCTGTCAGCTTCGCCCGCTTCGCATTGGGAGGGCCGACGTCGAGCACATTTTCAGCCATTGTGATTCAAATGTGTTGAGTGTTGTGGGTCAAAAATGCAAAGAGAAGGATCCTTTCGTCGGAAAAACAGATATTACCTTACTTTAGAAAGACGTGGGGAGTGTGGAGCGGCTCGGCAGAGGATTTTCTCAAAAAAGCAGCAACAGCGCCCCGCGTCGCCACCACCATTCACCCCATGATAATCCAACACCCAACACCCACATTATCATCGTTGTATTACTGAGAGAAAACGCCTCCTTTCCGCGAATTCAACGCAAAATCCCAAATAAAATAACCACAGGAGTCTGCGCGCGCGAGCGTCGTTAATTTTGCAACGGCACGCGATCCATTTTCTGACGTCAATTTTTTCCGTGCAAAAATCCTCTGGCTTCTTGTAAAAATGCACGGTTGCATAAAAATGAGATATTTTTGCAAAATAGTCTGCTCGGCGCTGCCTGTCCTCCAAAAGCGTCCGGTAAACAATACCAGCTCGGGGCGAAATACGGACGCAAGCGCCGCTCTGAAGGGGAAATCAGATATACGAGGGTTTCGTGGCCGACGCACGCCGATTAAATCCAGGGTTTTCCGCCAAAAATTCCTCCGCGCCGATATAAAGGTGTCATTTTCCGCTGAACGGGGTCGTCAAAGCTCGATTTGGATGCTCCGTGTTCAAAAATAAAAAATAGTGCTCTATCGAAATCCTGATTCCGAGCCGCGACAAGATGGCGGCTGTTGATTCCTTCGATACAAAAAGTTTTTTTTCTTTTTCCAGATAGACGGAGCCGAGGGGGAGGGGGAGCGCGCGGCGCAATCACGCCCTACGTCAAACCTGTTGTGAACGCGCAGACCGGCCACTGGAGGCAGTAGACGACCACGAATGGACTGTTCAAAAACTGAGGCGCCCAAACTTTTTCGTATGAAGGGCCAAAAGACAAATATCATTGAGAGTCGTGGGCTGAAGGTAAATAAACCAAACTACAGTATGTTACATTAATGTTGCCATGGCTAATTTCCTAATTTATTTAATAATATTTAAAAATAAACAGAAAACATTATTTTAAATCATATTAATGCAGTATAACTTTTTAAAATGGTAACTCATTGCTATAAAAACAATCACATTTATAACACAGTGGAATTAAATGCTGAATGCTCTAGTCAAGCAGAATCTGCCTTTGACTTGATTTGCTCACCAAAGTCTCAGCATTGTTGGGTGACAGTATGTATATTTAAACAAAATCTGATTCATTTACGTCATCTAACTGAAACATTTCATTTCAGTTAGCTTTTAACAATAAAACAAACAAAAAAGGGTTACATTAAATTTCAACTGACAGTCTCAAAACCATCATCATCATTCTCTCTCTCTTAGGATGGTGGACCAAATAAAAGGTTACCATGGGCCAACTTTGACCCCCGGGCCCTAGTTTGGGTATCTCTTTAAAAAAACTCTCTGACAAGTATTTAAAGTCACGTTAGGTTTATATTTATCCAGTATTAGGGCTATAGTTGATTGCAGTAACACAGTTTAAAAGTTAAACTTTAACAAAACATAATTTTATATTAATCGTAAATATACAAGTTTAACTGATGTGAGAATCCCCATATTAGTATATTTTTGTCTACTTTGAAGCAAAATATTTAGTTTTTTTGACCTCACATGAAACTTACACGACACTAAAATACATAATTTACGACAAAAGTAGTCTAATTGCTAATAATAATAATGAGTTATCTGGGCCCACACGGATTTTACTCGCAGAAATCTGCAGATTTGTAGCCCATCGAGTCTAATTTTTTTATTTTGTGTAAATGTGTGTACATTTAAAATTCTTTAGTTTTTTTATTAATTTCAGTAATAATATTGACTAATATGAAAATTTTTATATGATTTATTTACAATACAGTTTGTAAAGTAATATATATATATATATGACAGACTTGCTTTGTTTACCAAATAAGTGGATCTAGATAGATTTGCATTGTAAACATTAAAAGTTAAAAAGTTTTGTTATTTTATTTCATATATTGAGGTTTTAGTTACGATACTCCCAAAATAATTCTGCATAAATCCACAGATTTTTTACAAAAGTCTCAGCTGAAATAGCAAAAAATATATAGCAGATTCTGTCTGGCCCTATTTATAGCTATAAAACAACTGTGAAACATCTAATTAGACCATATAATCACAGTAACATCATATTTAATTGGAATGAAAATAAGGAAAAATAATTGATTAATCTAAACTATAGTTTAACAATATACTAATAAAAAAAAACACACATTTAAAAATAGACCTGAGCTTGCACATATTACAGACCCGTAGCCAGGGGGGGTTCAAGTGGTTTGAAAAACCCACCCCTTACTGACAAAGGTCCAGAATTGGTCCCATACATAAGCTCATTTGTCCTATTTTGATTGCTATACCAACAACAATTGTGAAAATAACTCCTCGAAGAAGGCTTAGAACGTAATCTTACATAAGTAAAGTCATCTTTCACTACTGACCTACTGTATTGTTAAATACATTTTACAAGAAACTTTTGTTTTACATATTTCAAAAAGGGAAAAAATGACCAATAAAAAAGGTGTGAAGCACCAAAATTTCATTTTGTAGCTCATAAATTTAATTTTAATACTAATTAGGCTACTGTTATCCATGAATTTTCAAATGTACTTTTAAAAAGAGAGGCTAGAAAAATCAAAAATCTCTACATTATTATTATTATTATTATTATGTTTTTTATTGTTCAAGTGGCCAAATTCTGACAGGAAGGTTCAACGTGCTGGCCAGTTTGTTATTTGCCTTATAAATGACAATTAACTTTGTCTTAAAATGCAGGTTTTTTTTTTTTTATTTAAAGCCTTAACAGATTCCTTTTTTCCCCAATGATCATTAGCACCCGCCAAATGCAGGTATATTTCCCCTGTGGCGGGTTAGACAGCCACCGCCACTAGCCACTTTGGCTGGTTGAAAATAATTTTTCAATTGTAATTTTCTTAAAATGCAGGGTTCGACAATAAAGATGGGCCAATATGCAAGCAAATGTGATCTTAGAATCGAGAATCAGCTAGATTATGTTTGCGGGAGCAAAAGAAAGCAGCTGAATACCGAATGAGAGATTTGTTCACCGAATGAGAGGCTGATCACTCGCGCGCACAGGTGATGTGATGCGCGCTCCCGTTTCCTTGCGTGAAACAACCGCGTCTAGAAACGCAGCTGCTGCGATCGGTTCTCTATCAAATAGTCTAGACAAAAAGTTATGCTCTTGCACTCATAGTTTTGCTGCTTTCAAGAGCTCCAGATTTGTCTTTTGGTAAGCAGCACCGATTACTTTCGCTTTAACCATTCTTTGAACGGACTATTAATTGCCCTAGCGTTTACCTTGTGTAATCATCCTTTCATGATCACACACGGAGTGTTTTTCCCCTGCTTTCTTTTGCTTACAGGTATTTTTGGTAATATGGTTTATCATTTTTTTACAATAACATTGCTTTAATATGAGATTAACTCCCCATTTATGAGTAGTTAACTGGTGATCTGGGACCTTTAGCCAGGACAGATCACTGTGTATAGTTTTAGATGCACCACAACAGTTATTTTTTAAATGTCAATTTTTTTATTTTTTTTTTAATTGTATACAGCTATATTTTGCTTGTTTTGACACATTTAAAAATTGTGGATACAAAATAATAAATTATGTTTGGTATGGTCAGAGATCAATTTAAATCCTTAATTTGAGCTCAAAAGTGATGTGAAATAAAAACTAATTGTAATACAACACTATTAAACATGGCCCATTTGCTCATTCACGACACACAAAAAATGAAATGAATGAGGCATGTGGACATAACACAAAATCTATATCAAGCAATTTTAGCGTGTCAAAGTCAAATTTATGCATATAAATTATATTTTCCCAACAACAAAAGTGTGGCTAGTGAAAATGGCGAGTGGCTAGTATGTTGGAAATCTACTAGCCACAGTGGCTCAAAAAAGTTAATGTCAAGCCCTGCTAATGATATATGATGTGATAAATTAGTATTTTAAATATAATACATATCATTTTTTTATATTTCTTTATTCTAAATCTTTAGCAAATGTTTTTTGTACATCAAAAAGTGTAGTTATGATGACCATCCGACAAGCTAGTCCAGCTAAAAATAGTGCATATGAAGCGACTAACTGCAAGGTCCACTTTTTGAGAAAAAAGAACCACCCCTTTCACCAGGCTGACTACAGGCCTGTATTACATTGTTAAATATTCACCACCTTGGATGACAAAGGTTTACATTCGGATCAGTTTTGCATTCAGACTGAGCTTTAAAGTTTTTTTTATATTAAGTTTTGTTCTCTATCAAATGTAAATATGCTGTCACAGAATACACGAATAACTCAATTGAGAGAAATAAAAGATAGAACAGCTTCTAATTCCAGAGTGACGTTGTAAATATTCCATCCCCATAAAGTCTATCCCCATCAACCTCATTTTCATCCATGTAAAATTCAATACAGCAAATTAATCTGAGCATATTCCCCATCTCCAACACATTTCATCTACACACAAAACACAAACACACCATTTCTAAAATCATTTCTTTGTTTCTCTACTCTTGAAATCTGGCACATGCACATTGTATTATCAATTCTGAAAAATAAAAATCAAATAAAACAATAAATGATATGTACATACAAAGTGAGTGCACTGTGCAAATGTATACAGATTATGCTTTTTTTTTGCCTAAATATAATGGCTAATAAATCAATACCCGCTGTGTTTCTTGTGCATAAGAACATCGAGGAACATGTGCTGCTGAGAAAAAAGAAGAAAAAAGGGAAGAAAAAAAAAGACATTGTCCACATTCCACAGCTCTCTGTTTCGCAGTTTCTGCCCACACTATTTAAATTCTTTGGTATACACATATTCCCAACAACAACAAAAAAGCCTAAATAATTATTACACAGTTATTAAAAGCATGTGAAATCATATTTAAGGGCACATTTCTTTAACACTCTTGAGCACCACAACAAATCGGTTACGTGCATTTTAGATTTGCACTCAAACATATCGCTTATGCACTTAGGATTTAACCATCTACAAAATAAAATGATGAAGACGTGAAAGGCAAATAAAAATAAAAACACTGATTCATAATAAACTTTAAGAATTCCAAAACTAAAATGCAGAAAACCTACAGAAAAGGCAGTGGTGGGAAAAAGTTGGAGCGATCACACATAAAACAATTAACTATAAACTTTTACATTTTAGTTCATTAAAAAAAAAAAAAACATAAAAAATAAGCAGAATTGAACCAGAGGCACTTTTCAGAGCCTCGAGGACTAAAATAGATGCTTGTTATGTTGAAACTAGGCGTCCCGTGTGTCGTTCCCTTCTTTAAGTGGCTCGCTTTCATAAATATGCCCTTTTTTAATATTAGGCTCTGTGGGTGAGCGCCGATCCATGCACAGCCCCAATAAATATGAATGCATTTAATACAAAACAACATACATTATGCACAAGTAGTTCAATACTGTTAACACTGAGCTCCTTTTGCCAATGGAGTGATACAATAACTCATAAGGTGAATGGCTGGAAAGCAGTGCACAATTAACAGCAAAATCCCTTTTCCATCCCGAAAAGTTCCATTTAAAGATACATAGTGTAAATAAAAAATAAAAAAAGGAGACTGGAATTATAATTTCACATCAAAAAGAAATTAATAATAATATACAATAACATACTATAGTGAAAGCTGATATTTTGAAAGCAATCTGGTGTTACGAATGAGGAAAAAAGTAGGCAACAAAAGGCACTGGATTCTTTTTTTAGAAGGAAAACTAGTGATTGCTCTGTAAACAAAATGAGGAGGGGGGATTTTTCCTTAAATCTCAGAGCCCAGCTTATTCTTAATACATGATACTGATCCAACTTGCTGTGAAAAGCTAAAATGGCTTCGCTTTATTGTTGACTGAAATGTAAGACGCGTCGGAAGATATACTGCAGATTATTCTCTAGTGTTCTGAACCCATCTGAGACAAAAAATCTGCAAGAAAAGCAGGCACAATCTGGGAACAACAACTATGCCAAGTAAAAAAAAAAAAATGAAGCTAGAGCTGCTATCAAAATTAAAACAGAATTGGCACACTCAAAAAAGGCAGAGATTAATGTTTAATACCAAATTTGCAGTTGAAGCTGCTCACAGACTATGGTGAACCATCTTCCTCAAGGCCATGGAGTGAACGGGTATCATAAGTGCAAGGTGATTGATCAAATCAATGGCGATTTCAACTCAGGCTCTGCTGGCATGATCACGGTGAAGAATGTTTCTAATAGGAGAAGTTGAGGCACTGAATGAAGTCAATTATTAGTCAGTGCATTGATAAACAATTCAGCTTTGAAATCGATTCACACTTTGTCGAAGGCCTCATTTAGTGGATAATTTAGTAATTCGTTCTCCATCCAACTATTATAAGTGCCATGCTTGCTTGAAAATTTTGGATATTCCCTAATAAGTCATAATTGTGCTCAGAAATTAAGGTTAGAGGCCCAAAAAAATGTTCTGAACTTTCAAATGCAATCACCTTCCTTTAATAAAGTGGAGCGAGCGCACACAGAGTGATTTTGGCCATTTTGATTGTTTAAAAATAATGCTGATTGTGCCGTTTTAGGGAGTTCAGGTTGCTGTTGTGCGTGAGCCACTTTTACCTCCCATTGATAAAAGCTGCATTGTTTGCTGCCAGACATATTGGATATTAATGTGGGCTTTGTAAATAGAAGTGCCCATTGTTTATCTATCCTCCCTTGTCTTTCCTTGGTTTTAATAGAAAGTGAAACTAATATGCTGTATATTTTTTATAATCTCCACAATTCTTTAGCAACTAGCGTTTTATCAATTACCTTGTCTGAAGTATACACTGAAATAAAGTGAATATGGCATAAGAGGTGTAATACATTACATCTTTTTACGTCCGCCATCCACATATTTCCAAAAGCCACGCTGATATATTTGTTAAAACATCTCTTTGATTTGTTCATTCGAGTGATCGTAGATATTGTGAAGGCACTTTATAAACAAAAGCAAAAAACTCATTTGAGAACATCAGAAATATTAACCCCACTCTTTCCCTTCTGTGCTACACTGTGATCCACACAGCAGATGCTCAGCGCACCTATTCCTCCAATTATCAACACACATGCCCAATACAGGCTAATGCTACTCATTGGAACAGTTGTGGTCAGAAAAGCCCCTTTAAAAGACGTTGATATGAACTGTTCTTGAGGAAGGACTGCTGGTCAGCCGAGGTGAGGAGGACGTTTAATTCACTCCACTGCCCTGAGCTTTGTACGCTCATCTGCTTCATCTTCCTCTCCTTGTAAAGGTGTCTCTGGTCTGGCTAGCGGTGCATACAGTTGTGCTATTGAGGAAGATTGTGTACCACTTAGCGATGGTGCTTGATAAGGACTGTCGTAATCCTTTTCTTTGAGCTCAGGGACAGAAAAAGCATCCTTAGTAATCTGAGACGGGCCTAATACAGGACCCTGAGGCACACTGTGGCCACTGATAGAGGCAGCATTGGGAGAGTTGGATGGAGGGATTAGTGGTGCAGCGTGTGTTGGCGTTGTTGTATTGGCAAGTGTGCTAGGCTCTAAACTGTCCACCTGGCCTTGTTCCAGGCTTTGTGCGGATCCCATTCCGCCCTCGTTCATTTGGGGAAACAGGTAAGTCCTCATCTGCCCTTTACCTTTCACGTTTACAGTGCCGCGATAATCAAAGACGTAGTTCATTCTGCTGAGCACACAGTGGCTCTCTTCGCTAACCTGTATGCGGCACTCAACTCCAGTGCTGTCCATGCGGCTGGCGATGTTGACCGTGTCGCCCCAAATGTCATAAAGCAGCTTTGTAGTGCCGATGACACCAGCAGTCAGGGGTCCGTGGTTGAAACCAATTCGAAGCTTAAACTTGAAGCCCAACATGTTTTTGTTAAAATCGTCCACTACGCGCATCATTTCAAGGGCGAAGTCAAAGAGGGCGCATAGGTGAGCGTGTGGGTGCGGCTGCTCTTGGCACTGCTGCCCATTTAATCCAGACGCCGCCATGTAGGTGGCGCCAATGGTTTTAATCTTCTCAACATTGGAGAATGCAGGCTGACGCAGCAGTTCGTCAAAGTCTCCGATGAGTTCATTAAGTACTCGGTAGCACTCTTTCCCACCTTCGTAGCTTTCTTCGTAAAACTCGCTGAAGTTGACGATACTTGCGAAGATGACCCCGACATTGTCGTGATTTTTAGAGTAGCTCTGGTTCACCTTCAGCTGCTCTGCGACGTGGATGGGGATGATGTTACGCAGCAGCCAGTCTGCTTGATCTCGCATGGTCTGAATCTTGATGCGATGCTTGTCGGCTTCCACATTCCCGTGGTAATGGAGACGGTAGCTGACCTCGAATTCCCGGTTGAGGAACCAAACTAGCAGCAGCAAAAGGAAGAAGGAAAGCACAGTCTCTAGGACAAGCAGGTCAAGCGCTGTGGGCGCAGAGTTCAATTCGCCTGACAGATTCACTTGTGCACTCTGGTTACTCATATTTCTGGAGAAAGAGAAAGACATTTTAGATTTGACTGAGTAGTGTAGGTTTACGAAATCATAATGCCAAAAGCTCTAAAACTGGCAAAATATTTACTTGTTCGTTTAAGATTCAGACTAGATGAAAATAATTTGCAATTAATTATTTTTCAATTATTTTTTTTTTCATTTATTTTTTTTTACAGGATTTTAGCTCATCAGAGCCATTATTTCTAATCTTTGTACACGTTACACAATGCTTGATTCTGATTGGTCAGTCACAACATTCCTAGTCAAGTTATTCCCAGATAACAACCGCTGAAACTAATAACACAGGCTCAATGGGTTACTTTGAATCATACCGCTGTGGCGACCCCTGATGAATAAAGGGACTAAGCTGAAAGAAAATGAATAAATGAATGAACTTGGATTAGACTCGAATGAATTGCGATATGAATACAGTTGCACCAGAAGGTTTGAATTCTCTATTTGACTTTTTCTGGGGAGTCTTAAGCCTGGTTTATACTTCTGCGTCAAGTGATCGGCGTAACCCATGGCACAAGCCTCGCACGTAGCCGTGCATTTATACTTCTGCGAGCTGTTTCTGTTTCTCTGCAATACACTTCCGAAACGCTAGCTGGCAGTAGGTGTTTGTTTCTCTGTGTCGAGTTTCTTCGCTGGTGTTTTCTTCGCACGTTAAATTGTTTGAGAGGAGCACGTCAACGTCGCCGATGGCCATGGTGAGGGGCTATGCATCCATGCGTAGGCTGCGCCGTAGCATACGCTTGCACTTGACGCAGAAGTATAAATCAGCCTTAACAAGTATTTAGGTACAGAATTTGAGTAATCATAATGCAAATTACTTAGGGTTGTCTATTCTCTGGTCTAAATATCTAAAAAAAATATATAAATGTTTTTTCACTTTCATAAATAAAAGGTCAAAATAAAGTGAGATTTTCCTTAAAACAAGCTAAATAACCTGCCAGTGTGGTTAACAAAATCATCTTGTTTTTGGTTCGAAAAGCAGATATTTGGGCATGAAACAATATAAAACGCATTTTTTGTAAATGTAAATAAAACTATATCATCTTCACTGTATAAATAATTAAACACAATAAATCTTTGTTACGCCTCCAAAAGTCATAATTTCATGTGCCCAAATGTTTTAAAATGTCTTGAAATGCTCGGTCAGAGGCCTAACACTTGCAAATGATAAACCTTCACTTTATTATGGCTAATCTTAGCAGTGACTCAAAAACCCTGTGTTTTGTGGCACCTGGTCAACTATAATCCAGACTCAATATTGTAAATTGTGCGATGTGATTATTGTGGACTTAATACACAATAATAAACTTAATACATTCAAACATTAGTGTTATGAGTTTATATAAAAGGAAAGTTTTCTTTTGTTGGTTTCAGAACAATTTGCAAGTCTGGTGCATGATCCTTATTTGTTTAGTACATGTTGCCACGTGATTTAAAATCTGCTCAGATTTATGTTCAAAAGCTGGGTAGTGTATTCCAACATTAAGGTCGGTTCACAACAATAATGATAACTATAACAATACTCCACACTCATGCATTGTAATATTCTGTTTATTTGTAAACATAAGTTTTGTCATCTGCCACTTTAATTGGTCCAACTCTTGGATCCAAATTAGCTTTGGGTGTTTTTATTATTTTATTTATTTTTTTCCTGCTGAAAGGGATTCCAGAAATAATGTACATGTGTTATTGTTACAGCTGTGGTATAGGCTTATTCTCATAGAATATAAAGTAGTAATAAGTAATATGCAGTTTATTAATCATTATTTTGAATTTGAATGGAATTATTGACAGATATTTCCTCCCAAATTGAGACATATAGAATTTAACAGATTGTTAACCAAGGAAAACGTTAGAAAGTCATAAACATTTTAGAAAATAGAACATAAAAATTGTTTAATTTAATTAATTGTTTACAGTTCAGAAAAGACCAAACACGTGGTTAGAAAACCAAATGGATGACTTTCCACATCACACCAACTTATAGGGGAATACTTAACTCCAAAATATAGTGTGAAATAAATTATCTTGGGAACATAAAGTGTAAGTTTTTCTGATAACTATTTTTTAAACAAATAAGAATATTAACAATACAATAGCCTTATTCATCATTTGTGTGAATTTAAGAGGTGCCTAAATTTTAATCTTGGACCATCAGAAATGGTCTGTGCATAACCCAATAGTAAACCTTTATTTCATTTCAGCTTAGGATGACATTTAAAGGATGATATACATTTCTGGTGTCAGAGGTTGAGTAAATAATCAGTAGTTTTTTATTTCATTTTAAAGGGGTTAACTTATTTTAGTCCAAGTAATATTAATAGATTCCACGTTATTAAAATGAATTCCATCTGCATCATATCAGTATGCTATCAACACACATTCACACACACTATCAATCATTAGAGCTAGCATTATTAATAGTATTCTTGACAGCAGTTAAAAATTAGATTAGATTTTTGTTTTTATTGCCATATCAGCTTCTTTATGCCATGGCAAAAAAACACAGCAAGTTTTTATATTCAATTTGCTCGAATATCACTTTTTTATTATTCTAAAAAAAAATTAACAATAAAAAGTCATTAACATCAATAAATAATAAATAAGATAAAATACATAAATAATAATAGATGAGGTTTACCTTTGATAAAAAAAATTGCACAATTCTGGAAGGATTTATTCATTTTCCTTCTGCTTAGTCCCTTTATTGATCAGGGGTCACCACAGCGGAATGAACCGCCAACTTATCCAGCACATGTTTTACACAGCAGATGTCCTTCCAGCTGCAACCCAGTACTGGGAAACACCCATACACTCTCACATACACTACAGCCAACTGGCCCAACCGAGACTCGAATCAATGACCTTGCTGTGAGGCAACAGTGCTAACCACTGAGCCACCGTGCCACCCAGAAGGATTCACACTTAAAAATATTTCATTTAAACATTAAAAATAGGGTATTTCACAAGCATATGTTTGACAGCAGTTAAAGAAACACTCACCCAAAACTCGGAAAAATATCAGTGGCGCTGCCAAAAGAAAACAGTTATTGTCATAAATCAGAAATCAGTTTTTCTAATGCAACCGTCTCATTCTGACGGCCACTGTACATGTCCACCGGAGAACAGCAGCCATTATCAATTCACTACGCAGAGGCCTGTGGGACTGACCACAATGCAAAGAATTACCGTCATTGTTGTTCTTTTGTTAACGTCTATTTACCATGAGCTGAAAACATTCATAGTGAACAAACCCAGACACACCTCTGTTATTTTTGGCGCATTTCTTTAGCACCGGTGGACAAGTATCATCATGAACAGTCAGAAGAGTTCATGTCATGAATTCAAACACTACACATGTTTACAGCAATGAGAAAAGCCGAGGATGTCTGACCTGGTTCTGGTGCTGGCGCTGTAGAGCAGGATAAGCAAAGACAAACCAGCAACCGTGGCCAGAGCCGAACGCATCCAGAAACTCAGCTGGCAGAAGGTACAGTACTGGATAATGGCAATAATGAGAGCACAGCACAGGAACATGGTCACCTGCAGAGACAGAAAACACACCATTGAAGCTAATCACAAACTGAGGTTATGGGGATTACCTGAAGTGAACTATAAAACATGGTCTGCTGCTTGATTCTATAGTAGAGTATCAGTGTTTGCAACATCCTCAAATCTTCAAAACTCTTCTTGTAATTACCAGACCATCAAGAACTGGCTTTAAGAAACTGAGGGAAAATAAACACTTTTGAAGATGACGATGTCCAGGATTCAGCTTGGGTGAGTATTTTTGATGGGAGATGGGTGTTCAGATGTTTATTTTAGCTCTGTTTTTCCACCAAGTAATAACAATTGTGTTTTAAAGACATTTGTCTTTGTTTAAACGTACTGATCGAATGCATCAACAGATCAAAACATCAAAGACCAGGAATTCTCAACCGGTGGGCCTCAGGTGGGCCACGAGATAACATAAAATGAAGTTAAATATTATACTATAATTATTTGATTTCAGTATTAAATATGTCCTATTAAAATGATCGAAGTAATGCCATTTTTCCGTTTTCTGTGATTGATTACTTCGGACTCTGTGCAACAACAGCCTCACTGTTAAATACAGACATAACCGTGGCTTAAATTTCCAACTGCTGCACACCAACTAGGACTCCATATTCAGTTTTATAAAGGAAATAGTCACGCAAATGTAATAGTAATGGTGATTACAGTTCTAACAACCAGCTCGTGTGCCTCACGTCTGCGACTTGTACTGTATCAGACTCGCACAAGTCCGTTGATTCACAAACTATGCATGCTCTTTGTGTGAACATATTAAAATATCTGCATAGTTTTCCAAATTAATGTCTTATATATAATGTTTCTTTTTTTAATAAAATGCTGTAGAAAAATAAGAGACTAATAGCAGAAGGCAAAATAAATATTTCACTTATTAAAGTACAGATTCCGGTGCAAATCTGGACCTGGAGAAAATTCAATCCAGAACCGTAGTTTCTCTGTCGTAGATTCATCATTTGAACCACAATAGTTATAATGTAAAATGCCCATAATGATGCTCTAAACGGGGCGGTAACATCTTTAGAGAAGAACCCCATAATTTCTTTGAGCAAATTCTATTGTTTTACATGCACACGCATTTTAAAAATCCAGCATTAGTTTTGGTAAAAACATGCACTCGTTTTTCATATTAATTAAAAATGTATGTAAACGGCAGATATAGGCCCAATGTTTCCTTTACAAATATTATTGGGAAGATTACATATTTTTTCTAAAACATAAAACCACTTACAAAAGCTAACACTATTCTAATATCATATATAAATCCTCTAAATAAATAATGAGGCTATTTATTAAGAAATAAAATTTAATATTTATTATTTATTAGGAAATGAAAAAAATCCTACTTCAATAATAATAATAATAATAATGATGATGATGAAATAATAGAAAAACTATTAAATAATAGGTCACCTATAGCTTTCGTCATGAGGCACGGCTGTGTTCAAAATGACAATGTTTTTAAAAAGCACCACGAAGGGATCACAATTGTCAATATAAAGATCGCTAAAACTGAATTGTAAAAATACTTTGAAAACAAATTACACCTAAAGGCCGATTTATACTTCTGCGTCAAGCGCACGCGTATGCTACGGTGCAGCCTACGCATGGACGCATAGCCCCTCACCGTCGGCGACGTTGACGCGCACCTCTCAAAAAAATGTAACGCGTACGCATAGCACAAGCTTTGTGATTGGTCGGCTTGGTATCGCTGACGAGTGTGGGCGGAGGTGAGAGCCGTGTGCCCGATGCAGCGAGTGTTTACAAGTGTGAAGTCCCATTAAGAAGCTCTGGATAGAGACTGTTGTTTTGTGTTTACCTTATGATTAAAGTTGTTGCATGTCCGCCGGTTCCCGCCTCAAAATGAGCGAATTTGAGCAACTTGTACATTAAGGAAGTGTTCAGCAAAAACAGAACACCAGCGAAGAAACTCGACACAGAGAAACAAACACCTACTGCCAGTTAGCGTTTCGGAAGTGTATTGCAGAAAAAAAACAGAAACAGCGCACAAAAGTATAAATGCACAGCTATGCGCGAGGCATACGCCTTGGGTTCTGGCGATCACTTGACACAGAAGTATAAACCAGGCTTGAGAGAGATGACTTTAATGCTTTTTTTTATCATTTCAAGTTTAAATGTTGGAAGGTTCGAAAGAAATAGAGCATAGGGGGGATAACTGGGAATAGAACACAGCCAGAACCTATGCTTTTAACTACAGTTCTAGAGGTCTAGTTGCAAGCAAACAAGTTTGCGACCCAGTTTGTGAATGTTCGACAGATTTGGGAAACGTCAAATCAATGAACTATGTTTGTAACAATGACACTTGCTACTTTAGTTGGCTAACAATGGTTTTCGGAAACGTACCTTAGTTTGATTAGTAATGAGCAGTATCAGACAGAATCTGCAGACATTAATTGCCATTTCTGCAAAGAATCAATTTTCATGGTTTTTAAGGTCTACAATGCAAATCAAATTAGACCCACTTGTTTGGTAAACAAAGCCGGTCTCATATAATATATCTACTTAAAAACTAAGAAAGATGTATAAACATTTGCATATTAGTTAATAGTATTACTGAAATTAATATCAAAACTAACAATAAATTCACACAGATTTACATAAGTAAATAAACTGAAAATCTGTGCATGCAGGTTCCATGTGTGCTTAGTAATTAGATAAATAATAAATAATAATGATGAGGCGTGTAAATGTCAAACGCTGGTGTCAAATTTTAGTCAGCTGATGGAGTACAGACAATGCCATTTCTCACATTATACTGCTCTGTATTTCGCACCTTGTTACTTTTGTTCAAGCACTCAGTGTGTTTTGTTAGTTGAGACTTAAATTAAGTTTCACCTGTAATTTTTGCCACTTTCGATATTTTCGAACACTTTAAAATTATTCTTTCTAGATCATCTATATACACGTCTGGCAGAAAAATGGCTGTTCATATACAAATCTGATGAGTTTACCTGGATGGGCAGCTGTAGACTGTAGGCCAGGTGGGAGAAAACTGATACAGCAGGAAGTGACACGAGCACAGCCCCGATCACATGACGTGGCACCCAACCAGACACCAGCTTCAGCAGAAAGCGACTGCAGTTCTGGACATCGTCCAGACAGAAGATCATACTGCAGGACAGAGAGCGAGAGGTCAACACAGGTGCACATACACTGATTTATTCATTATGAACAAAGTGAAACTAGCTTCATTATAATAAATACTTGATTGCCAAAAACACATTAGTAACTGAGTGTTAAAGGCAACATTCATCAAATTTATGAATAATTCACAAATAAATTACATACTAATTTTATTATTAGCTTAATAATAAAAAGATTATAGTATTATTTAAATTTACATTAATTAAATGTGATATGTTTACTGAATTATATTATATATGTGCACACACAAACACACACTCTCGTCTAATTACAATAAATATTACTTACATTATATATAAAACATGAATAAACATTTAAATCATTAGTTTAATTAGAATAAATGTTATTAAATTGATAATGTTGAACAACTACACAACTAATCACATCCAACATAATATATATATCTACTCTATCTATCTATCTATCTATCTATCTATCTATCTATCTATCTATCTATCTATCTATCTATCTAT
>CAIGQZ010032594.1:24484853-24498573 GCA_903798205.1 Danio tinwini | reverse complement strand
GGTTAACTAGGCAGGTTAGGGTAATTAGGCAAGTTATTGTATAATGAAGGTTTGTTCTGTAGACAATCGAAAAAATATATATAGCTTAAAGGGGCTAATAATATTGACCTTAAAATGGTTCATAAAAAAAAATTAAACAGCTTTTCTTCTAGCTGAAATAAAACTAATAAGACTGTGAAAATTTCTTTGCTCTGTTAATCATCATTTGGGAAATAATAAATAAATAAATAAAATCAAAGGGGGGCTAATAGTTCTGACTTCAACTGTGTGTGTGTGTGTGTGTGTGTGTATATATATATATATATATATATATATATATATATATATATATATATAGTTTAGTTTTAAATAAAATTATTAATAGAAAATAATAGAAAACACAACAAATGTATAATATAGATTATACACTTTAGAGAAAATGTCAGACAGGTGAGCCTTCAAAAATTGATTGAAGAAAAAAGTGGGCCCCGAAGTCAAAAAGGTTGAGAACCCCTGCCTTAGAGATTGGAACAAACCAATATAACCCTCAGATCTGATCAAAAGTTTGCCATCAGAAGCACCCATTGACGGCAGTGCGGTTTTCCTGCAGAGCATCCGTGTTGTGATCTGTACGGTCAACCGACCGCAGTACGCCTGCCCTGCATTCACTTCCTGTCACATGACCTTTGACCCAAACAACTGTGGTCTTTGCCCTGCTGGGTCACATGCCCTGTATGAACTTAACAGATGACCGCTTTATACATGCAAATAGCTTGAGTTCATCTCAAAATGCATCTTTTGGCTAGTGGAAATTGAACATGCTGATTAGCGCGATGCAAACACAGCCCGTCCCTGAGACTCAAAGTGCCTGTTCCTCTGAAAGACAGCAGTAGCTCACTCCCACACTCTCTCTCTTCCTCTCCTGTCCAACCACAATGTTTCCACTCGCTCTGCCAACCTCAGTAGAGCAGACAAAACAGAGGGAACGCAAACAATGATGAAAGAACAATGCAAAGAGGTGATCAAGTGATAAACCTCAGAAAGTGTGTGATGCATTAATTGACAAAGCTGCAATCGTCTGAGGTTTGTCTCTGAAACTGGTGACGTCAAGCTCTAAGGTGAAAGGAAAGATGTTTGGCCAGACGTTTTCCTGTTTTCTCATCTTCGGTCCTCTCTTTTTGAATGCGTCTCAGACTGTTCCACTCGTCCGTTAGCCCTCTTTCTCCTTTCTGACTTCCTGTCTCCAGCTCTCTTTCCGCATGTGTGTCTTGTGTGAACTGTGTACTTGCTGTTCTGCTGATAATTCTGTTTCCACTTCTCTTGCTTTTCAGAGATGGGCGGGGAATGTAGAGAGACAAGCCGAAGAGGACGGAGAGAAATTAGAGGGAGAGAGTGTCCTGTGTGGTTTCTGGAGACACCATATTAGGACACAGTGATGAGCCTAAGGATACGGCTTGTCTCCCACCGCTCCTTTCTCTCACTTGCTCCCATTTCAATTCAAAGCTTTATTGGAATTACTGAAAAACTGTTTCGCATTGTCAAAGCACTGAAAAAAAATGACAGAGGAACTATGTAGTAGAGGACTTTGAGGACAGCACTAAGTCTTAAGCAATTCACTTACTGTTCTTAATTATTGTAATGATCAGATCACTTCTTTGAATATGGGTTATATACAAAGACACCACCATTTTCAAATGTACACTATATATTGTATAACTGTAGGTAACTATATACTGACCTCCCTATTGACCTTACTCTTCACGTACGATCGGGCACAGCCATTGGAATCTTTTTGACTTGAGACTTCCAGTCTCACTCACTTCTTGAATACTAGATGTTCAAAACAGCTCGTTATGCTGCTTGATGTTGCAAACTGATATTTTCTTATTATATTATTCTACTTTTTATGTAAAGTCATGAACACACTTGTTTGTAGAGCAAGCAGTTTGACAGTTTTCTAATGTTTATTGTTCCTAGTCATTTCTCCCATAGCTCATAAAAGTGAGTGCACTTCAGCATCGCAGAATAAGGTCAATACTCAACTCCTTAACGCTTTCAGGATTTAAAAAAAACCCTGTTATACATAAAAAAAAGGGTCAAATTTTGGTTTTGGGGGTCTCCAACAACAGGCTGATATGCATGCAAGGTCAAAAAGCACTTTCATTGTCTTATAATATGCATTTGTTTTAACCTAATTATCCCAATGACTCCCATGTGATTTGTTCCACGATTCATTTGTTCCCAAATGCCTCCTTAGCGCACTGCTAATCTGTGCTGACTGGTCCAATGACCCAGTCTGTTATGATTGGTCAACTGTGTTCAGAACAAGACACAGAAAAAAGCCTACTAAGGCTTATCAATGTTGTTGATGTAGTCAGAGTGCAGAGTATATGTGTGAGCCCAATGCAGGAGTGCATTAAAGCAATGCCGTTAAACACCAGCATATTGCACTTTTCTTAACCATAAGTAAAAAATGGCACACATTCAGTATTAATCCACACAGTGGCAAAAGTGTGTAGGAACAGCTGACGGTGGCCATAGCAATGACAAACGCAGAGGATCGCGAGTTCACAGCAAGCGTCGCGTTTTCTTTTTTTTTTTTTTTTTTTTAGAGTTTTCAAAAGAAAATACATATGTAGCTTACATAATCTCTCATACAGAAAGAGACTTGCATATCTTGTATATGCTTTGTATTTTCTTCCCTTTAACAACAACTGTAAACGGTAAAACATGGGAAGCTATAAATTCTTTAAAAGATTTCCTTTAAAGAAAAAAAGATACTTATTTAGACACATAATAATACATTTAAAAGTTACAATTCAAGAAAAACTCGGGCATATTGGTGAAATATGCTCAATCCATTACTCCAAATTAGAAAAAAGTATTAAGTCTGTGTTCTCAATGAAAAAGAGAGTTTTTCCATGACATATATAGTGTGCACTGAATCGATCTATTCTTCAACTGTAGGTGACTCTAATTTTAACAATTTTTTTGTAGTTACTTTTTTACTAGCTGCCAGAAGAATAAATAACAGTTTCTTGTCTTTATTAATCCGTCCATCTAAATGTATATTACCTAAATATGAAGATTTACAAGTGAAAACAATCTCTACTTCAAAAATGGCATCAAAATGTATTTTACTCTCTTTCCAGTATGGGGTTAATTTTTGACAATCCCAAAAATAAACATAGTGATCAGCTACTTTTTCCCCACACATTCTCCAGCAGCTAGTACCCTTTCCTCTATGTATTTTCTGTGATGGTGTAATGAAAAACCTTAGAACATTCTTCCAACAGAATTCTCTCCACATGGCTGAGCTACTTTCCATTGAGTTTTACAAATATTCCTTCAATCCTCATCTGAGATATTCAGATTTCCTTCCATTTTCCATTCATCTTTAACATAAAGAGTATTGTCTGGTACAGATTCGGGAAATCCCTTATATAATTTAGAAATGATCTAAGCGTCGCGTTTTCAACGTGGCTTTAGATGCGATATGTGAATATAAAGAGATAACCAGATACAGTACAAGCTGCGCGAACCGATTATAAGTAACAAAACAGAATTAAATGCACATTTTGCAAGCCATCAACTGTGTACTGATAAAGTTCCTGTCAAGCTCTGACAAAGTCCTTCCTTTAACACACGGGCGACGAATCTCCTATTGCAGGGTACATTATAGCATTAATCACCAGAACTTATCACTCATTAATGTTCACTCATCTTCAGTCCCACACACACCCGCACTCCGCTAATGTTTGAAGGGAAAGGCGTGTTCACGTTTTACCAGATCCAGCACTTCATATTTGGTAGTTTCATGTCGACGTCGATAAGAACAGGCAAAAGATCTGGACGAACAATGAAACATTTAGGGACTCCGAGTCAAATCTTTTATTTAAAAAAAAATCTATATTTCTAAATAAGTTGCACTTTCAGATTTAAACCTCAGCTGGATATTTTCATTCACTTAGAGCTGTGTTGCACACTGCATAAATTGTAATATTTAAAAACCCATAATAGGAGCTCTTTAATTGTAATGATAATATTGTGAACATTTTTAAAGCTTCTTTGGAATGATAATTATTGTGAAAAGCAGTATACAAATAAGCCTTTAATTTATTTAAAATTAAATATAGTAGCCAAAAAACAAACAATAAATGTGCAGATCAAATTAATTTTTAATTAAACATTTATAGGGTCGACAAAAAGTACGAAAGTTTAGAATTTGTCTGGGTCAGATGTTTGCAGGCATCCCTCGCTCAGTCTCCCTCTGTTCACAATGTTGTTTTGGTTAGGGGGCTTAAATGCGGCCAGGAAGTGCAAAGGGAGTCCCTCTCTCCTCTCCATCTTTACTCACTCTTTCTCTCTGGTCTTGAGCGCACAGGATGACGCACACAGCGAGCGAGCTGCGTCATACTGACACGCATGGACCTACAGCAATGTTCCTCAGCCCAAACAGGGACGAAGATGGACGAGACGCATACTTTTCCTCTTGTTCCTCTACCTCAGACAAGCACACAACAGCAGTTTGCTGAATCGCTGATACTGACCATATCCTGTTCCAAGAGCACTCCATCATCCAAGTGCATGATCAGGTTTACTGCCTCTTGTTCTTACAACAAACTGTACCTCATAATCACCCTAAGAAGCCACACTGAAAACAGCAGCTTTGCATCAGCTGTAATTTTCCCCTAATGTTTGTATTGTATGAATACTTACAGTACATTTGATGAAATAAAAAAAAAACATCCACTTTTGTTGGAAATATACTTATTTTACAAGTTCCCTAGAATTAAACAGTTGAGTCTTACCATGTTTTAATCTATTCAGTAAATCTTGGGGTATGGTGAGTCTTGAGTTCAGTCTTACCATTTTTTAAATCCATTCAGGCACATTTGGGACATGGTGAGAACATTTTTAGCTTAGCTTAGCAAAAATAACTGAATCAGATTAGACAATTAGCATCTCACTCAAAAAAACAAAAACAAATAGTTTCGAGTTGGGTCTTACCATTTTTTTTTTAACCATTCACCCACTTTAGGGGTATGGCGAAAGCACTTTTAGCTTAGCTTAGCATAAATCACAGAATTGGATTAGACCATTAGCATCTCAATTTCAAAAGGTAGTTTCGAGTTGAGTCTTGAATTCAGTCTTACCATTTTTTATTCCATTCAGCCACTTTAGGATATGGCGAGAACACTTAGTCTAGCTTAGCATTAATCATTGAATCTGATTAGCCCATTAGGATCTCACTCAAAAATTTCAAAAAGTACTTTCGAGTGGTCTCTTGAGTTAAACCTTAGCATTTTTTTTTTATCCATTTACCTGTTTTTAGGGTATAGCGGGAGCACTTTTTGCTTAGCTTAGCATAAATTATTAATTCTGGTTAGACCATTAGCATCTCACTCAAAAATCTCATAAAATAGTTTCGAGTTGAGTCTAACATTTTTTAATTCATTCAGCAGCTCTTGTGGTATGGCGAGAGCACGTTTATCTTAGCTTAGCATAAATCACTGAATCAGATTAGACTATTAGCATCTCACACAAAAATTAAAAACTAATCGTTTCGAGTTGGGTCTTACCATTTTTTAAACCATTCACCCACTTTAGGGGTATGGCGAGAGCACTTTTAACTTAGCTTAGCATAAATCATTGAATCAGATTAGACCATTAGCATCTCACTCAAAAATGTAATCAAGTAATTTCGAGTTGAGTTTTACCTTTTTTTTATCCATTTACCCGCTTTTAGGGTATGGTGAGAGCACGCTTAGCTTAGCATAGCATAAATCATTGAATGGAATTAGACCATTAGCATCTCACTCAAAAACTTTAAAAAGTATTTTGGATAATTTTCCTATTTAAAGCTGGACTCTTCTGTACTTTGTGTAGTATAAGAGCAACAGAAAATAAAAAGTTGCTATGTTCTAGGCCAGTGGTTCTTAAACTGTGGTACGTGGAAGAATCGCTGAATAATAAAAGAATAAAATGAACACACTTTCAACCCTTTGACGTGTACGATAACACAGAGACTCATGTGATCAGACAGCATTGGCTGTTCCTTGAAGTGTACGATTATGCTAGTGTGCTTTTAATGTTTACTTTAGTGCATCGCGTCATCAGATGTGAAAAATCAGTCCACTTGGCACAGAGTCAGAGAAAGATGCGTGCAGCACTTACAGAGCAGATACACACAAGAGAGAAGCCCTTCTGCAGACCGGTGCTGTTGTGTTGTCGTTTCAGTTACTGCAAACTCAGGATTTTCCCCATGCTGCATCACTGGTAAAATAATTATTACAAATGTGTTAAACGTGTGCTTGTAGTTGTGTAAAATAATGTGTGTTTCGATATATAAAGTTTTTTTCCGATATATAACGGCTTTCGGTTGAATTTGTTACCTCAAATTTAATTTGGATGTGATTCAAATGGCGCGAGGCACAGAACATAGACTCAAGCAACTTTGCCATGCTTGAAGCTTAGAGGTAGAATATAATTAAAGTTATTCTTAGTGTGCAGTGCATAGACGGAGGAACCGCGAGTCTGCTTGAAAACAGTGGTTGATGCGCGGTTAACGCGAACATCACGGTTCACTTATGTGATCTCATTCGCACCAGATCGCAGAAATACTGCACATATGAATTGATAAAGCACTGTATGCATTTAATCTCTCGCTTTGACACACACAGGCCTACTGTAAATGACGAGCAGCAGATCTTATTTCTAATTTACGTAATTCCAAATCATATATTTAAAATACAAGTTTAGATTTTAAAGATATACAAATATGTCACATGTACATGCAACTTCAAAATTGTAATTATATATATATATATATAAACCGATATGATATAGCCTATTTATCAGGTCCAAGCAACATTTCCAGGTTTTGATGAATAAGCTACATTAATACTTTACAAGTACAGCAGTTTTCTTTTTACTTTTTAAGAACAGTGCCATTTTTAATTAACTTTTAAAAGCACATTCTAATTTAAATGAATTTGTTTAGTTTTTGTCTGCAAGCACAGTTAATGTTCAAGCTATTTATAATGTTTAAGGTGGCTGACAATAATACATATTCTTAACAATATGAATTAATCTGCCTCTTTTTTAACTGTGCAGTGCTGTAGCTGCTTAATTAGGCCTACTACGCTACTGTATTTCAATACTGGTCATTATGGTGGTACTTGGAGAGACAATTTTTGTCTGAGGTGGTACTTGGTGAAAAAAAGTTTAGGAACTAAACTCTATTCTGGTGTAATAATCAAGAAACTTTGCTGCTGTATTATGGCTGCATATTATGCAGAATCTAACTGGTGGTGTAAGTGTAGCATTTGGTGCTAGGGGGACACTTTCAAGCATTGGATAATATCCTTGCACCTGCTGCAGCCATGATATTCAAACAGTTTAGCATCAACTGGAGGCTGAGTAAATCTTTTAGGTTGTTTTCACACTTCACAGGTTTGTTCAATTAAAATAGACTCTGGTGAGATTGCTCTGCCAATGCACTTGACTTTAATAAATGGTTCACACTTATTCACATGTAACAAGTGGAAAGAGGCCATGAAAAATGTAAGTTTTGGTCTATAGACAGTCAATCTCTGGTGTGGTTAGACTGAAATATGAATTTGACACCAAGCAAACACATCTAAAGAAACCAAACACAGGACATGCTGTCATACTACAGTATGTGACCCTAACAAGACAAGCCGGTTTGATTTTCTCATCAAATTTACCATTTCATCTTAGTGCAGGTTTTGTAAATGCCTTGTCTTGAAGCAGATCTAAGATCTTCATGGGTTCGCATCTAATAAAAATACCAATACATGTACAGTATACACAAACAATTAATGCAATTTGTTGTAAACAAAAATGCATTTGTTGCTTTGATTGTTTAGTATTTTTCTGATGCACAATATTTATCAAGGGTGCGTCCATAAAAGAAAGGTTTGGGTTATGTTTTTTTAGTTAAATGGCACTGTGAACTTTAACACTGTCTCCTAACTACACACAACTCGATGGAGATTCCAGCAACAAGCAATTTGGCTGTCCATACCAAACATGACATGAAACACATTAAGAAGCACAAAATGGTGCACTAGTCTAGCACTCCCAATAAAACTGACAGGTTTATTATATAATTAACAAATAATAAACCTCATTAACATTCTTAAAATGGCATGCTGAGTGACTGATGTTGCTTTGCACTGAGTCACAGTTCTAGCACTCCTGTTTAAATTATGTTTGCTTGTTTTTTTCTAGATCAGTGGTAAACAATCTACCATTTCACGTTAAAATGGTATTTAAACTCATACTGGTAGGAATCAAAGCTAATTAAAGCACATAATCAGTACCTGAGGTGATCATTGTCATAGTAGATTAGGCTGTTGTTCAGCAGCAACATCACAGAAACAGTTTCTAAAATAGAAACTTCAGCCATGGTTGGTTAGGACAAAAACTCTTTTAACATAGAAAAGATACCTTTTATCACATATGGCAGTATCACATTGAGTATGGTTAGAACCTGCTGTAAGTGAATTAAGACTAAAGATCTCTGCACACTGAAGAAAAAACGCAAAATATTTCGGAGTCAGTTCAAGCTGTGATATTTTGCTCTCCTCTCCCTTCTCCAAAGTAGAAAAAGAAAGAGGAATATGCTACATATTGTGTTCATCCAATACTGCATAAAGAGGAAGGAGAGTTCAGGTCATTATCTAAGAGCTGTGCTACGATTATCCCCAAATGCAAAGTTTATTTCAGGAAATCAGTGGAATTGATACATTTCACACATTCACGCACGTAAACAAATCCTGAACAGAGACTGGCAGTACTATAGATATTATAATAAATGGCAGCCGAAGCAACAGGCTGAAAGTGGACTATGAGACGTCTAGCTTTCTATTATAATTTCTTTGGGCAGTACATCAAATGTATGAACACACACACACACACACACACACACACACACACACACACACACACACACACACACACACACACCAAACAGCAGCATTTCAGAGATACGCCAGTCACTGAATCCAGCATATAGGGGTTCTGTCCACCACATTCTGTCTTTATTCTATGCACTGAGTTTATCATAAAGTTATCTGTACCTCAAATGACGGCATTCTGTATTTAGCTTTTCACTATGGTGGCTCTGAACGGTCAAAACACTTCTCAAAGTGCTTTTTCTGATGTGAAAATCGTGAGAAAAAAAAATTATGAATTGAACCTGGTTCAATTTATTTTATGATGAACAAAGGTTGCAGTGTGTCAATACAATTCTCATAAAGTAAAAAGAATTGTGACAAACAAAATAAACTAAATAAATCATTAACATAGACAAACTCGTTGACAGATTATGCTCTGTAACCCCCCCACCACCACCACCACCACCACCACCACACACACAGACACACACACACACAAACACTTTCGCACGCACACACACAACATGACTCTGACCTCTGGCTACAGGAAGGTGTCTTATCAAAGTAATTCCCTGACCTGTTCACAAGCAACACAAGGCCACAGCCTGGCAAACACACAAAACCAACCAGCTGTGTCAACACACACACGCACACAGACACACACATACACACAGCACTCTGGTCATGCAAAAGTTGAGCGCTGGAGAAACGCAGAGTAGGAAAGAAAAAATGAAAGCGTCCCAGGCTCAAATAAGTCGGCAGTTTCAGAGCATGACTTAGCGAACATGCCGTGGCTTGTTTCTCTAGAAAAAGACATGGAAGATGTTTTAGATTAGTTAAGAACAGGTCATGACATCACCTGATTTTGAGTAAGTCTTGCCAGAAGAGCTCAACGTAGAGAACAATCTTAAAGGAACACTTCACTTTTTTGTAAATAGACTCATTTTATAAGTCAACGAGTTAAACTGTTGAGTTTTACCATTTTTAAATCCATTAGCCCAGTCTCTGGGTCTAAATCATTGAATCAGATTTAGACCATTAGCATCTCGCTCAAAAATTTCTAAAAGTATTTTCGAGTTGAGTCTTACCATTTTTTATCCATTGAGCTGCTCTTGAGGTGTGGCGAGAGCACTTTTAGCTTAGCTTAGCATGAATCATTGAATCGGATTAGAACATTAGCGTCACACTGAAACATTTCAAAAAGTAGTTTCAAGTTGAGTTTTCCATTTTTTAATTCATTCAGCCGCTCTTGGGGTATGGCTAGAGCACTTTTAGCTTAGCATAAATCATTGAATCGGATTAGCCCATTAGCATCTCATTCCAAAAAAAAAAAAAAACTGACAACTTTCTTAAAACTAGACTCTTTTGTAGTTACATTGGATACAAAAACCAACAGAAAATGAAACGTTGCTATTTTCTAGGTTGATATGGCTCGGAAGGAACTACGCCATAATATTAAAGGAACTTTTCTGTCGTAGCATCATTACAAAAAAAAGTGAAAAGCAGTTAAACACAAATGGTTTTACTGGCGTAACCAGTACTCATGCACACAAAAGTCCAACCTACTTCATGCACTACACTTCAAGACACTAATGAATATAAAAATGCTTTATCCTTTTGTAAATGGCAGCCGCGATGGCTTTATTAAAACCAGTTACAGAACAAATTATTAATAATAACTGATCGAAGAACATGAGTCTTATGTCATGCGTCATACACAGAGTTGGAGATCAGCCAAGAAAATTTCTATTTGGGAGTAATTTCAGTTTATTATTTAAAAATGAGAAATAATCTTGTTACAAAAACACATCGATCCACTTTATAGGACATGCCATAACTCAGTGTTGGCATATGGATTAGATGTTTGATGGATTTAATGTGCTTTTGGAAGCTTAATAAAATGGCTACTACCCAACCCCCTATACAGTAGAGCCAGGATCAAATTTAAAACAACTTCGACTGTTCGTCTGACAGAAGTCTTAAACACTGAGGAAGTCTTGAGGGTGAGTAAATTATGGCGTAATTTTCCTTTTTGGGTGAACTCTACCTTTAAGGTTTGGTCACACTAGCAAAATATACACTGTAAAACCTAATAAGTTAACTCAAACTGTTTAAGGAAGCTGATTGGGGCAAACCATTTAGGTTTAGAAACCATATGGTTTGAGTACTGTAAACGTGTGTGTCAAACATTTAGAGTATTAGTTGAACATACTTAAACATTTAAACATCGCTATGAGTTCAGATAATAGAATTAGTTGAGTTCAAACAACAATATACTGGAGCTACCTAAATGGTTTGGTATTGCTTCTAGCATTAGAGTTAACAAAAAAAATTGAATTACTTCATTCATAACTCATTCGGTTTGAGTTCTGCTTGATATAATCAGTTTATGAGTTATCATAACTCTTTTCATCTGCAACCCATCATGGAAAACACCCATACACTCTCATTCACACACTTAGACTACGGACAATTTAGCTTACCCAATTCACCTATACCACATGTATTTGAACTGTGGGAAACCGGAGCACCCAAAAGAAACCCAAGCGAACATGCAAACTCCACACAGAAATGCCAACTGACCCAGCCGAGGCTCGAACCAGCAACCTTCTTGCTGTAAGGCAACATTACTAACCACAGCGCCGCCTGGTTTTACAGTGTATATTTTGAATATAATAATGCACAGTGCTTCATGGGAGTGGGTGGAGCTAAATATTTCTTTTGACTCTCTGATTGGTGGAATCTTCTGGAATTATGGGAAATGTAGTTTTTTTTTTTTTTTTAAACAAATTCATCTATGAGCGTTTTAAAAAGAGAGTTGAATTATTGTGAACAGATGTGTTCAAAAGCATATAAAGGCCCATTCCCAATTCTATTTTTGTACCCCTACCCCTTCCCCTTGGCTCTTAAAAACGAGTGTGAAGGGGAAGGGCTTCAAAATTGACCCCAGAATTGGGACAGCACTTCAACACCTGCACACGTCATCATATGTCATTGAGATCTCTTGCTTCATATAAGATCAGACCATCACGACTGCTGTAGTTATTCCAGTTGTGTTGTTTTTTGTTATTTATCTTCAGGAAATCACTGAAGGCTATATTATGTTATCATGACGATATAATGTGGCAATAAGATTGTAACTATACAGCACATTTACATCGTGGCCATATTCATCTATGTAAACACACCAAAAACAACATTAACATTATCGCAGACACTGTAAAACGCTCATTCTCAGCCACTAGACTTTTCTGACAGGGTATTCGAGTGTCATCAAGTGTCAGAATGTTGTGGGACTGCTGTACAGGAGTTATTATTAGGGATTATAGATCGCAAAAATTAGCGGTTTATATTTTAGCATTTTTTTATAAAAGCATGACGGTAAAACATGAACGTGGTTACGAATATATTAAAATATGTGCTTGTTTGTTGTAAAAATTTGTAATAATGACAAAAAATACTAATTTGTGGCTCTCCTGGGTGCAGTGAAACTGCCGCTTTAGCTGGTGCATTCTGGGAAATTTTCTTACCCCTTGATTTCGAGTGTGGTCCTGAAAAATCTTCGTTTGAAGGGCTATTCACCCCTTCCCCTTAGCCTTTCGCCTTAAAGCTAAAGAGAATTGGGACACCACTACCCCTTCACATGAACGTGCAAAACGAGGGGTAGTGGTAAGGAAAAGGACTAAGGGGTAGAATTGGGATTGGGCCAAATTCAATTACCAACCTCAGTTTCAGAACAGGTCTGTTAAGATTTTTAATTGTTAAAAATCTAAAAATCTATTTCCCTAAGAAAAAAAATAAATTTAAGTTATGAAAACTGACTGAGTGCTTCTAAAAATAAAAAATACAACAAAAAAACTAAAACATTGATTCAGCAAGTAAAAAAAAGGCCTTATAATGCTGCGTTTACACCAGACGTGGATGAAGCGTCAATCGAGAGTGATTTACATGTTAAGTCAATTCAAAGACGCGAATAAACATCCTGCAGCTTAAGTTGAGCATTTTGACCGCTTAAAGTGCAAAACGCTCAGATCGATTAAGTTGGGAAATCTGAAATTCAGTGGACATTTGCGCACCGCTCACCAATCAGGAGCTTTCTCTTGAAGGGCCGTGATTATTATAAAAGCACATAAACACAGCTATACTCTCAACTAGTTAGCCATTTAGCAACGAAGCTAGAGTCACCAGGCAGACAGAAGCCCTGCCCTTGATGTGAATCCACGTCTATTGTGAAGTGAATTACACACGAGAATAAAGAGAATTTGACGCACGAATGAAGCGAGCAAACGGAAAACGTTTCTATTTATGAATGAATAGCACAATTTATTATCTGGTGTGAACACAGTATCAGGATGCTATTCACTGAATTAAATAAACAACAAAATGAGGTTTCATTCATTCATTCATTTTCCTTCAGCTTAGTCTCTATTTCAGAGGTCGACACAGCAGAATAAACCACCAAATATTCCATCATATGTTTTTTCCCAATTGCAACCCAGTACTGGGAAACACCCATAAACTCTTGCATTCACACAAACTTATGCACGACGGCCAATTTAGTCTATTCAATTCACCTATAGCGCATGTCTTTGGACTGTCGGGGAAACCGGAGCACCCCTAGGAAACCCATTCGAACACAGGGAGAACATGCAAACTCCACAAAGAAACACAAACTGACCCAGCTGAAATTCGAACCAGCAACCTTTTTCCTGTGAGGCAACAGTGCTAACCATTAAGCCACCATGCCGCCCCCAAAATGAAATGAATTATAGGGATGGATGGATGGATGGATGGATGGATGGATGGATGGATGGATG
>CAIGQZ010032594.1:24461670-24484843 GCA_903798205.1 Danio tinwini | reverse complement strand
ATCCATCCATCCATCCATCCATCCATCCATCCATCCATCCATCCATCTATCTATCTATCTGCAGTAATAATAATTCATTTACCCATTTAATTAAAACCCTTATTTTCAGAAACATATAATGCTATAAACTAATATGAATGTAGTTTCATAACCTTAAGCCTGATCTCACAGGTAAACAATCATTTTATGAGGTGTCAATTTCATATGAATTCAAATTGTATGCAAATGTATGTATTTGTTTTTGTTTTGCGTTTGTTGGGAAAAAATCATAAAAGGCAAGCTCTCCAGTAGACTTTTAGTCTTCATTTAGACTTTGGATTATTGGTTTTTAATTTTAAGCACATGCACATTGAATTGAAATTAAGAAACTTTTAATCTAAAAAAAACAAAATGAGTTTAACGAAAAAATTATATATTTGGTGTATCCTATCAAATAAGTTGGAATTTTCTTATTTTTACCCCAAATTCTGTGGTATTTCTGTTTTAATGACAAATTCTGAGATCAATTGTGTGATTACTCACTAGAAAAACAAATAATGTAGCTCAAATATAGAGCTCAGCACTAGCAAACGCCAAGGCTGAGAGACTGATTCTTAGAGAAAGCAAAAACTAATAAAATGTGTACCTTCGATGCAACGTAAAAGAGTAAAAGAATATGCCAATTGCATAAATGTAGTAATAATAATAATAATAATCATTACTATTAATATGATTATTATAATAAAAAAGGCAATAAGCCAAAGAAAAGTGAGTGAGTGATGATTAAGATGATTAGATTTAATATCATTACTTTGAGAAGTACTTTATACTGTATTATCGTAATTATGTTAAAGCAACGTTTATTTTAGTGGGTTGTGAAGATGCTTTATATTTTGTTTTTACCAGCTAGTGCACAGCATGATGATTATCGCTAATGTTTAGATGTGTCTTGTTTTATTTTTATTATAAATTTTTGGTTTTTGACGTGCCGCATTAAAAACTGTCCAACCAATGAGACTGCCACTTTTGTTCACCTGCCTTGAGCTGCTGAGGTTTCAGTAAAACATGACTTGGTGGCACTCAAGCATAAAACAGTGTAGCCGAGCACACGGGTATTGCAGATCAAATAGGATCTGGTGGCGAGTTTCATTTTATTCATTCCGTTTTATTTCATATTTTCTAACTTTTCGTGCAAACTTTTGAGCAGGTGTTTGTGTGCTGTAGTTGGGGTTAAATGGTAAAAAAAGGAAAGCTTAAACAATAAATACACAACGTAAAATCATGAGGTTGACTTTTTCCATGAAACAAATAAGTGTCGAAAGCATGAAGTTGTGGAGTGCCATCTTGCATACCAGTGTTTTTTGTTTTTGAGTTTCACGTTCATTCGACTTATTATTTTGGCATGAATGAATGTTCAAAAACGCCTAGAAAAAATGCTGCAATAAGCGCGAACATTAAACATCCTGTTGAGCCTGAGTCTTAAATGTGACATAACCAGTGATGAAAAAAAGCAGCGTCTCTCGCAGCCATAGGACCTCTCTTTCTCTGTGGTGTGTGTGTACGTGTGTGTGTGTTTGGGGCTGGGATGGGACACATAACCAACCAGTGATGATGATTGGTGTCTGTGAACGTGGTGTAACTTAGAACGTGATGATTGGTTAGAGGAAGTACATGTCAGAGGCAGAGTAGGGCTGGTGTTCACACACAAGCACATCAGGGGCACACACCAACGACCACGAGTCAGAACGATGGCAAATCCAACAAGTTCAAAGGTAGCGTTTGCAAACTGGAATATAAGCACTACTTTACCCTCATTGAGGTGAAAGGCAAGCATGTTTATGTATCGTGCAACTTATGCCCAGGGAACAAAAAAAAAGGGTTGGTAACAAGTAATTCTAATCTAATGAAGCAGCTTACGGCGTCACATACCGCCACAAATTTAGTGGCTACACAGGTGATAACATGAGCTCTGCTACCAAAGGAGGACAAGAAGTCACAACGTCAAAGCAAATAAAACTTAGATTTTCTCCACCGCAAATACTTATTACTCAAAATTAAACTAAATAATATCTATATCTAGTTGAGGACATGCTGCTGTTGTCCCTCACAGTGTCCCACAACAACATTAAAATAGTGTAGATTAGTGTACTGGTTCGAGCCTCGACTGGGTCAGTTGCCATTTCTGTGTGGAGTTTGCATGTTCACCCGTTTTTTGCGTGGGTTTCCTTTAGGTGCTCCGGTTTCCACCACAAGTCCAAAGACATGTGCTGTAGGCAAATTGGGTAAGCTAAATTGTCTGTAGTGTATGTGCGTGATTGAGTGTGTATGGGTGTTTCCCAGTGATGGGTTGCAGCTGGAAGGGTGTCCGCTGTGTGAAACATATGCTGGATAAGTTGGCGGTATATTCCGCTGTGGCCACCCCAGATTAAAAAAGGAACTAAGCCAAAAAGAAAATGAATGAATGAGTGAACAATGTTTCATATTCATTTCATACTGTAGTCATTTGACAAATTAGATTTTAGCAATAGTTATTTTCAATAGTAATTAGTTACTTTTATATTATGTAACTATTTGTAAGAAGTAACTAGTAACTATAACTAATTACTCTTTTAAAGGAACGTGCGCAACATTGGACATAACACTAGTCTCTCTCACATAAAACATTCAAAGGCTCTCAGGTCAGCTCGAGAGATTAATTTCATGAATTCATGCTCATATATAGAGAAACAACAAATGTTGAAAATACCACAAGTGTCTCAGTGTAGTGATTAAATCAGTGCCATTCATTCAGACTCCATATTAACCGCCACTTGCAGTTTAATATTCACAGGCAACAATCTGAATCTCGATTTGATTAGGCTTATAGCAATACTTTTGATTCATTAATATTCTGTGATTGTGTCCATGTTTTCCACATCACTGAAATCATAAGGGCCTATAAACATAACCATAGCTGGGTCATATTAAATAATATTGTCTAAGTACAACTATTTGCCACTAATTATACAAGACAAATATTACTATACAAATTTGCCACTAATTCGCCAAACATAAATTAGCCAAACATAAATTAACGAACAAGGGTTGCACAATATATAGTTTCAGCATCCATATCGCAATGTAAACATTCAAAATAGTCGCATCGCTAGTATATGCATCGATGAGTTTGGATTGTAACTGATCATTTCGCAAGTGTTTTTTGAGGCCTGAGCCTGTGTGAGGGCTTTAAAAGCATTCAGGCACAAGAAATTGTACTGTTTGTAACTTTGACAAATTAATAACAATACATTTAATTGAATTGTTTATAAATTGAAGATTATGCAGTGTTATTTTACATTTACAGTGTTACATTTACATTAACCAATTGCATGGATTATTCAATTATTGTATACCTGAATACAGCATGACTCCTTGAAAAAAACAAGAAAATGCTGTTTGTATAATGTGTATCTTTTCTCTACTGAATTTGTCTATGCTTGTAGATTGTTTCTTATATTTTATGCATATGCACTGCACTACAGAATCATCCCAATCAATCTAAATTGTTCAATTCTTTCCAAATAATTATTCAAGACATCTAGTGAAACTCATAGTCAAATTCATATCATATCAATACATAAAAAATGCAAAATAAAAAAAAAATATTGCATTGTTAGATTTTTCCAATTCCATGCAGCTCTACTACGAACGAGCATTATAGTGTGCTGCTTGTGTCCAGTCTGTCTGCAATCATAGACTCCAGTGGTGTACAGCAGGGTCAGACCACGGCCAGGTACCATTCAGGGGAAAAACGCTGGAAATAGAAGCGCTTGCGGTGAGAGAGACAGACAGTGACGCATCCCTCACACATCTGGGTTACTCGCGTGTGTCAATGTTCACACCCGCTAACCCACTGAAATCAGACGGTCACTCAGGGTGACATGGCTGGCACCGCGGCAAACAGCCATTTGTGAGACTACAAGTGCATCACCCTGACACAAGCTGCAGATTCACTTGCATATAACTTACAGTGCGAGTACAGAACTTTCAAGCCTACTTTAAGCTTGAGATCTGAAATTGGAAATAAATCAAGAACCAGTGTAAATTAATCTTTTTATGTACTTAAAATATTAGAAACCTGTGGATCTTGGTGAACATACACTCACCGGCCACTTTATTAGGTACAACTGCTCATTAACGCAAATTTCTAATCAGCCAATCACATGACAACTAAATGCATTTAGGCATGTAGACACGATCAAGACAATCTGCTGCAGTTCAAACCGAGCATCAGAATGGGAAAGAAAGGTGATTTAAGTGACTTTTGACAATGAGTTTACTGTACTCAAATGGCCTCCACAGTCACCAGACCTAAATCCAATAGAGCACCTTTGGGATGTGGTGAAATGGGAGATTGGCATCATGGATGTGCAGTCGACAAATCTGCAGCAACTGCGTGATGCTATCATGTCAATATGGACCAAAATCTCAGGGGAATATTTATAGTACCTTGTTGAATATAAGCCACAAAGGATTAGGGCAATTCTGAAGGCAAAAGGGGATCCAACCTGGTACTAGTAAGGTGTACCTAATAAAGTGGCCTGTGAGTGTATATAATGCAAGTAAACAGCTACTGGCACTTTAAGAATCAAAAAAGATACATAGGCAGCAACCCAAAATGAATACTTGTGGCTCTTTATGATACATCGAGTTCTCATGAAGTGAAAATATTGCTCTGTGAAAGGAAAAAAGCATCATTTACAAAATTATTCTGATTTAATCCATATTCTTTGTAAAATAAAAAAAAATTAAAAAGTCTGAACTGTGTTCATAAATGTGACCACATTTAAGCATTTTGTGCAACTGGGCATACAAAAATGTCACATTTTAGTTAGATTTAGATAATAAACACCTGACATTCACAAGCTAAATATGATTTTTTCTAACAAATCAATCACAAACCTAAAAATTCAGCTAAAACCATTTTCACAAATTGCGGGAATTTCATGAATCACCCATTCAGAGATCATTTTGCTGAATCATCATTTGGAGACTCTATCAATTGATTCAATAAACGTTAACTTGAGACTTTCTCTAAATTAATTATTTAAGCCAGTAAATCATTAGGTGCGTTCGACTTCATGCAGCACTGCGCAGATCGATCGAAATCTGTCTTAAATCGGTACATGCTGGTTAGAAATTTTGGCCAGATTGATGCTGCGCTGACGCCACGTGACTGTCACATGTGGCATCAGAGTACTGCGACAGCGCTCCAAGATCAGACGACTGATTCAGCCGGTGCAGCTTCTGAAGAGTGACTGCTAGAGCTGCGATGACAACACTGATGTAACACGATTGGCTGAGTTTACAGCATGATAACAACCACGTGTGTTTCAAGTTTATTATTGGACAAATTCCGTCTTACAAATTTCAAAACAAACAATTAATTTTTTATACCATCTCTACTTTGTATACTTCCTGCTTATTAAAAGACTACAACTATTTTACTGCAGTATCATCTGTTAAATAATTAGTTTATAATGTCTAGATTGTTTGAACAGGTTTATTCTGCTTTTTTATACAGACTACTGTATTATACATTTTAGTGAATAACCAAATACTAACTCAAATAAGTCTTACAGACTTATAATAAAATAATTATCATCAGTGATCCTGACACCCCTATGAAAACTTCTTAAATTAAGTTAAAAAATATTTTATTTAATATAAAAATATATGATTATAAAATATTTTATTTTCTGTTAAGCCATTTATGCAGAAATGTTAAAAGTGACATTGATGTACCTGCTCTTTCTGGATATTTTCTACTTAAAGTGTAGCTCATTTATTTTGGTCCTTTTGTTCAATCTCTTTGGATTAAAGTGCTCTTTAAAAATGCTTTTATTATCCAAAATAATCTTAATTATTGTTTAAGACTTAATCAAAACACCTTGTTTTGGGTTTTACATTAATATATATTGGAAAGTTTTATATCTATAAATGTAAATAAATGTAAACCCCTTTTAGCATATTCAAACAAGCACTGGAACAGTATTGACATACCATTTAACACCTAGAAGCCCAAAGAGTGGTTTAAACTCCAAGAATTTAATTTGTGTTTATTGTTTTGTTTAATACGCCTATTCATGGATATTTATTTCCTTTCTGTGTGCTTTCTCGTTTCTCATGCGTTTGTTATATAAGCTACTTGAATTTAACTCATAATTCCCTTGTTTAAAATGAACTATAGACACTGTATTTTGTTTTTTTTGTACTGTAATATTTTGTTGTTATTGCAATAAATAAACATAAATAAATGATGACACCATGTGATCGGTCATCATGACAGCAGCAACTTTGAGCCCCGAAGTGTCCAGGCTTGACGGCTCCGTTTTTCAACTCCGCCCCCGCCTGTGCTCGGCTAATCTCGTTGATCACCGGCTGCAGCTGTGCTTCATGTCGAACGCGCCTAATAACTGGAGATTCACTCTTGACCAGATCAAGTGAACCAGTCCATTGTTAACTGCAGAGTCACTCTTTCCAGATCATTTGAACTAGTGAATCGTTAACTGGAGAATCACTCTAACCACAACTTTTGAACGAGTGATTCATTAAATGGAAATTTGCCCGACTGATCATTTGAACTAGTGAATCGTTAACTGGAGATTCACTCTTGACCAGATCAAGTGAACCAGTGTATTTTTGACTGCAGAGTCACTCTTTCCAGATCATTTGAACTAGTGAATCCTTTACTGGAGAGTTACTCTAACTGGATCATTTGAACGAGTGATTTGTCACTGGAGACTCACTCTGACCAGAACATTTGAACAAGCGACTCGTTAACTGGAGATTTGCACTGACCAGATAATCTGAATAATTTGAACAGTGAATCATTGACTCGAGGTACTCAGACTGATAATTCAAACTAGGGAATAGTTAACTGTAGACTCACTCTAACTGGATTATTTGAACCAGAGAACCACTGACTGTAGATTTGCTCTGACTGGATCATTTGAACCAGTGAATCATTCCCTGGAGACTCACTCTGACCGGATCATATAAACCAGTGAATCATTAACTGGAGGTTTACTCTTGACCAGATCATTAGAACCAGTGAATTGTTAACTGGAGACTTGTTCTAATCGAATCATTTGAACCAGTGAAACATTAACTGGAGATTTACTTTTGACCAGATCATTTGAATTAGTAAAACGTTAACTGGAGACTTGTTTAAACTGATAATTTGAACCAGTGAACAATTAACTGGAGACTCATTCTGACCGGATCATTTGAACCAGTGAATCTTTAACTGGAGATTTTCTCTAAATGAATCATTTGAACCAATGAAGCATTAACTGGAGACTCAACCTGACCGGATTATTTGAACCAGTTAATTGTTAACTAGAGACTCACTCTGACCGGATCATTTGAATCAGTGAATCTTTAACCGGACACTCAATATGACCGGATCATTTCAACCAATGAGTTATTACCTGGGACTGGTTTTTCAAATGGTTTAATCCGGATAAAATTGATCCGGATTTGGTAATCCTTTTTCTGCGATCTGTGATCCAGCTTACTTTTTGAGCCAGTTTTTCAAAGCAACATAGGATTGGATCAATCTGATCCGGATAGGAACTTTTCAGGATCACTAAATCTGGATAACCAGTGCGCAAACAGAATAGGAAATCACAATGTAGAACTATAGATATTTAAAAGAGCAACAAGTAGAATAGCCAGTGTGAGGTCAATATAACTATATTTTTATTTGAAATGAAAACACACACATTTAAAAAAAATAATAATAATAATTTCAAATATAGATGTATTGAATTAAAAAAAGACTTAATGCCGAAAACTCCACAATAGTTTCAGACTTCCTCATCTGATGTGGAGAGACCAGCTTGTCTGAGTGAGCGTAGCCTTTAGGAGGCGGATCTCAAGTCTGGCCTTGGTTTGCTGCAGTTTGGTCAGAATCAGTTGTTCCTCTGCCAGACGAAGCTGTGCTTCTGCCCTTTCAGTCGCTTTTTGCAATTGTTGAAAATGATTTCAAAAGTCAGTGATTGCCATTCTTCTTTATTTTGTTATCATTGCATACATTACTAATAAATATTCTAAAAACAAAATTATTTTTCCATTGTAATGAGTATATATTTTATTTAGTGACAGAATGAAATTTATTATTTTTGGTCAATTTTGACAGCTGTTTGGGGGATTATTTTATGAGGCCAAACTCTTTCTACTTTGCTGTAGGCCTATACTGAAAGGCTGAATACGTTAAAGCCTACCTGACGGATAAACAAATGCAATTAAAACCTTTGAATAAATATGATCTCTTGTAAGATACTGCTGCATGATCCAAATATTGGATTATTTGATACATTTTTAAAGTTTTTATTACATTTTGGGCATGATATCCACGCTGAATCTTCTGATGGGATCAGTTTAATCCAGATTTTTTGGATCAAAGTGATCCAAATCCTACAAAAAAGGTCTAAAAAACCCAAACTAAAGGTTTGATCCAGATCAAAACCAAGATTGAATTATGTGATCTAATCCGATTATGTAATACGTTTTGTCTTTTGAAAAACCCATTTTCAAGATTTCATCCAATCCGTTATCCAAAATCCTAGTAGATTACTTTTGAAAAACCGGGCCCTGGAGACTCATTTAGACCAGATCATTTGAATCATTGAGTTGCTCACTGAAGATTAGGTGCAATCGTATCAATTGATATGATCACGAATGAACCATTTAGTACTCTTTAACTGGTGAAATAAATCAGCTTGTTCACAAATGCTTGATTTTGCCATTTCATCTGTGAGCAAGTGCCACATTCACCAGTTTAAAAAACGAAACAAACAACAACATATTTGAATGAAATGCAGTGGATCGAAAGGTTAAACGTTATGCTTTGTAATAACAAAAATTAGTACAGAAAAGCTAAAGCCACGAAAAGTTAATTGCTCAAGGACTTCTAGAAACCAAGACCCCCAAATCTCTAATTTAATTTGACTAATTCGCACCAGACTTTCTCAACTAGGATCCAAAAAATACAAGCGTTTCAAAACTGATAAAATCCAAAGACTGACACATAAACCATAAAGATTACACACTAAGTGGACAACGTCTCTATAAGTTTATCACTATGCATTCTGAAACAAAAAGATTAAAACAATGTGGGAGGAGATCCCAAGAGGTTCAGCTAAAGAACAACACCAGAGTTCAGATTAAGGAGAGAAGCTGTAAGGACGACAGGGCTAAAAACATCTCTCCTTGCAACTGCCACAATGACTTAAAATCAACAGTTCTGCTGGATGCAGACATTCAAAGAGTCACTGATGTTATTGAGAAAGCAGATGCGTGACTGTGTCAAAGGGAGGCAACAATATAAGAGCTACAAATGAACAACAATGCCTCTAAATGACACTTATGTAATGCGTTTCGTTTTAAAAATCTTTAGCCACACCTGACCTGACAATGAGGAATGATTAAAAAAAATGCTGAATATAACCAACTTAAATAATAACTACTAAATAATAAGCTACCAACCAACTGGCTTAGATTGCACACCAAACACTGTTTTTTTTTAGCATTTGGCACTGTGCAAATGTTAATTTTGGACATGCTTGGAGCCCTTTATACAGAGTTCTGAGAGGACAAGGCTACAGACTGCAGGGAAAAAAAATCTAAAATGATTATCTTTTTCCTGTTTCTCTACAGTCGAGTAACTGAAGAGATTATATGAGAGAGCAATAAAAGTAGACAAGAGTTGCAGCCCTTTGTACAGAGTCCTGAGAGGGTACAACACTACAGGGTGAACAATAAAAGACTATCATCTTTCTCCATCTTCCACATCATGGCAGAAAAACTGGCTAACAGCAGTCAATAAAAGAAAAGCACTGAACAATACAACAGCATAACACAAGCAGAAGTACTGAGAGAGTAACGACTGATAACACGAGCATCATTTTTGTTCTGGTGAAGCTTATGAAGATGTTTTGCTGATGACTTTAAAGAGCACAAACTAAATAGACATTCTCATATAAACTGTTTAGCTAATTAAGAGAATGCTAATTAACATTGTCAATAAAGATCCTAAACTTTTTCAGCCCAATATACAGCTATAGGGGGGTTGAACAAGGTAAATTTCTACTAGAAAGTTATAATTTCTCTGAAATGTGCCCCATTAATAGGCAAGTGTGTTGAGTAAAATGTTCATTTGTGTTTTATTAGGATACTAAATAGCATGTCTTCTTATTTTCAAACAAGATTATTATAATTTAAGGTGACACGGTGGCTCAGTGGTTAGCACTGTCGCCTCACAGCAAGGTCGCTGGTTGGAGTTGGGTCAGTTGGCTTTTCTATGTGGAGTTTGCATGTTCTCCCCGTGTGAGTTTCCCTCTGAGTGCTTCCTACAGTCCAAAGACATGCTGTATAGGTGAATTGAACAAACTTAATTGGCCGTAGTGTATGTGTGAATAAGCGTGTATGGGTGTTTCCCAGTGCTGGGTTGCAGCTGGAAAAGCATCCCCTGTGTAAAATATATGCTGGATAAGATGGCGGTTCATTCTGCTGTGGTGACCCCTGATGAACAAAGGGACTAAGCCGAAGGAAAATGAATTAATAAATGAATAATTTTAATAAAAATATTAAATTGCCTCACATATTGAGCAAAACATACACTAAAACCCAACAGTCAGCTTAAATCAACAGTAATGAGTGTAGTTAACTTAAAATTTACTGAAAGTTAAATATACTCATTTGAAAAGAGTTTTGAACTCAGTGTTGAAGGTAATGAGTTTATTAAATACCTCATTACCTTAAATGGAGCAAGTGCACAGTACTCATAGATCAGTTTAACTCAAATGGTTGTAGCAATCGGTTTCCTCAAACAGTTTGAGTTGCTTTCACCTATTGGGTTTTACAGTACTCAGTTGGTTTGAGTTCTCTTCATTTATTGGGTTTTACTGTGTGCAAATTGCTTATTTTATTTAAATGTATTGAGTTCACAGTACTAATTATGAGCAATTTTTTAACTTAAATGAATCAGAATCAGAAAGAGCTTTATTACCAGGTATGTTCACAAATACAAGGAATTTGTTTTCGTGACAGAGCTTCTAAAGTGCAACAGAATTACAGAGACAGGACTAAAAAACAGATAATAAATACATTTTAAAAAGTAGTGAATGCGAAATCGGGTTTCTCAAATGATTTGAGTTACCTTAACTGTTTGGGTTTTACAGTGCAAGTTTATAATGCAAAATAAAATTACATATTAATTTTCCAAATATTTGGGGTCTGAATATATGGAACATTTCATATTGACCTATTGTCATTGTCTGCTAAAATCTGTAGATAATATTCCTTTATTTTATATTTTAATCTTTTTTTAGTAGTTTACATAATTAAACAAACACTAGTTAACATTCTACTACCAACACGCATATCCTATTAAAGGGATAGTTCACCCAAAAATGAAAACTCTGTCATCATTTACTCACCTTTACTTGTTCTAAACCTGTTTGACTTTCTTCTGTTAAACACAAAGAAAAAATATTTTGAAGAAAGTCTGAAACCAGAAATCATTGACTTCCATAGTGTTTGTTTTTTCTGCCACAATATATCATTCTAGCATCGATATTGCTATGTGCGCATCCGCAATAGTCACATCACAAAGTTATGCAATGTTGAGTCTGAATTACAGTTCAGCAGGAGCTACATAAATGTATTTAATCACTGTATTTGTGCGGTATTCATATGATTTATGCAAAAAAATATCTTATTTGGAGTTTTTGTATGGTTTAGTCCAAATATCTACATTTCAAAGTGAAAACCAAATATTTACCTACCCCCAATGGCAGATAATTTAGCTTATTTTAGGAAAAATTTTGACTTTTTTCTTTTGACGGTAAAAACAAAACAATATTTTTACTTGCTCTAAGAAGTTTTCGATATTTGGACTGGAAACAAGACAAAACAAATTAATAAAGCATTTTTTTTATTGTGGTTATTCAATTTCTGTACCTGAATACTGTTAGACTCCCTGGAAAAATAATAGCGTCATCTTTTGACTAAATGGTGTTCATATCGCAATATTTATCGAAGAAAAATAAAATATTGCAATATCAGATTTTTCCAATATTGTGCAAATCTAGTTTATAACCACGACTTGACGATGAGTAAACATAAGTTGAGGTGAACTATCCCTTAAAAAACAAAGCAGCACCAATAACTTTGAAGTGTTATCTTACTAGTTCCCAGAGCTGCACACATAAAAAAAATAAAAATAAAAATATATATATATATTTCACAAAATATACCTTTAATCTTATGTCTTACCTTTCAGCTGATCAGTGACACTGTGCCCGACACGTTCAATCACTAGTCCATCTTCCCTCTCATATCGGTCGTCCAGAAAACCTGCTGTGACCTCCGACAAGTGCACCTTTCCTGCTACGCCCAGCTGCTCCATTAGATTGGCCAAGTTAACATCATTAGACCAGACATCAAACTTAAAGCGCTTCATTCCCAGAATCCCGCAGAGCACAGTGCCCGTGTGCACACCGACGCGCATGTTCACCGTCTCCGACATCTCCTGGCAGAACTGCTCGATGGCCTGGATCATCCCGAGCCCCATTTCCACACAGCAGTACGCGTGATCAGTGAGCGGTTCGGGACAACCCGCCACACAATAATAGCCATCTCCTAGAGTGCTGATTTTTTCGCAGCTGGTCAACTCACAGAGACGGTCAAAGCGGCCGAAGAGGTCATTTAAGAGTCCCACCAGAGCATGGGCAGACTTGTTGGCGCTCATTTTGGTGAACCCCACAATGTCAGCAAAGAGGATGCTCACCGGCTCCATGCGCTTCATGTTAAAGGGCCTGAAAATGATCTGTCCACGAGGGATGGAGTTCTTCTTTCGCTTGTGGCTTTTGGGGCTGGATGAGGTTACGGCAGCTGCAGCAGCCACGGAGCATGTACCTGCGCTGTATCGTTTCCCTGAGCTCTCGCTCTCCTCGTCCCCCTGCTTCAACAGCTCGTCCGCCACCGACCGGGGCATCACAGAGTGGATCATCCGCTCCTTTAAGGCTTTCTCAACCTCCAAGTCCTTCCCATGCATGATGGCCTGGCCGACTTTGAGAAAGGTACTCCGAGAGCGCACTTCAGACATTATGAAAATATGGATGCCGATGACATGTGCGCACAAGTGCAGCAGGAATTTGCCTGGGCCAAGCCAGCTGAGTGTGCCCGAAATTCCTTCCCTTGACCCTACATAACTCTCGTCCAACTTAGCAAGGTGCAACCAGCCTAAAGCTTCATAGAGCACAGAATACAGCAGGCCCAGAAGCACTGAGGCATACAGAGGCAAATGCAACACACTGTACAGCAAGAGCAGCACCTCCATACAGAGCGAAAATGTCCCAACGGGTGATATGCAAGAAGCATTTTGATAAACAGGTAGTGGTGACTGATTGTCTGCTCTGTGGCCGTCATAATGAGCAAAGTGAGCAGTCTGAGTCTGGGGCGCCAGGGTGATGCCAAACATGATGACAGTGAGGAGGAAGGAGGTGTGGTTGTAGAATTGAGTATAAGGCTTTGTGAATGTAAACCAGAGAAGGACGAGGCACAGTATAAGAAACCCTGCCGTTGGGACAAGGAAGTTTGTAGGCTCACACCTAGTGCTATTGATCCCGAAGTATATCCCCCACAGGAGTGCAGCGGTGGCCAGGTAGAACAGGATGTAGCGAAATCTTCTCTGCATCTGCGGGAAGCAACGCTCCCTGCATGCCTCCTCCAGGATAGGAGAGTCAAATTTGGGGTCCCAGCACTGTGCGGCAGACCTCTCGAAAAGTGGGGGTACCCTCCTCGGACTGCTCAGGTGAGTCATCACTGCTCTGGGAACACCCAACTCCCCTGAGCTACAGCTTGAGGAGATGCTGTATTTGCAGGGTTTGGAAGAACCCATGTCAGGCTCAACCGATTGGTTTAGACGCACCTGCTGATTATGGCTGTCGTTTATCCGTACAGTAACTGCTCCTCCTTCACTGTCACACCAAACCTCGGTCTTATGCAGCGGCTGCTGTTGCTCTGGCAATGCCATGGCAATGAGACAACAATTAATTATCACATATCACAAACTGTTGACAGCTCAGGAGAAGTGGCACTTGGCTTTTAAGGAGTATAAAAAAACAAAGATTGTATTTGAAAAAAGTCCAGCGTGAACCAAACTCCAAGTGCATTCACGATATGAAAATGCACTGTCCTGGACTCTTGAGCAGTTCCTTATCCGTGCTGGGATTACGTCAGCAGGACTTGGATTCCATCATATTTCTATGGCTCAGTGGCGCGTGAACGCGCATGTGTGTACTTTTGCTCCGTCCGCGCGACTGACGCACTGCCACTTTCTTGATCCTCCTTTTTTGACCACATCGTTTTAAAATTACCTTTTCATACCACAACACTAATTACGTATAGTTTAGATTTTGAAAATTATTTACAAAGAGTATTAAAGAGTTTTAAGTTAGTTTTTAATTAATCAAGTCAACGCTGTCCCTCAAACACCCTCTCCAATGCTCAACAATATTTGAATTTAATTTCCCTTTCCAAATGATATGCAAACATAACACAAATTTACATTTCATATTTCAAAAACGCCAGATTTGACATTTCTTGTACTATCAACTTTTGTCTAATGCCAATTTTAAGTCGAAAGAATACTAAATCCTATTAGTTGTTGTTTATCAACTAAGTGTTAGCTGTTAAAGGACGCCACTTTCTAAGAGTAAACTTCTTTTAAATGCGCCACGTTTCCCTTTATAGAATCAAAAAACACAAAAAGTTGCAAAACATCTCTAACAACATACTCCCTTGGGGTCTGGCACCATAATGGTCCTCACAAAAGTGAACGCCTGGCAGTAAGACGCTGAAGTTGGCTGTGTTTTCCGTCAAAACTCGGGCCAGATCTCGCTACATCTGCACTTCTGCCCCAGCCGAGGGTCAGAAGATGGCCTATTCCCATGGAGGAGCCCCGTTCTTTCCTGAACACCCACTCCGGATGTCAACTGTGAATATTCCAGCTTTCAAAGCGCATTAAAACACTTCCAGGCTCAAGTCGACGTCGTGACACCTCCAGATGACATCAGCGCGAGGGCGAAGCGCGCCTGTGCATATCTGCCAGCTCCAGAAGACCAATAATACTCAAGATTTCAACTTCCAAGAAGAACTAAACACTGATGGCACCGAGGCGCTCACACAAGCCTAAGCGTGCTGAGGGAAAGCACACCCTTGTTTCTGTGCAATCCTTTTTAAAGCCAGTCACTTAGAAGTAATCTCATATAAAGTGTTGGAAAGACGAAAAGTTTTTTCCTCTTCTTCTTCTTCCCCAGGCCTCAAGTCGTTTGATCGGGCTGGCAGTTTAACACTGCTGGAGTTCAGAACGAGACTGACATGTCACATTGCTTCAAATCCCACGCCAACATTATTATCCGCGTCTTTAATCTCCACTTTGTCTGTTTAGCATTCCTTTGAAACTCTTTTTTTCCCTCCGTGGGCAAAGCTCATGCCAGGCGAGCGCACCGCCGCCGTGCCGCGTCCTCTTTCGTCCGCTCTCGGTTCTTCTCCCTGTCTGCTGGAGCCTGTGTGGCGGCTCGTGCTGGAGTTGAACCCCGCTGGCTGGCTCTTTTACCCAGGCGCTGCGTTCACGAGCTCCGCCACCACCATGTTCTGGGCGCACTCGGGAAAGATGGTTGTGGGCGTGCGGCGGGTGGACAACTTGACTACAGTACAGTGTTGAAATACAGGGGAGGGGGCAAGTCGCGGGGGAGCGCGCACGCAGGGCTCTTTAACGGCGGCGCGCACGCATGAGAACGGCTCGAATTTGACGACTTCTGGGGAAGGAGCCCGTGTGATGTCACGCGAAGGAGAAGGTACGTTGAAGTGTGTATATGTGATAATATTTATTTATTTGACTCTAGATTAGCTGCAAACTGAATTCCAGGTGTTCCTTGAATTGTTCAGTGACCTACAAGTAAATCAGTGAGTCAAAAACATTTGTGTGTGACTGTGTGTATGTACATGGGTGTGTGTTGAACCAGTTGAGTTGCTAATGGTAATTTATTTACTTACTTTGATTTTACTTAAGATATGCTCTGCCCATGTCTAGAAAATAAGTTAATATTGTTTGTAAGGCCATCTCCTGTGAGATTTGTATGCTTTTTAGAAATAATAATATTTCATTGATTTCTGTATGTCCCCCTAGACCTGATTCTACTGTTGTTGGATCAATTTGTTTCTTTGCTAAAAAATCCAGTCATAAAATCAGGTCTTTATTTTTAGACCGTCATCTCAAATCCCTCTTCTATGTCTTATTGGAACAATGATGATATTAAATGGTCGTATGTTTTCCAGTGATGGGTTGCAGCTGGAAGGGCATCCGCTACGCAAAACATATGCTGGATAAGTTGCCGGTTCATTCTGCTGTGGCGACCCCAGATTAATAAAGGGAATAAGTCGAAAAAGAAATTGAATTAATAAATGGTCGTATGTTTAGTCACTTCGCCAGAATTTTTTTAACAAATAAAATGAAAGAAATATCTTTTCAAATAATTAACAGATTTTATCCAGTTAAACTAGTTTACAGAAGTTTAAAAATGACATTGACGTCTTTCTGTGAGACTTCTTCTGAGTCTGAGGGAATGTCCCTTTGTTAAATCGTTCTAGTCTGATGTGAATTCTCTAATTGTCCAAAAGATTTGTGGTGATTTTTCTTTAAGCTATAAACATTATTTTGGGGTTTTACATTAAAGAAAAACAATTCCTTTAAGTTTTTGTATAAACCTTATATTATTTATTGGAAAGTTTTTTTATAGATGAGTGTAAATATACTCAGTGTAAACCAAATTTTGTATTTTTTAAATGAGAATTGGATCTGTACTTGAAAACCATTACAGAGTCTCAAAACAAGAAAACAGTTTATAATACAAACTTATAAAACATGTGCTTTATTTAATATTCTGCATTAATTTGTATTATTTTTCATATGTACTCTCTTATTTATTTGTTCTTTATTATTATTTTCATTGTCTTTCTTTTGCTTTACCATTATTATATTTCTTTAAAATTGTCACATTTCTCTTGTTGCAAAAAAGTAATATCTCTATTGTTTGTACTATACTTCTATCAGTTTGTATTTCTATCTGTTGTAATCATAATTATTTTATACCAAAAGTATTTCATCCAAAAAGAATATTAAAGTATTATGCAATAAGTAAATATTAAGTGAATGTCATGTTCCATGAAGATATTTTGTAGATTTGCTGCTGTAAATATATCAACCTTCCAAATGTGCACTGCTAAGCACTCAATTTAGGCAAATTTAAAAGCAATTTCTTAGTATTACATTTTTAAATTGTATTTGGATTGCAGATTTTCAATTAGTTGTAAGTTAAATATTGTTCTATGCTAACATCAGTAGAAATGACTTAAAAATCAAAGTTTTAAAACGTTTTTTGTGGTCCAGGGTTACAAACAAACTCAAAAAAATAAAATTTTTTGCTCGTTCAAACAACTTATTTAAAATAAGCTTAATCAACACAAATCTTGAGATTTCATTGGGACAACTTATTTTTTTATGTTTCAGGCACATTAATTTAAGTGTTAAGTTAACTTAATTGATTTGTGTTGGGACAACATGAATGAACTGTGTGAAACCCAGCATTTTTTACAGTGCACCAATAAGTACGTAACTTTATTTTTGTTTTGTAATTTTTTTTAAGAATGTGGATATTTATTTATTTATTTATTTATTTATTTATTTATTTATTTTTGCAGAAATCAACAAAAATAAGCAGCTACAAAAATAAATATATATACAGCTATGGAAAAAAGTTAAAGACCACATACAATACTCAGTTTCTCTTGATTTACTGGATTTATTAAGTATGATTAGATATATTAGGTAGGAGTAAAATGTTAATATTTGTTTTATTCCAAGGTCTGATATTTCTTCAAAATTTCACATACAAATATTGTCATTTAGAGCAATTATATATATATATATATATATATATATATATATATATATATATTAAATGTAAAAAAAAATTAAATAACTGCTTTCTTAAAGAAATTCTTATTCCAGCCATTAATGCTTTTATCACTACTACCATTAATAATAATATTAATAATAATAATAATTAATATTAGATATTTCTGAAGGATCATGTGACTCTGAAGACTGGAGTAATGAAGTTGAAAATGCATCTTTAAAATCAAAGGAATAAATGATTTAATTGAATTCTAAACTAATTTTGAACAGTTATTTTATAGTGCAATAACATTTCACAATTTTACAATTTGTACTGTATTTTTGATTAAATAAATGCAGCCTTGGTGAGCAGGAGAAGCTTATTTTAAAACATTTAAAAATCTTACTGACCCCAAACTTTTGACCGGTAGTGTACTGTATATATAATTCTGGATTCAATATCAAATCAATGATTTCTTATATGTTAAAACATTCTTGTTGTGTTGTCTAAAATAAATATAAACATATCTGCAAACAGTGCACTGTTTGTTGTTCTGTGCAAAAAAAGGGTAAATTACAAACCACTTATTTTTATTTTGGAAGAAATGTCGCCAGTAGTTTAGAGAATAAAACAAACTGTACACATATAAAATTAAACATGATGTTTGCAGTATTTTTCAATATGTGAATCCAGTCTATTAGGAGAACAAACCCTGTTTTCTTCGGGGCTATTCAGTTATTAATAGATAGCTTTATTACATAACAACATAAAGTATGATTGGTATGTTCCCATTCAGGTAAACCCAATCGCGCATTTATGTTTGTATCTTCCATCACCTAGGAACATACCTAAGATTCTGGGTGCGTCTTGACCTTTGATCTATCAGATAAGTGCCATCCAAGCGATAATAATCATCCCATGCTTCTGGTGTCAGACATTCATCATGTCCACTGTCTGAGACATGTTGTGTTGTGTCAGATGGGGAAGTTTTATGACACAAAAACGTGTTCAAGAATTTGGCCAACAATAGCCCGTGGAGTAGTCATGCATGAAAACATTTAATTCTCAGTGGCCGCTTGTGGTCTCTGACTCAAAAAACACAGCTGCGGATTAACTAAAACAAACAAGTGTATAACTAGCAGTGTAAATCTCAATGAAACCCTTATCAGATGTATACTCAGGCTACTGCTTTACTGCAGATTACTTCAGTTCTTGGAATCATAAAATCTTTGAGAGGTGAGGATAGCTCTATAAAATGTTTTACACAAATTGCTCCGCGTGAAATTGCATTTTTATGTAGATAAACGCAAGTATTGCAGCTATCAATATAGATAAACGGGTAAATTATATAACATTACTTTTATATGAGACCAAAGTTGGCTTCATTGAACCGTGATCAGTAGTTTTATTGCAGTGCGTTTAATGATATACGACGCCATCTTATGGACATTTCGTGTTCTACTACAACATGTTGAAGTACAATCAAGCAAAAGTTTGTCGAACAATAAATCCACTTATTCCAGCATTTTATTGACTTAAATATCCATTTCAAAGTTTCATTTCTATATTGTGTAAAGTAGCAGCCACAAAAAAAGAAGAAAAATTAACGTCTCCACAGTTTTACCATGCAGTAATGTGGGCAAACAAACAAGTAACACTAGAAATTCTCATTTACCATTAAAACTCATATACCAGTAAGTTGTACAAAGCAACGTGATCAGTATGTACAAGTGGAACTGAAGTAATGAAGTCTTTTCTACCACGTTTGACATATTCACACTTTTAAAATGACATTCAGAAATAAATAAGATCATGACATTGTATTATTTATTTTGAACAGTGTATAAATAAGTATATATTGCAAAGTTAATTAAATTAAAAGAAGAAAGAAAAAAGTGGGCTACTTAGGGTATGTTTACATGACACATGCAATTAAAATGTCCTCAATTTACACAACAATGGCTTTTTGAGGGTTTAAACCTTTTAAAATTATACCATAATCATTTAGACTACAAAAAATGTATTTTGTAAAGATGCTGTTGCCCAGGATAAATTTGTGAATGTAAGTACTGTTTTTTTTACAAAGTGACGTCACCACCTACTAACCTCGCTTGCCTGTTACAGCATTTTTTGTATTTTTATTGATCCATGTAAATGATAATTTTGTCAGGTTGTCTGTATGCAAAACATTTCAAAAAGCAAAACAAAAATTGTGCCAGCAAAGTTCTTTGATTGTTACACCAGAATAACAGTATAGTTCCTAGGCATATTAGCCTGGAAAATAGCATCTTTTCATGTCCCGTCAGTCTTAGTACTCACACTATGCTATTCGAACCGTGCCCAGGCCCGTTTCCCGGATCGTTTGAGAAGTGTGAGTGCTCTGAATCGGGCTCAGGCACTGAGCGTGGTTCACTTGGGCTCAGGCGCGGTACGCTTGCAGTGTGAGTGCAAGCGTCCCTAAGCCTGAAACTGAAAGCAAGACGTGACTTTTAAGGGACTGTTTCATATGGATTAATTAGTCAATCGTAGTGTTCAATGAACGCAATGAACATCGTAGTTTATTAAAGACGCAAACCCCTCACTGCATGACAGCTGCATCTTCAGCAAACCTCCTAATTCCTGCAGCACGAGGACTTTATGATTATGAGCATCAAAAGTGGCTGATCTGTTCAGCAAAATATTTGACTGTGCGTCACCGCATATCAAATGACTAAAACAATATAATTAATTAAAACTCATTTAGAACAACATGCTAATGGTCTAATCCGATTCAATGATCTATGCTAAGCTAAGCTAAAAGTGCTCCTATCAGACCTGGAGATCGGTTGAATGGATTAAAAAATGGTAAAACTCAACTGTTGGAGCCTATTTACAAAAGCAGTGGAGTGTTTCTTCACTTGTTTTATACAGAGGGGGCTTAAACTTTTTAAACTGTTACCATAATCATCTAAACTACAAAAAATATATGTGATTTTGTGAAGATGCTGTTGCCCAGGACAAATTTATGAGTGCAAGTACTGTGTTTTTATAAAGTGATGTCGCCACCTACTGACCTCACTTGCATATTACAGCATTTTTTGTTTTTTTATGGATCCATGTAAACAGGGTAATTTTGTCAAGTTGTTGTCTGTATGGGAAACATTTTAAAAAGCAAAGCTAAAACTTCAGTTTTGGCACTTTGTTGTCATGTAAACATACCCTGATTGTCTCTGTTTTAAAAGAAATCTCCACTTCTTTAAAAATAGGCTTTTACAACATCCCTAGAGTTAAACAGTTGAGTTTTACCATTTTTGAATCCATTTAGCTGTTTTCTGGATCTGCCGGGAGCACTTTTAGCTTAGCTTAGCATACAGCAGATCACTGAAATAGATTAGACATGTAGCGTCTAGCTCAAAAATGTCGAAAGAGTTTCAATAATTTTCTTATTTAAATTTTGACTCTTCTGTAGTTAAATTGTGTACTAAGAGTAAGACTGATAGAAAGAAAGTAAAAGTTGCTTAATTTTCAGGCTACGTGTAATAATATTATGCTTTCTCCAGCCATGGTACGACAGCAAAGTTCCTTGATAATTACACCAAAATAAGAGTACAGCCATATTAGCCTATTTATGCCATATTAGCCTAGAAAATAGCAACTTTCAGACATCCCAAGTCTCCGGGAAGTTTAGGGAGTTTCCCGCATATGTATAGAGACTCCCGGATGCCCGCAAACGAATGATAATCTCCTGGAAATCGCGCGTCTCCCCCTCGCCCCTCAAATACGTCGCACACCCCTCTCCACTGTATCCCCTCCCCGCTCTTTAGATACGTTGCGCACCTCCCACAAATCAACTATGTCCCACCTGGAAATGACTTTTCCCAACTTGGAATGTCTGAATTTTTCATGTCCCGTCAGTCTTAGTACATGATGTAACTACAGAAGACTTTTTGATCAACATGCTAATGGTCTAATCTGGTTTAATGATCTATTCTAGTTTAAGATAAGTTAAAGTACTTTCACCAGACCTGTAGATCGGCTAAATAGATTAAAAAATGGTAAAACTCAACTGTTGGAGCCTATTTACAAAAAAGTGGAGTGTTTCTTTTTAGTTTTATACAGATTGGACTTTTCTTCAGCAAGCCTCAGCAAGTTTCTGAACTTTTTTTTTTCATTCATAAGCTCATAATCCATTCTTTAATGTCCTCAAACTGACTGATTGTAGAAAATAAACCTTTGCGCAGTTTCTTCTACTGTCTCCGCCAACGGTTTTGGGGTTTCTCTTTGGTTTCTGCAGATGCCTCTGTCTTGGCTTCTTTCTTCTCTGTCTTTGCTTCTCTTTTCTCTGCCAAATTGCTGAGCAGTGCGGGCAGGTCATCAGTAATGGCCTTCTCAATCTTTTCTATCAAGCATCCGCCTGACCAGCTGCAGTATGAGGACAAGAGCTTAAAGCCGCTTGGAGGATTCACTCCAAAGAAGTCCCGGTATGCCTCTGGTTCTGGCAGATCAAACTTACTCACGTTGGTCTTGGCCAGGATAGACTTGAAGATGTAGAACTTGTCGGGATCACTGACAATATCCTGGAAAACCTCATGTGGGTCGCTAAACCAGCCTAATTTCTCATAGTACGTCTGAAGGTAGCGGTCGACCAAGAGAGCATGAATGCGCACGCGGATGCCGTGCTGGCGAATAAAGGCGATTTTGTTTTCCAGTTGGTTCTCAATGACCTGATTCAGGTCCTCCAGAAGAGAGATTTCTTCACGTTGGAACAGGTCTCTGTTGGTGTCTTGAGCATAATCCTGCTGCCAGAAGGAGCTCACGTAGACACGTGGTGGTTCGGTTACATTAATCAGGGGTGCCATGCTCCAGAAGAGGGCGCCATACACACGCATTAAGTCCTGGGTTGCCAGACTGTCAGCTTTGTTGAGAATAATACGGATCTGTGATTCGCGTCCCTTCATCTGTCTAAACAGCATTTCAAGTTCTAATCCAACATCCAGTTTGGTTGGGTCAAACACCAGGAAGATGAGATCAGCGCGGTCAATAAACCACTGGCACACTTCACCATAGGGGTAACCTAAAAGACAACAGCAGAGTTTATAAACAAGTAACTATACAATACAATACAATACAATACAATACAATACAATACAATACAATACAATCTATCTATCTATCTATCTATCTATCTATCTATCTATCTATCTATC
>CAIGQZ010032594.1:24439692-24461660 GCA_903798205.1 Danio tinwini | reverse complement strand
TATCTATCTATCTATCTATCTATCTATCTATCTATCTATCTATCTATTCTACAACAGTTCTGTCTGGTTCTCGAATCTGATTGGCTGATAGCCATACGATTATTCCAGTAATAACAGCACTCGTACAGCCTCCTCACCCTTCTGTATTACTCCGCCCACATAGAGTGACAGCAGATTAATAAACTCATTACAGTTTGACAAATATTGCAACTGTTGGACAGCATAATGTTTTTATTATTTCATTAATGTATTTATTACTTTGGAGATACAGCGCATCAGCATCCATCAGCCTGTCATACTGAGCAAAGCAAAGACCGTTGACGTTCTGCCACAAGATGACGACAGAGACAGCATAATAAGCCCTTAGAGGAGAAAAACTCAGCGTAATTTCTAACTACAGCTGATCAAATCATTATTAAACTGGTTAGTAACTGGTAAGTTAATCTCTCTCTTTTGTATGTTGTAGTGCTGTATTTATACCACAGCCTGTTAATATTTCTGGTAGTGTTTTCTTTGCTTTCGCTTTTTCGGGGTTAATTATTGTGATACCCTGATTGCCACAGAGAAATACTGGGAAATCTCTGTAGATTGATGACATATCATGCCGTTCATCCTTATAAACCTAAAATGTGAGCAAAATCACCTGTTTTGTCATCATTTAGACATTATGCTAGAGAATCATTCAAATACTAGCTCTAAAGTAATGTTTGTGAATTAGTAACGGCTTCTGCTGTTCTGACGTCAGCTGCAGATGTGAAGGAATGGCGGAAGAAAGTAGTTCCTCATGCAAAAGGATTTTAAGACTCTCCGTGTTTGATTTTCTTTTTTTATACACGCTTATGCTGTTGTATACTGTTGTATAAATGCAGTTTCACACTTGTTGCAGTGCAATGTGGCTATTATGCAGTGCAATGTGGCTATATCTATATATATATTAGACTTATTAAACTTTATTAAAATTTATTCTTTTTAAATATTGCATGTTTAATGGAGTCCAAACAAGTCTTTTATCAAGTATTTAGCCCTTACATGTACTGAAGAACTTCTAAGTAGCAAAAAATGCACTTCTAACAAGCAAGTTTTACAATCTTCAATTAATATTTAGAAGTTCATGCTGTGCCTTTACATGTGCATCAATCTGTTTATAAGTCTTATATTATATGTCTTCTTTTCTCACCTCTCTCTTGTTGTTTGCGATTCTCAATGATTCCAGGCGTGTCCACAAAAGTCACCCGCTCCAGGAGTTTGTGCGGCATCTCGATTCCCACCAGCTTTTCCAGGAACCCCTGACCAAACTTCTCCAGTGCTGTGAAAGATCGGGAACCATCCGCAGCCATGACAATGCCCTCAACAGTGCGAAGCTTCTTACCATGCATTAGCACAGTATATTCAGAGGTTGTGGGTTCAGCTCCTGAAAAAAACAAAACGTATGGCAGTGTGATGAATAAACATAGGAAATGTATGCCGTCTTTACTGGGTACACCTTGCTAGTATCAGGCTGGATGCACTTTTGCATTCAGAACATCCTTAAAGATGCTATAGTATGAAACCTGCATATAGTTAGTCATAGTTGATTAATAAAAGTTCAGTACATGGTAATGTGGTGTTTAAACAATGCCTCAATTTGTCTTTCTATCAACTAAACCAGGTAATTCATCTTCTGACCTCTGGCATCAACAAGAAATTGGACGTTTTCTCTTTTTGGGCCATTCTCTGTACATCCTAGAGATGAATGTGTGTAACAAAATCCCATTTTCAGAAATACCCTGACCAGCCTTTCTGGCACCAACAACCAGGCCATGTTCAAAGTTACTCAAATCACCTGTCTTCGCCATTCTGATGCTCGGTTTGAACTTCAGCAGATCCTCCTAACCACATCTACATGCACTGAGTTTCTGGCATGTGATTGGCTGATTTGATATTAACAAGCAATTGAATTTGTGTATTACCAGTATAAAGCTGTTGTGAAGATTCTTCAAGACCCAGAAGGTAATTGATCATGGAAGACTTGCCAACGCTCCAAGGACCCAAAAACAGGACCATGGGCTTAGAGGTGATCTCTGCATCTGAACAATATGAAGAAAACAGCCAGTTTCAGTCAGGAAAGGGTTTGTTAAAGGAGTAGTTCACCCAAAAATGCATTCTGCCACCAATTACTCAATAATTTTTCATTTAAAAGAAGATATTTAGAAAAATGCTGATAGCTGCCACCCACTGACTTTAACGGGAACTGACTTTAACAGAGGAAAGAAACTCTTAAAGGTTTAAAATCCACACAAAAGAGAATACATGAAACTAAATTTCACTTTTGGGTGAACTATCCCTTTAAGATGCTAGAAATGATGTTTAGTACAAAATAAATCCATTATCAAAAGATGTTCACCTGACACTTCATGCTGCCTGAGCTCATTGTATTTGTAGGCCTTCTCCAAGGGTTTAATTGCAGTGTTGTAGACCTCCTGGAGTTTCTTCAAAGCATCTGCAAAAGTTGATGAAATTACAACAGGTAGGTACATGCAACAAATACAATTGTACACTTTCTTTTTCTGGACCTGTAGTTCCACAGTTCATTAATTGATTCTGCTACATCAGGCTAAACTACTTATTTACCATTTTGAAAAACTGTTAGCTTGCTAACGGCTATGCTAATCTTTATCATCATTTTATCATCATTTTTTCTTTCTTTTTAGCTTCACTTCTAGTTCTTGAAATATTAGTAAAAGTTATTTCTACACAGTTAATTGCGTATGATTTTCCTCCCTATACTGTAGGTTTTACCAAAACAGTGAGAGCACACGCAATTGTTTTGGTCAAGCTACTATGACTGGTTAAAGAGGATGACTTGATATAACTGGCCTGTTATTGTGTATAAAGCTGAGCTACGGATACTTTTTAAAAATACAATTTATTTTGTGCATTTTTATTATATGACTCACCAACATATTCCCGTGAAGGTTCAGCTGTTGCCAGACGCAGCGTCTCTTCAATGTGAGAGCGATCTCTTGTGACAGGACCTGAGGGGACTGTTTTCTCCACTGTCAGAAAAAAATTGCAAAGTTGGCATAAGACATCAATCTCATATGGCAACTTTTTCTTTCCTATGTATGACACCCCTAGAAAACAAGGTTAATATTGTTTAGCATTTTCTATATACATATATCTAGATTGCAAATATGTATCTACATTAAAAAATAAAGGTTTTTAGCCACACTTGTTCTGGGACTTACAGAGGGGAAAAAAAGTATTGATCAAGTCATGTTTTTTCCTAGGAATAATATTTCTAAAGGAGCTATTGACATGGAATTGAACCAGATTTTGGTAAAAACCCAAACAATACACACATAAAAATAAAACAAAACAAAAAAATCTGAAAAAGTAGTTATGTTTAATAACAATGGATTGACACAAGGAGAAAGTATTGAACTACTGAAACGTGTTTAATATCATATATAAAAGACTTTTTTGGTTATGGGAGCTTAAAGACGCCTCTCATATGGAGAATGAAGTCACATGAATTCCTCAGGTGTGATTTTTTTTTTCTTCACAGAATTCAACAGAGTGGAAAAATCTTGATGGTTCTTTGGGTCTTGTCTATCTGTTCTTTATTTTGTATTTTCTATTGGATTCAAGTCAGGTGATTGGCTGGGCCATTCTACAGCTTGATTTTCTTTCTCTGAAAGCATTTGAGAGTTTCCTTGGCTGTGTTTTGGATCATTGTCTTGCTGAAATGTCCACTCTGATTCATCTTCATCATCCTGATAATGTAGATGTTGGACTGAAGCAGCTAATTTTTATTTACACTGACGAAGGGCAGAGGCTTGCTGAAGAACTACTGAGAGATTCCAGCTGCTGTCTGGGCTTTCACTGCTTTTCTACACCTCCCTTTCTTCATGTGTTCAATACTTTTTCCCTGTGTCATTTCATTTTATTCCGCATAACTTCATTTATAAACTAATTAGATTTGTTTTATTTGCATATATGCATTTCTTTGGTTATTACCAAAATTCGGGGAAAAATTTCAAGTCAGTGGAACCTTTTGAAATATGTTTTCAGAGAAAAATGATGACGCGTTCAATATATATATACATACATATTTGTGAACCCCAAGAACCACTGGACTCACAAAATCCTGTAAAAACTGCTTTACGAATGACTTTTTAGTCATAAATATTATATATCATAAAAATATTTATATTTTTGTTATGGGTACATCAATGGACTTACAGATTATGGAATAATTTGTGGAATTAACCAAACATTTTACAAGTTTAATTTTACATCTGAAGTAAACAAGATCTTTGAGGAAAGAAGCTGCACCTGTATTTACTCGAGAATCACAATCACAGGAAACAATGCATCAGCTCAATGTTTTGTTTGCTGATTTTAGTGTACCGCTAAATGCCAAAAAATACCAGTTAGACTATGAATGATAGTTATGGTTAGGTTATTTTAATCATCATTATTGTGATGTATTATACCATACAGACAAACAGACCAATTGTTGTTGTTTTTTTCTAAACTATACCCTTATGAGTGCCATTTTAATTTCTGTTATTCTTCATTTTACTGATTGATTGATTAATCAGCTTTCCATTTGGAGCAATTTAAACACAATCATCATACTATTAAAAGCATCTGAAGCATTTCTTTCCCATTACAAAACTGTCCTTCAAGCAGGCCAGGGAACATATTGTTATGAATGGCAGTGGACGTGTGCCAAGGGTTATTTCTGCTAGGTTATTTTGGTGGTGGTGGGTTTATTCCTGTGCCACTTTGACAGAAGTATCAGGTGGACAAGCATGAGGAACTAACTTTTACTAGCGCCCTATCCTGCCTCCCGATGACACAGTATAGCTCCTTCTCTCTGGCTGATTTATCAAGAGGCTTTCTGTGATGACTATGAAGCTGCTGTTGTTGTTGGGCCGTGGCATTTGTGTGAACAAACTGAGCAGAACATAAAAAAATTGCTCAGGAAAAATTTTTCCCATACACAAATCTTGTGTGGATTTCTATGTAACTAGCTGAATATAACTCTAATGCACTAACAAAGTTTCTTCAGTTGTAATACAGTCTTTTTAACAGGAATCTATGTGATTAGGAGTTTGGTGTGAAGGCAAAAGATTTCCACACACCGATTTAGCAGATTTAAAATGGCCATACTAGATTTTTTTTTTAATTTAGCTGTGTGAAAAAAAGCACTCACAGTATAGATGCAGTAAAGCATTGTCACCATGAACGTGCACACCAATGGGTATGTCTATGGTTTCAATTACACAAAAAGTAATGCACTTAAACATTTAAACATTTTTCCTTTATGATTTTAAATATTTTACACAGACAACAACAGTCAAACCTTTTATCCTATAAGAAAAAAATAAACTATGATGCATAAACTAAAACACATTTAGCAAATATAAAAAAAAAAAAAAATCAAGCTTAATAGGTAATAGTGCTACTGAAACCCACATACCTTTTGCAGATGCTTTGGTAGCTGGCACATCCTCTGACACTAGTTCCACCTTTGCTTCTTCAGCAGGTGCAGGAGCATCTTCTTGAACAGTAGCTTGCTCTGGAGTTGGTTCCTCATTTTCCTCTTGGGCCAATTCTACTACCTCTTCAACAACATCTGTGGCTGGCTCCTCGGTTTCCACCAACTCTTCAGTTGCTTCTGGTTCTTCTACAGATTGCCTTTCTTCAACAACCTTGGGAGCTCCTTCTTTCTCTGTTAAAGTGTCCTCTTCCACATCCTCCTCATCTGCTACCTCTTCCACTTGCTCCAATTGCTGTTCAATCAGAGAATCCTCTACTGCCTCGTCTTCAGTCTGAGAAACCTCCTCTTCAACATCTGCCTCATCTTGAATCTGAAGAACATCCTCCTCCTCAACTACCTCTTCATCAGCCTGGAAATGTTCCTCTTCTGCTTCATTTTCAGTCTGAAGAACCTCCTCTTCCTCAACTACTTCCTCTTCAGTCTGAAGAACTTCCTCAACTACCTCTTCTTCAGTCTTAGTAAGTTCCTCTTCATCTGCCTCTTCTTCAGCCGGAAGAATCTCCTCTTCCTCCACTACCTCCTCTTCAGTCTGCACAACTTCCTTTTCCTCAACAACCTGTTCTTCAGTCTGAAAAAGTTCCTCTTCATCTGCTCCATCTTCAGTCTGAAGATCCTCCTCTTCCTCCACCTCTTTCTCCATCACCTCATCATTGATTTGAGAATCTTCCTCAACACCCTCTTCCACAAGTTCTTCACTCAGTTGTGCCTCCACATCAGAGATCTCCTCCTCCAACACTTCATCAGACGTGTCTAACTCAGGTCCTGCCTCCTCCTCCTCAGAGATCTCTTCAGACGCCTCCTCCTCTTGACTCAGCTCTTCAGATTTCTCATCCTCCTCCAATCTGGCATCTTCAATTTGTGCGCCTGTGCCACAGGGCTGGCATACGGGTCTGTTTGGTGCAGGAGTGTCATTGGATGTGCTCTGGCTTATATCTTCTGTGCCGTCACAGCAGTTGAAAAGCTGACCTTCAGACTTTAACTTGAGTGGCACAAGTTGCTCAGTCTCAGAGTCCACTGCATCTTTGGGAAGGAATATGAGAAAACATGATGATGAAATGTGATGAAAATTACCAGAATGTGATGGAAAAAAATATCAGCACAGTCACACGCAAATAAAGGTGCAATTGGAGATCTTGGAAAATGCTAACGTTAGCCTGATAGCACTGAAAACCTACTTAAAACCCTGCAAACTGCCATCCAATGCCATGCTTCATGAACGTGCACTGTACATCACTACAATACATCATGTAACAATCATCAGAGAAATTTTTTTATAGTACAGTTAATAATTATAATCGCTAACTTTAAAGTAGGTTGTTGATGTTTGCCTGCTATTCTCTGTCTGGACCACGTCTGTGAACCGTGATGTTGTAATCCTTTCTGCGTGAACAGGGTGTGAAGAGGTATGCAATTACATATTTTAACAGGCAGGTAGGTAGGGATGCAACGATTAACCGATTTCACTATTAACCGCGCTTTAATTTGTCACGCTTAATTAATCGTAAAGGCTTCTCAGCACTGTGTTTCTGCACGGAACAAAACTGCTGCAACTAAATAAAGTTATGCCAACTGTGCGCTAGTTTAAAGTTCTGAGCTTGTCCACTGAGGCGAATACTCACCCGCACTGGATTAAATTCTGATTTTAACTATAGCTGAGGCTATTAAGTGAGAGCTGTTCATATACCCTGTCTTTTGCAAGCGCAAGTTCATTATTTCCAATGGAGGTGGATGGCCTGCGTATATTGGCAGCGATGCTCTCTTGCTTTCCAGGTGCACCTTGTTGAAAGAATGCCGCGAGCACATTATGTCACGTGACAAGAACTGGACTGATCATTTCCACTCCAAAACAAATAAATAAATACCAAACACAATCATAATTTAGTTGATCAAAAGTGCCTTCAGACTGAGCTTCAGCAGCCTTTGACTACATTTGTTCTCATTCATTTATCATTCATTTATTTTTCTTTTCAGCTTAGTCCCTTTATTAATCCGGGGTCGCCTCAGCGAAATGAACCGCCAACTTATCCAGCATGATTTTACGCAGCGGATGTCCTTCCAGCCACAACCCATCTCAGGGAAACATCCACACACACTCATTCACACTCATACACTACAGACAATTTAGCCTACCCGGTTCACCTGTACTGCATGTCTTTGGACTGTGGGGGAAACCGGAGCACCCGGAGGAAACCCACACGAACGCAGGGAGAACATGCAAACTCCACACAGAAACGCCAACTGACCCAGCTGAGGCTCGAACCAGCAACCTTCTTGCTGTGAGGGGACAGCACTACCTACTGCGTCACCTCTCATTCATTTATACATTTTCTTTTTGGCTTAGTCCCTTTAATAATCCGGGGTCGCCACAGCGGAATAAACCGCCAACTTATACAACATTTTATGCAGCAGATGCCCTTCCAGCTGCAACCCATCACTAGGAAACGCCCATACACTCTCAAATTCACACACATACACTTTAGCTTACCCAATTGACCTATTGATTGTGGGGGAAACCGGAGCACCCGAAGGAAAACCACGCCAACATGGGGAGAACATGCAAACTCCACACAGAAACACCACCTGACCCAGCCGGGGCTCGAACCAAGGACCTTTGTTTTGTTCTCATTTGATCTCTTAAAATATATTTTTTTTATTTAGTGCTGTACTAATTAGTTACTGAGCAGCAATTAATAATACTTTCAAATAAAAGGAGTGTTCATTTGATTTTCTAAACTAGTAGTGTTTTGAAATTAATGAATGCATAATAATCGTGATAACCATGATTACTCCTCAGACTATAATCGTACAACCAAAATCTATAACCGTTGCATCCCTACAGGTAGGACGTAATGTTCGGATCACACGTTTTTATTGGACGAACTTTTCTTGGTCAACACCACAAATATTACAATACATATAAACACAATTGGATCACTTAATTTAATGATTGCTATCAGAATGAAAAGAGACATTCAACCAGCATATCTAAAATTGTTTCACCTATTGCTCCTTTAAGAATAAATCATTTTTGATATTACAACATAACAGCAACAAAATTTTTAAAAGATGCCATTTTAAAGAAAACCAATCCAAAACAGCTTACCAAAACAAACTTTCTGAACAAATTTGCATCAGATTGCAAACAACATTAAACTATTATTTGTCCAGTGGCTGTTACATAACAAGTGGGTGTGACCCTGGGACTCCGCCTTCTTTTGAAAATTTCCAGTGTATATAATCTGTTAATTCCATGAAGGTCAGATTTTAGCAAGCAAAAACAGCTGCTTTTCATCCAAACAAATATTACCTATTGCCATTTGACACATTTTTGTATAGTTTTCTTAGTTTTGTATATATTGTTTTTTCTGTCTACGTTTTCTTACACATGATTTCATGTATAAGATTCTCGTTTTATTTGATTGGTCAATTAAAATAACTATTGTTTTCAGGTGTGATGTGATTAAAAGAATATAACCAAGGTTTTCTTGCATTGCTTGTTTGACCTGATGAAGACCATGTAGATCGAGAAATCTTATAGTGGCAGTGTGCAGATTTTTACAGTGGCTGAGAGAGCTTAATGGGCTGCAATTTAAGAAAGCACATGCAATTACAAAAACACCAGCAAATAAAGAAACAATCTTCATCAATTTGACAGCTAGCACACGTGTTGCAAATTGGTCACAACACAAACTGAAGAAACGCGCAGCAAATTGGTCACAACACTTGCAAATATCCAAGTAACACAACAGAAATGTTTCAAGGGGACCCAAAAACATGATGGATCTTGCTGAGATATGGATGTGTTAATCAATCAATCAAGCCTTTATTTGTCACATATACCTCCATGTATTCACATACAATGACATATAGTGAAATTGGACCCCCCCGACCATACAAAAACATCACATATCAGGGGAAGACAAGTCAACGGGAGGTAGCATTTAGAAAAAGGAAGTAAGATACAATTCAGGAAAGAGAGGCGAAAAAAAAACTCCCTCTCACCTTGCTCTTGAGTTAGAGCAGTGTGAGATCAAGGAGAGGGAAAAAAAAGCCCCAGCAGTCAAGCACATAAAACACATGACATACATCGCAACAGGGGATGGGAAAGGGGGTGTGGATATAGTCCGGCAAGGGCAGGCAGCCGTCGATTCCTGCCGCCATGGAGGCGCTGGTCAAAGACCCGCCTACCCCCTCCAGTGGATGAAAGCACACAAAGACGTGTTATGTCGTGTAATAAGGATATTAAAATAAACTAAAAACAACGTGCCTTTCAAAGACCACCAATCACTTCACTGAGCAACACGTCACGGCATAATAACGCATCCATAACAATTGCATGTAATTGCATGTGCTTTCTTAAATTGCAGCGTGTTAAGCGCTCTCGACCACCGTAGATTTTAGTTGGTTTATTAGTCAATTTAATTGGATTAAGCCCCTACTGAAAGTTTCTTTAGGCTGACCATTTTTCCCACCTATTGCTATTCCATAATTAAATAATTTCTGCTCAAGCCAAAAAGTGTCCCCATTTATGATTTGATTACCTGAAGCAGCTAGTCCACAATGTGTGGAAACAGATGCATTAAAAGCGCTGAAGGTTTCAGTCAACAATTTTAGGCCTCAAAAACTATTTGATCCAAATCCTTCATTTAGCTATTTCGACTATTTGTGGTTGTCAAAATGTTGACTAGTTCAAATCACATCACATCCCCTGAAAGAGAGGCATCTCAAACAACAAATAGGCCTATGTAACATTAGCATAGCATTCTGTGTGGGAGATGGTGTAATCTACACTACATTCATGGTTTATTGATTTGAACAGTCTTTGACTAGGTGGTAGAGATGATTTGGAGTTAACGTGTGAGATGACCCATCTCTGTGATTCATACGGCGACGAATGCTCTCGATGAGAGCTAAATGCTTTTCATGTGAATCACATCTTAAAATAGGGAGCAGAGCTGGCAGGAGAAGAGAACACCAAGTCTTTCTGTAGATGCGGATCATCAGAGCATGGTTTATTTTTCATACTATTCTCCGATGCGGCAGCAGGCGGCTCTGATAAGGGTGTTAGCATGGTGGCTTTTTACCAGATTTCCACCTTTGGTTTAATGTCAGATGCATCCATTGAGAGGACAGCTCTGCACTTGAGCAAACGTGCATCCAATTGTAAATGTTGGTGCACATGTACATTGGTGAAAATGCAATGTTTTCAGTTTTGTTATGCTTGGAGAGTTTTAGAATATTATGCAAACAATTGCAAACATGCATATTTATAAGCGCTTATCAATGTTTATTTACCCTTAATAGACAAATCCCTAATTCATTCTAAAGCATGTTAGTCATACACTAAAGCAACATTTCAATCATGTGCTAACAGCAGAGGGCACCAGAGTGTCTACAGTAATTTCAGATATTCTTTTCTACCTTTGGCATTTGACCACTTGCTTGTAAAAATGCTCTCTGACAGGCTTATGTGTTCCTTGGAAGTCTCTAGCTGATTGATATGGCTCTAGTTAGAGAGAGTGTGATGTTATGTGCACATATACACACACACACACAATCACACAGACAAGCTGTGTGTTGGCCAAAGGCATAGTGTTAGAGTATCATCTACAGAACCATGAGTGTGCGCTAATAGTTCTAAAGGCCAAATTAGTGGCAGTTTTTTTTTAGAGCTAGCATCTTAAGTTAATTTCATGGTAACATCACCTCAAAGCTGACATAAAGTAAAATAATTATGTTAAAAAAATTCATAACTAAGGGTGGCACAGTGGCTCAGTGGTTAGCACTGTCGCCTCACTGCAAGAAGGTCGCTGGTTCGAGCTCTGTGTGGAGTTTCGTAGCTCCAGTTTCCCTCACAGTCCAAAGACATGCGCTATAGGTGAATTGAATAAACTAAATTGCCCGTAGTGTACGTATGTGTGTGAATGAGAGAGTGTATGGGTGGTTCCCAGTACTGGGTTGCAGTTGGAAGGGCATCCACTATGTAAAACATAGGATAAGTTGGCGGTTCATACCGCTGTGGCGACCCCTGATGTATACAGGGACTAAGCTGAAGGAAAATGAATGCATGAAATTCGTAACTAAACACTAGAACAATTACAATATTCTCACTCACTTTCCTTCAGATTAGTCATTGATTTATCTAGGGGTCGCCACAGCTGAATGAACTGCCAATTACTTGTGGCATATGTTTTACGCAGTGGATGCCCTTCCAGCCACAACCAAACACTGAGAATACATTAACTCATGAACCCCCAGCACTAGGAAACACCTATATAGCCACGGTGTCGTCCCTAATTACGATATTATCAAGCACAATAATTATCAGACACCCCTTCTAACTACTTTGATTTATTTGACTACTAAATGATGTCTTTATGTGAATGTCACTGGAAATCGACAGACAGGCTGGTCATGATGTGCTACAGAACTAGAGTGGTACTTGTACACGGTAAAAAAAAATGCTGGGTTCCACACAACTCCTTCATGCAGTACTAAAACAAATCAATGAAGTTAAATTAAGTTTAACTTTTCACAAGGTTAAATGGATTGAACATAAAACAATTAAGTGTTGCAAAAAAGCTTCAGAATTGTGTTGTTTCAACTCATTTCAAATAAGTAGTTTGAATAAGCAGCAAGTCATTTTTTAAACAAGTGTTTATGGGCTGAATAGAGCAGTATCATTCTCTGCTCTGCATCATATTCCGCCATATTGGTTTAATTTAATTAGAGCCAATTATAGTGTCAGGAAAGCACACGGCTATGCTCTCCAGGGATCATCTCTGTGCCCACAGGTATTAATCTTGAGCAATGGCTGGGGTGTTTTCTGGGAAATATGTTTGTGTGGATTAGCATTCCAATCTAGTCCAATGATTCAATGCATTCCAATTAAATCTTGAACACGTCATGATTTTTCCTAATAAATAAATGCCTAATGGAGCTTTTGACTTGATATTGACCCATATTTTGGTAAAAACCCAAACAAACCAATACAACAAAACTAACTAATTTCAGAATAATATGGTAATGACACTAGGAGAAAGTACTGAATTACTGAAATGTATTTAATACTTCGTCACCTTTGAAATATAAGGTTCTGTCTGCGTTCTGAATGATTTTGAGATATTGAGCTTCAAAGTTTTTGCATTCCATAGAAAACAGTTAGTGTGTAACATTTGTTTTTTAAATAAAAGTCTTAAAATGTAAACAACTTATTAAAAAAAACATCCCATAATGTAAATAAGTTGTCATTTAATAAGAATATGTCAATAACTCAATTTTACAAAACAAAAATGTCAGATTGAACCTTATAATTCTAAGGCGACGACTTTGTATAAAAGGCTTTTTGTTAGCTTCGAGGTGCCTCTTGTATGGGGAATAGAGTTGCATGCATTGCTCCGGTGTAATACCCCCCCCCCCCTCTAAATTAGTAGACATTATGTGATGGTTGTCTATGAACGCTGATCTTTAGTTATTATTTTCTATTAGATTTAATTCAGGTGATTGGCTGGGCCATTCTAGCAGCTTTGTTGGCTTTTCTGAAACCAATTTCCTCTGCTGTTTTTGGGACTCATTTTTCTGAAATGAAAGCACACAGCTCTGCTCTTCATGGACCATCTCTGTGCCCACAGGTATTGTTCATAATCAATAGCTGAGGTATTTTCTGGGAAATTTATTTTGTGGATTAGCAGTCCAATGATTCAAAGCATTCCAATTAGGTATAGAACAAGTCATGATTTTTCCTGGTAAATAAATGTCTAAAGGAGCTGTTGACTGGATATTGTCAACAGCTGCACATAATTTTCCCATATTTTGGAAAAAAATTAATAAATTCAAACACACAAATACAACAAAACTAACTAATTTCCAAAAAATGTGCTAATGACAGCTAGGAGAAAGTACTGAATTACTGAAATCCCGCTAATACTTTGTATAAAAAGCTTTTTGTTAGTTTTGAGATGCCTCTTGTATGGAGAATGGAGTTGCATGCATTGCTCAGGTGTGATCCCCCCCCCCACAACTTTAGTAAAATCTCAAAGTTTCTGCACTTGTCGTCTATGAATGCTGATCTTTAGTTAGTATTTTCTATTGGATTCAAGTTAGGTGATTAGCTGGGCCATTCTAGCAGCTTTATATTCTTTTCTGAAACCATTTTCCTTGGTGGGTGGCATGGCGGCTCATTGGTTAGCACTGTCACCTCACAGCAAGAAGGTTGCTGGTTTGAGTCCTGGCTGGGTCAGTTGGTATTTCTATGTGGGGTTTGCATGTTCTCCCTGTGTTCGTGTGGGTTTTCTCCAGCTGCTTTGGTTTCCCCCACAGTCCAAAGACATGCGCTAGACAGTAGGTAAACTGATTAAACTAAATTGGCCGTAGTGTATGAGTTGGCTGTTCATTCCGCTGTGGCGACCTCTGAAATAGAGACTAAGCCGAAGGAAAATGAATGAATGCATTTCCTTGGCTGTTTTTGGGATCATTATCTTTCTAGCTCTACTCTCCAGGGATCTGTACCCACAGGTATTGTTCTTAATCAATGGCTGAAGATCTTTTGGGGAAATCTGTTTGTGTGGATTAGCATTTCTCATGTATTTTGTGTTGAATTAATAGCACTAATCCTGACAGCTCTGTGTCTATAATTTGAAAAGTCATGTTTGATGTGCATTTTCTTCCAGTATGTTCTACGTGACGCAGAGCCGCCCCATCCCCCTGTTCGACAGCATGTCCTGAGGTGAGGACAGGAATGGACAGGTGCTCCAGGTCTTCACCCTGACACAAATAGCCTATGCTGAGGACGAGATTCTCTGTTGTTCTCTGATAAAATGTCATTACTTGTGTATACAAGTTATATGTTCCATTCTAATACCATTGGCTTCCTCTTTTATATACACGATACACAGATGAACATACAGAGAGGAGTAATGTTTCAAAGATAGCAGAGGTGACTCGTCAAAAACCAACTACACTGAATAAACTACACTGTTAAAAAATCCTGGTTTTAAGCTTAATCAAATTAACCTCATGAGTGCAAGGAATTTATATTATGTTAAACTGACTTAAAACAGCTTGCGTAACTTATGAACTACGTTATTCATTGAAAATGTGTTACAATGAACTAAAACATATGCTGTCATGACTAATTGATCATATCATTTTTACAGTGTACATCATTTAAAGTTTCTCCTTAAAAAATATTATTAAATATTAATTAAATATCATAACCTTAAATACTCACTGTAAAAAATATCCGTTAATTAACTGTTTCCATATTTTGGCACAGGCGTTTTTTTTTTATAAACAGAAACCTTGTTGACTTTTGATGTTGAAAATTCTCCAGCAGGCACACAATGTCATAAGAAGTTAATATTTGGTTAGATTTAGGTCATGACGTCAGGTGACCAAGATTTAATGTCTAGCCAGCATCTAAGGACAATGTTATTTTGACGTTCAACAACAACGTGAAATGACAGTGATATTTGGTTGACTTTGTGAAGGAAAGTGACCAAAATCCAACGTATTGTCATATTGACATCAAATACTGACATTTATTCATCAGGTATCCCTGCTGAAAAAAAACTGCTTAAACCAGCCTAAGCTGGTTGGCTGGTTTTAGCTGATCGACCAGCCTGGTTTTAGAGGGGTTTTGGCCATTTCAAGGCTGGTTTCCAGCCATTTCCAACCTGGTCTTAGCTGGTTAGGCTGTAAAATGACCAGCTTAAACCAGCTAAAAACAGCTTGACCAGCCTGGTTTAAGCTGGACATAACTGGTTTTGGCTGGGCAAGCTGGTTCTAGCTGGTCAACTCCCAGCCTGACCAGCTAAGACCAGGCTGGTCGACCACCTAAAACCAGCTAACCATCTTAGGCTGGTTTAAGCTGGATTTTTTAAAGCAGGGATGGCAACCAAAATCCAACATCTGATAAACGTCATAGTGGTAACGTCCACACAATGACTAGCTGTAACATCATTATTTGGTTGATTTTAGATTTGACGATGGACACTGACATCAGCCTGACGTTGAGTTCTGACATCAACCCGATTTTCATTTCAAAACAAAATGCAACGTCCCCACGACATTGGGCTACAACATCAATCTGACGTTCAACTTTCAACTTTCGTTGACATTTTAGTAGTTTAAACACTAGTAGTTATATATATATATATATATATATATATATATATATATAATACCAGAAAAGAACAGGCAGTTCATTACCAGGTTTTTGTTTTGTAATATGCAACAACAACCCAGACAATATATCCCACTAAACTATTAAAAAATGTCAATAAAAACCCTTTTACAAATTTTTCAACATCAAAAGTTGTTGGAGGATAGATTAAAATCCCATAATGTGATTCAAAAGCATAATAGATATAAGAGAAAAAAAATCATTGACACAAAATAGGGGAAACTGTTCATTTACGGATATTTTTTTATCATTTTTACAGTAGTTTACTTTTTTACAGTTTTACATTTTTAAAATGATCTTAGCACCTGACAACAGAATTGTATTTCTTACAATATGAATGTGCATTTACACACTCACACACACATATTCATCTCTATTTTCAATGTTATATTTAATTATTCAAGATCCAGAATTGTTAAGAGAAATAAGAATTACTAAAATTAGCAATAGCAAGTAAAAAGAAGACACTGTGGGTAGCACTGTCGCCTCACAGCAAGAAGGTCGCTGGTTTGAGCTCTGGCAGGGTCAGCTGGCATTTCTGTGTGGAGTTTGCATGTTCTCCCTGTGTTGGCGTGGGTTTCCTCCGGATGCTCCGGTTTCCCCCACAGTCCAAACACATGTGGTATAGGTGAATTGAATAAACTAAATTGGCCGTAGTGTATGAGTGTGAATGAGTGTGTATGGATGTTTCCCAGTAATGGGTTGTGGCTGGAAGGGCATCCACTGCGTAAAACATATTCTGGATAAGTTGGCGGTTCATTCCGCTGTGGCGACCTCAGATTAATAAAGGCACTAAGCCGAAAGGAAAATCAATGAACGAATGAAGTAAAAAGGACAAATGCACAAAAAAACGTTTAAACATTGCATAGCATTCCTCGTGTTTGTATATTTCTTTAAAGTTCAATGTAGATTAGATGACTTCCTGACTTTAATACTGCATGTGCTTTGTGTGTTATTTTATATAACATTGTTTACTCTGTCTTGCGAGTAATATCTGAGTATGTTTGTCTGGCGTGAGTGAATCGTACAGGGAAAATCCCATGTGCTAAATCAGACCGCATACAGTAGCATGGCAGATCAGAGACTTTGGGTTCTACTGTTAACATAATGGTTGCCCCTACAAGGCCTGCAGGACAGAAATAAAGTGTGATTGAGACAGTACTGTTGTGACAGCAGCTGTGGTGGACCGTAAGAGTATATGTGGATAGAAAGTACAGGGGGAGTGTTAGTGGAGCCGTGAAGCATGACGACGCAACTGGCGCTCAAAGAGTGTCTGATTTCATGTCGCTCTCTAGGCTGAAGCACCTGACAGAACAAGAGCAATGCAAGGACAGACAAGGATAATACTTAAACGCGAGTCGGAGGAAGTTATAGCTTCAAGCGGTAACCGGAGACAAAAGGCTGACTAGATGAGTTCATTATCACCAATACAATCAATAAGGATTCTAGACTGCAAGAAATATGAATTTATTTATATTTACAACTGTAATGATAAAAAAAAGAAGAACTTTGTGGGCAAAACATGTTTATTTCAATAGGAATTGTAACAAGTGCAAGTTTTACAAGAGAAGTGCAAGAGAAAAACCTTTTAGTTATGTAAAAGTTTTATACAATTCTTTCATGTTGTACCAACACAAATCGATTAAGTATGGGAGAGCCGGGCACAAAGTAACACTTTTTGGTTTTGATCAAATAATGAACAAAGCAATAGGGTTAGACAAACCATATTTTTTTTACCAACAACACACAAGCCTCTCCTACAAATGAGCAGTGAAAGTATGATCGCCGGACCTGTGGTTTCTGTGCAGTATTGCCAAAAGTGCCTGGAGTAAAAATGTTACTATTTACCCCACCTGCAGGGCAAGTTGTAACAGACAGAGGGTCAGTTGTAACATGCTTATAAAGCCAGATTTCTCACAATTAATTTTAATTTAGTTTACTTTAAATAGCAGTAGCTATATTTCCTCAGTAATTGGCTCATTTCTTTTTTTTCTCTCTATATAGCACAGTATGTTTATTATTATTTTTTGTTTATTGGATAAACACATTTGAATCTATTTGCATTATTATCCATTATTATACAATGCATTTATTCGCATTATTAGCAATAAAATATTTTTTTATTAAAACAATATCTTCTATTAAAAAACATTTTTTTAAAAAAAAGATCTCAACACTACACTCAACATTTAAAAAATGATTGTGTTAGTTTAATTGGTGTCCAACAGTGTGTGGCTTAATTGTAACGCCCTGTTATAACTAACCCCGCTGTGTCATGTTTTCCTCAAAACTGGCTAGCAGTCACTGTGTGCTTTATACATCTTTCAAAATGGTTTCATCTTTTAGCCTAGAAGACGGTGATCACAACAATATAAAATTTTATGTACATACGTTCACCAATTTTATTAAAAATAAAAAAATATTGACTGTAATAAAAAATACTTTTATGCTGCAAAAATGGTTTCTAAATTTCGCTGACATTTTTCAATAATTGGCAGGAAGACGTCTGCCGACATTGTGGTGAAAACCTTGGAAGCATGCCATGGTTAACCCTGAGAAAATACCTTAAAAATCCGTGTTACATTTAACCCTGCGTTACTTAGTGCCCCGCGCTGCCCTAAACTTAATCGTTTTTACAAATTGAAGAGAATTGAACATAAAACAATTAAGTTGTCCCAAAAAAACATATAAATAATGTTGGTTCAACTCATTTTAAATAAGTTTGAACAAGGAGCAAAAGTAATATTGAGTGTTGGTCATGCTACATTGTAAAAATTGCTGGGTTCGACACAATCAATTTGTGTTATGACAACATGAAGAAATTAAGTTAATTCATTTATTTTTACAAACTTAAGTGGATTGAACATAAAACAATTAAGTTATTGGATAAAAAAAACTCAAGAATTTGTACACTGAAAAAAGTATTTAGTTCATTCATATTCTTTTTGGCTAAGTCCCTTTATTATTCTGGGGTTGCCACAGCGGAATGAACCGCCAACTTATCCAGCATATGTTTTACGCAGCGGATGCCCTTCCAGCTACAACCCAGTACTGGGAAACACCCATACACTCTCATTTACACACATACACTATGGACAATTTAGCTTATTTAGTTCACCTATAGCGCATGTGTTTGGACTGTGGGGGAAACCAGAGCACTCAGGGGAAACCCACGCGACACGGGAGAACATGCAAACTCCACACAGAAATGGCAACTGACCCAGCTGAGGCTCGAACCAGCGACCTTCTTGCTGTGAGGCAACACGCTACCTACTGCGCCACCTCTCCGCCCTTTTTATTTTTAAAATATATTCATTTTTGTCTCTATTTAACCAAAATGTGTGTTGAATCAACTCAACATATTTAAATGAAAGGGTGTAAATTAAATAATACGCTCTTCACACTTTCCATCAGCTGTTGTCATGCCTCTCAGACAGTTTCTAATGTGTGTTGTATTCTTTTCCACGCCTATCTGAAGTTACATAATTCACCGGAGGAAAAAGAAAGGCGGCCATTCTGTTTCTCATGGCTTTGTGTGCATGACTCCTGAGAAACACTTTTTTTGGCACAACACGTGCAGTACATGCCATCCAGAATGTGAGGATTCAGGACACACTCGTACTGAACGTACTGTACTTATTGAACTTCATTATTCTGAGTCACACTTCAGACAAACTGAACTACAGATTTAAACTGACTTTAAAAGGATAGCCAAACATTTCTTCTAACTCAGGCTTAAATGGTTTGAAACGTTTATCAACATCTTTCTTCTGTTGAACATATAACAAGATATTCTGAAGAATGTTGAAAAAAGCTGCAACTGACATTTATAGAAGGAACAAAAATATATACTTTGTCATATATCTTTTAGAGAATTGAAAAAGATTCCTGAACATTTTTTTATGTCTGTACATATGAGTGTTCTGCAGTATTGTAATTCTGTATGGTATTTGAGTCTAAAAACAAAGCTGATGAACCAGATTAAAATCTGTTCAAAGATAGTAGGAAAACCTTTTGGGAAATTATATGACCATTTGTATTACAAGAACCTCACAAGGCTGGCAAGGAACATTATTTCGAACCCTAGTCATGTGTTGAATTATGAATTTATACCATTAAAGTTTAACCGTCAATTTGAGCCAAAGTTTTAATTAAAGTTAAATTAGAAGAGTCATTTGTACATCAGGCTGTCTTGGAGCTGAATAAGGCCTGTTGTGTCAAATGAATAGGGTTTTTTTGTATATAATTTTCTCCTTGTAAGGAGTATTTATCATGCTGTTATGCAAAAAAATATTTAGATGCAAGTCTGACAATAAAGTATTGTATTGTTTTTATTATTATATACTAAAATATTAAGTCTATAGATGTTTTTTTTTCAACAGAAGAAAGAAAATGAAACAGGTTTGGAACAAGTGAAGGGTAAGTAAATGATGACAATTTTTATTTTGGGGTGAACTATCCCTTAACCACACCATCAAACTAAAATGAAACCACACAAGTTGTAGTAATTTCCATAACATTCACAGTTACATTTAGTCATTTAGCAGACACTTTTGTCCATAGCAACTTACAATTAAGGAGGCATATGGGCGATATGGCAAAAATTCAAACTTGATCATTTTTTTCCATATTAAACGATAATGATATATATTTTGATATAAGTTCTTAATGCTTCCAGATTTAAAAAGTACACCATTAAACATTAGAGGGTTTACTAAATGACAACATTTTCGGCCGATAAATTTTCGGTGGCCGAAAGTTCGGTGCATCTCTAATATCAACACACTTTTAGATTCCCATTGTTGCACATTTCTGCTGTGTGATTGGCTCTTAGATCAATAAAGAGTAAAAACGTCCAGAGCTTATCATTGTAATTCACAAATTTTATCGCTATTCGATATAATATCATTTATCGGCCCAGCCCTACAATCAGCGATTCAAAAAGTAGAGGCAAAACACACAAGAAATGTTAATTATACAAAAGAACTGTTAGTGCTCAGAGAATTAGCTGCTTGAGTAAGGAGTGTTTTTTAGAGAGAAAATAAAAGAGTGTTTCTACAGGTGGTTTGTCAAGCCTACTCACCTGTGTGAAGCACATTTCATAGATGCATAGTGTTTTGTTTTGTCATTTGTAAGAATGTGTCTGGTGCAAATGTGCAAAACTGGTGCAAGTGCAGACACTTCTCTATATACAATAAAAATAGAGTTTTGACACATTTGAATAATTTTGGTTCGCGAAACAGCTTTTCATTAATGTTCTAAAAAGGAACCTTCTTTGTTTAAAAGCAGAATCTTTTTTTCACTATAAAGAACATTTTGATCAACTGAAAGGTTCACTTTTCGTGGATGTGCATGAAAATCCCAGTAGATCAGCAGTTTCTGAAATACTCAGTCCTATGGAGCCAGACCAGTCTAAGAAATATTACATTTGCAAAAATAAAGGTCATACATGCACAGCACAATTCACATTTGCTAAATCCTATTAAAAAAAAAAAAAAGAGCATTTATGAAATGTGTTTTGAATTTATTAACTGAATTTGCGTATTTATGAAATGTGTTTTGAATTTACGAATTAGATTTGTATAGTTATTAATTGTGTTTTGAATTTATAAATTGGATTTGCACATTTATGAAATGTGTTTTGAATTTCCTAAATGATTTGCATATTTGTAAAATGTGTTTTGAATTCATGAATTGGATTTGCATATTTATGAATTGCGTTTTGAATTAACAAATTAGATTTGCATATTTATGAATTGTTTTTTTAATTAACGAATGGGATTTGCGCATTTATGAATTGTGTTTTGAACTTGCGAAATGGATTTGCATATTTATGAAATGTGTTTTGAATTTATTAACTGGATTTGTGTATTTATGAAATGTGTTTTGAATTTGCGAATTGGATTTGCATATTTATGAATAGCGTTATGAATTAACAAATTGGATTTGCATATTTTTGAATTAACATATTGGATTTTCATATTTATGAAATGTTTTGAATTTACAAATTAGATTTGCATGTTTATGAATTGTGTTTTGAATTTGCGAATTGGATTTGCATATTTATGAATTGTGTTTTGAATTTGCAAATTTGATTTGCATATTTATAAAATGTGTTTTGAATTTATGAAGAGGACTTGAATTGTGTTTTGAATTTGCGAATTGGATTTACATATTTATAAAATGTTTTTTTAATTTATTAACTGGATCTGCATATTTATGAAATGTGTTTTG
>CAIGQZ010032594.1:24417442-24439682 GCA_903798205.1 Danio tinwini | reverse complement strand
GAATTTATTAACTGGATCTGCATATTTATGAAATGTGTTTTGAATTTGCTATTTGGATTTGCATATTTATGAATTGTGTGTTGAATTCACGACTTGTGTTTTGAATATATGCATTGTGTTTTGAATTTATAAATCGGATTTCTGCATTTATGAAAAAAGACATTTTGAAAAATGTTTAAAACCTGTAACCATTGACTTCCATATTAGCCTATTTGTTTTTTTTTTACTATAAAAGTTAATGATTACATGTTTCCAACGTTTTTTAAAATGCAGATGAAACAAACTCAAACAGATGAAAGAAACTCAAACAGGTTTGGAACCAGCTGAGGGTGAGTAAATAGTGAGTAAATTATCATTTTTATTTCCATGAGTGGAACCGTTATTCTTCATGGAGCCATTAATGCCAATTGAAACCCAAAAATTTTAATTGTGTCATCATTTACTCTACCTTCACTCGTTCAAAACCTATTCACGCTATTTTTCTGTTGAACACAAAAAGAAGATACTTTGAAAAAATGCTGGCAGCTGGGACTCATTGATTTCCATAGTGATTCCAAAATTCAATGGCTCCCACCAACCAGCATTCTTCAAAATATCTTCTTTTGTGTTTAACAGAATAAAGAAACTCATCAAGGATTACGAGGAAAAATGAATTTAATAATTCATAATTTAATTTCAGTTTTGCTGTGAACTCTCCCTTTAAGAGTGTACAAGCGTGGAGAAATACATTTATTTCCACCAAGGACAAGCATGGCGATCTAGGATTTCCCACACTGTCTTTATCTTGAGGCCCAGTTCTTGGAGACACACCAAATTACTGTATTTAAATGTATTAGCAGAAGTCACCAGCAGCAGTTAGTTCAGCAGTCCGTGCACCTGCATTCCAGCTAATAAACTTCTTACCTTCAGTGGTGAGTGCCAGTAGAGCCAGCAGGCAGCAGACGGGGAGGAGAAGCCTCATTTTGACTGCCAGGACTGTCTGGTTCTCTTTTCTGGCTATATATACCAGCGCAGAGAGGGTCCGGGGGTGGGGAGGCGTTCCTGTACGTCGCAGCATTTGCACAAGCGTCAGCACTGGCAGCAGCTGCTTTCTACAATCGGATGGCCTTTAACCTTTGCCTACTTGTAACCTTTCCTTGGTATGAGTCTGTGGAGCTGTAAAGAAAAATCGGTTTAATTAAAGTGGACAAATGTGGGCAGGGGTCTTTAACATTAACACAAAAAATAAGAGATTTTTGTAGAGGTCACTTTTAAATTTAGGCGATACCTCAAGTAACCACCAGATGGCACGCTTTTATTGACCACACATTTAAAATAACATGAGAGTTAGAAATATATATATATACATCGTGATAAATGCATGACATGGCAAAAATGCTATTCTTATACACTCATTCATATGGTGCACGAATACCGATCATTCAAGGTATATTGTTAAATGTAAATATTTTGGTCAAGTTAATTTGTGGAGAAACCAATCATTCATTCATTCATTTTCTTTTCGGCTTAGTCCCTTTATTAATTTGGGGTCGCCACAGCAGAATGAACCGCCAACTTATCCAGCATATGTTTCACGCAATCCATCGCTGGGAAACATCCATACACTCTCAAATTCACACACATACACTACAGACAATTTAGCCTACACAATTCACCTATAGCGCATGTCTTTGGACTTGTGGGAGAAACCGGGGCACCTGGAGGAAACCCACGCAAACATTGAGAGAACATGCAGACTTCACACAGAAACGCCAACTGACCCAGCCGGGGCTCGAACCAGCGACCTTCTTGCTGTGAGGCGATTGTGCTACCCACTGCGCCACCATGTTGCCCATTACCACACATTTGGTGAACAAAACAGAAATCCTTCTGCACATGTTGCAACAAATACAAACTATGCCCACTATGTTTATGGAAAATGTATTTAGCTACTTTAGGACAGGGCTATGATGACTTGTACATCTTCTATATCATGGTACATGAGTAAAGTAGTCATTATACCATGGTATTATCAAGACTAATTTGCACAAAAAAACATCTTAACACAAACGTTTAGCAGACGAAATGGAAATCTTGCTGAATAAGTTACAACAAATACAAAGTAGATAGAACTAGACTAGATATGAACACTAACAGGAAATTATTAAAAGTGCCAGTATTTTGATTTTATCATTGAAGAAATACTTGGCCTCAACATTGCAGCTTGAAGTGCCACAACAAGACTACAAATATATCAGAACATATAAATGAGGCAGACATACAAAAATCCATATGTTGCAGCATTTGCGAACTTTAAAAGCCAGGAAATATTTATTGACTAAACATTATAAAATTAATAAAATTACCATGCTTTGTACATTGTATTTTTTTCGAAACACTTAATGACCTGGCAACAAAATGCTATTCTTGTAACTTAATGCACCATATATAGCCAACATCATGGCACATTATAATAATCATGCCATATTATCATACACATTGGCACAAATACATATTAACATAAACATTTTGCTGAATATGTTGCGAAAGAGACAACAAACCATGTACTGGCTGTATGTTTACACTACAAAAAATACGCTACACTGCTAAAATTATTGCCATGCATTTGTATTTTTTACACATGCTATTTTTGTACCACTACCAACATGAAAATACTATAGTAAATTTTAGTAAATATACTATGACTATGGGACGATAACCGTTTTCAAGGTATACCGCGATTTGGAAAAGTCAAGGATTTAAAACCGCCAAAATGTTGTGTAATACCGTTCCTAAAGTATGTGTAAGATTTTTTATTTACATTTTTTTTAGGACAACAGTATCTTCTGCAAAAAAATATCCAAACATGCCGCTTTAAATTGTAAAGAAATCGGTGTTTTTGAAACATATGAAGACAGCACAAGTCAAAGATTCATTCGAATTATTTACCCTGACCATGTTTACTGTTCCAAAATATTATAAATCTTTCCAAAAATAAAATATATTGTATTCAAAGGGGAAAATAATTGTTGTTTTTTACCCAGACATTTAAAAAGAATATATTTTAGATCAGTGAACACAATACCGTGAAACCGTGATATTTTTATCCAAGGTTATCATACGTTCAGAATCTTATACCGGCCCGTGCCTAACTATGACTATAGTATTTTTTAACCATGCCATAAATTGTATTGTACTGTATTTTATAGTATTTCCAACTTTTTGCTATGGATGATATACAGCACAGTAGTATTAGTAAACTGATAAACTGTAATAAATATTCTAGTATGCTACACTTTTTTATTTCAGTAAACTTTGGTGCATTGTAATACCTTTAATATACTTTATAGTTGTGGAAAACAGTATTGGGCAATTTGTTTCTATAACTATCATTTGTAATATCACAGCTAATGAACTGGCACAACAGATTAATTCAAGTACCTTATATTATTCAAAACTCCTTTAGTATTTACTATAAATTACTATTGTACTTTTTCATGTGGCAATATAGCCTCCATCTTGAAACATGAATTTGTTTAGTACCATCATACGTAGCCTATTTTTTTACATGTATTCATTGTTTACTCATCATTTACATCACTTTCTTTCATATGTTAAACACAAAAGAAGATATTTTTGAAAACCTGTAACCACAGACTTTATTTAGCGGTATAATTCCAGATGTTATGTTGAAATATGTTATTTTAGGATATAACCATCAGAATGAACATCCAGATGTTTTTTATTTATTTAATCTTATTATATTTTTGGCCAAATATTTTATACACAAGTGTAAATTTTGTAAGCGTAAACCTTTCTTTCAGATTTTTCTTGAAGATCTAAATCTTTAAGTCTTTGATTTCTGAATCTACTAACAAGAAAACGGTAAAAACTGAATCTGTTTAAAAGATACATTTCTGTTTTGTAATGTGATATTCGTACATTCATTTTCTTTTCGGTTTAGTCCCTTTATCTTTTTTAATGTGATATAATGTAATGTAAATGTTTCATTCATTCATTCATTTTCTTTTCGGCTTAGTCCCTTCATTAATCTGGGGTCGCCACAGCGGAATGAACCGCCAACTTATCCAGCATTTGTTTTACGCAGCGGATGCCCTTCCAGCCGCAACCCATCTCTGGGAAACATCCATGCACACTCATACACTACGGACAATTTAGCCTACCCAATTTACCTGTACCGCATGTCTTTGGACTACCGGAGCACCCAGAGGAAACCCACACAAACACAGGGAGAACATGCAAACTCCACTCAGAAATGCCAACTGACCCAGCCAAGGCTCAAACCAGCAACCTTCTTGCTGTGAGGTGACAGCACTACCTACTGCGCCACTGCATCACCCATGTAAACATTTCATTTTGTTATAATAATAATAAAAAAACATTCACATTAGTCATAAAAAATTAAGAAAAAGTAAAAAAAACAACAACAGACTTCCATAATATTTGTTTTTCTTACTATGAAATTCAATGGTTACAGGTTTTCCAACATTTTTCAAAATATATTCTTTCGAGTTCAACAGAAGAAACAATTGGAATAAGTAAATAGTGAGTAAATTGTGATTTTGAGGTAAACTATCCCTTTAAGTTAACCTTTTTATCTGTGATTACAAAATGATCCTAATATAAACATTTGACAGACGATATGCAGAAATCCACCTGAATATACAAGTTGCAACAGATAGGCTACAAACTTTGTCAAATAAATGGCTCTAAAGTAAGCAGACTGCTTTTTTTCCCTTCTTTTTTCTCTTTAACAGAAGCAAACGGAGAGTTGAACTGAGGATACAACAACACATCTTGACCGAAGTCGAGACAGTTTTCACAACGTCGTCACGTACGTCTCTCCACGGGGGGCGGGGTCACACAGCAGGGCGGGATGGAGGGACAATAATACAGTAATCTGAGGGGGGAAAATAGAGAGAGAGAAAGACCACATCTGGAGGAAAATAAAGAATCATCATTTCATGTCCTCCACCCTCCGTCTTATTCTCCTCCCTCTCACTTCTTTTTTCAGACTGAGGAAGGAACCGGGAGACAGTAGACAGGCGTCGTAAGCAAGCGATGCTCCTTTGAAATGTATTTATTGAGGAACGATTTATCGTAACTTGACAGCATTATATAACCTTTTTTCCCGACAAATATATCTTATATCGTATACTACAAGAACAGTTGGCGCTTTTGGTATTCTAAGTATCGTGTTGTGCGTGAGTTGGAAATTCTCAGCTGGATCCAGGGGTGTTTTTGATGAAGACATCTGGCGTTTTATTTAATATAAACGCTAAACGGAGCGCGCGCTTCAGGTCCTCTCAGCGCGTCACGTATTTTGGAACCTGACGGAACGTCGTTTTGAGGTAAAACCATCGCGCGCTTTTTTGGATAAAAACAATCTGCATCAACACACCTTTAAGAAAAGATTTAAGGTTATGCGTGTGTGTTGTTTTGCTCAAGTTTAATCCAGACAGTCTGACCCAGTTTTAATGTTAAACAGAAATTGAAACCCACTCAGAACTGAAAGGGTTTGGTAAACAGACGCCGTCACAAACAGATACCAGCTGGTGTTATATAACTTGTGACTGTCATGTCAGGGCAGCTACAGGTGTGAAAAGAGGACACCTGTGAGTTGGTGGGTGGAAGGCAATTCGTGTTGTATTATGATGTTTTGCATGCCATTCTAACATTGATTGAGTTTGGTCAGATGTTAGGCTACATTTCATTGAGGTCAATTTGGTTTTGTATTCGTTCAATGACAACTTGTGACATGCTCCCTATAGTGTTTACCATGATACTTTGAATATTCAGTCTGAAATCACATGTAAACATGACTTCAAAACAACATTAGCACTATTTATTTGACTGTGAACAATGTTGTACTTTGGTAGTCATTGGCTGCTAATATGATTTCCATATTTGCAAAGAAAAGTTGTCTGAAATTATATTATTAAGGAAAAACGTCATAATGTGTGAATATAAAACCAACCTCAATTTACATTTCACAGGTAAATTGTATTTTTTTTTTACTACATTTGACTATATCTAATTCTGGCTTTGCTAGATTAAAATGTAACATGTTACTCTGCAGTCTTTGCACATACTATTTTTATGTTTGTTCATTTGTTTATTTTGTAGGTTTGTGAATAGTTGGGTAATTTATTGACAGCAGTTCATCATCATGAAATAAACCTATTTTAGTATAAAGACACAATGTGGTGTTGTCATCCAGATTTAATGGTTTAGCGTCAGAGCAAGCTAAGCTACCATTTAGCGTATTGATGGTTGATCAGAAGTGCTTTTCTTAATCTATTAGTACTATCCTAAACTTTTAACTTGCTAACGGAAAACATAATATATTTGTACAGTTTTTAGATATAATGTGGTGACATCAGATTCAACCTCAAATTTTGGTCTCCATATTAACCTATTAGTGCTATTCTACACTTTTAACTTGCTAATGGAAAACATTATATATTTGTACAGTTTTTAGATATAGTGTGGCGACAAATCAGATTTAACCTCAAAATTAGGTCTCCATATTGGACCCAAGCAAACACATTAGCTCAGATGACTTTTAATGGATATATTCTTGTTGTCTGATCACAATTTCTACAAAATCACACATTTTTAAAGCATGTTTATGACCTCCAATATGGTTTATGATGTTCAATTTGGGTTATATTCAGTAGTCACACTTCAATGGCTATAGCTATCTACTAATAATATCAAGTAACCCTACAGCTTTCTACATACACTACAAATTGGCACTTTCCCTAAATCCAGTCACATATTTTTTATATATCTTTATATATCATATATTTATTTTGATTGTCCATTTGAGTATTAGTAGACTGTCTGCTTAATATGTTGATACTGCTCCTTCAACAGACATTTAACTGACTATAAGAATCTTTGCAAGTACATGTCAACTTACACTAACCCTAAGCCCAATCTAACAGTTTACTTATAATCTAATGAGAATTAGTTGGCATGTAGATGCAATGTAACTTACATTCAACAAACCATCCATCAAAATAAAGTGTGACCATTTTATTTACATAGGTATAATTATTAAATAAAGTATCAAATATTTTAATATATCAATCACAACTTTAAGTTAAATAAATTACATTACTGTCTATGTGTTTTTTAATTATGCACCACATTGTAAGCTAAAATATACAATTTAGATTAATATAACTTGTCCTTTACATAACTATTAACGCAAAGGACTCGATTTGTCATGACACACCCAGTGTTTCCTCTAGGATTTTTTCCAGCTGTCGTGGCAGGCCTTTTACACAGGTCTTTCAAGCACCTATGGTGTTATTTCATTGACAAATGTTGTGAGTGCAGTATTACAAGTCAAGATCGCATTCATGTAATACGAACGTGCAAATCTCTTTGCTTGCACGACAATTTTACTCTGTTCGTGCACAAAATTTGCACGGCCTCAAATATATTCTTGCGCGCCCTCAAATAAACGCTGCTGATGTGTGATTTAATGCGTTTATGTAACGAGTATGTCTCCAACATTTATTAGATTTGCTAGGAATATTTTTCAATGTCTCCAATAGACCTACAGAACGGCATTAATGCATGCTGAAGTAAACTGAAACGGCCATAAACTCCAGCAAGATAAAGTCATTGTATGCTGAACCATAGACATTTATCTATAACTAAAGTAATTATAGAAACTGTGTTCATCATAACTGAATGCTACGCCGTGTTTGCTCACCTCACACATCGCGCAGCCCTGTCATTTAGTCAGTCAGGCAGCATGTAACCTCAAAGAGTTAAACAAATAACGCACAGCACTACTACGATTACAGAGAAGGTAGCTCTGTTATAATTCACTTACATTTTAATACATTTTGCTGCAATTATAACCCAAATGAATTTTGGTGTGGTGCCCCGCCATGGAAGAATAAATGTAGTGGAAACCATGCACACCATAACATATGTAGCTCATGTGGAACGTAATATGTGAATTTAAAATACATATTCATGAGGTTACCAATAAATTAGCAAGGATACCCATCATAGCTCATCTTCCAAACCAGTAAGCGTTATTCTATTCCATATGTAAGGCAATTAGCTTGCTAACTTAAAATATACAGAAAGAGTATATTTTTATATATGATGCGTAGACATATTTTTGCAAAATAAACATGAAGATGTGGACATAGATGTACAGTACATTCTGTTAAAGTACCTAGTTACTTTCAAAAAACGTTGTTTTAATTAGCAATTCAATTTTCTATGAAGTTCATCAATGCTAAAGCTCATTAAACCCTAGATAAATTGCAGAAATATTCAAGATTTGGATCTATAAATGTGGGTTTAAGAATCACTTAATAAAAAACGCATATTGATGACTGCTAATCCGAATATGTGGGCGTTTTCCGTGTCCAACTCTCTGTCTGTGGTGGTTATGGCAGTACATTGGGAGGTTCTCGGTGCTCCGCCAAGCCCGATCCTGATGCAACAAACTGCAACATTAACAGAGAGGGTCTGAGGACTGGAATGAGAGACAGATTGTGGCTGAATGTGTGTGGCTGGGGGAGTATGTGAATTAATGTTTCAGTGCATCATGAGACATTGTTCGCTGCGATTTTTGAGGGATGTGTCTGTCATTCTTCTGTTTCGACTTACAATGTGGTCTTCACTTTGGAGTTCGTTGGGTTCGCTGGAAAGAGAATGGGTGAGGAAAGACAGAAAGGAGAGATGAAACCACACATTCTTCTCTTGTGAAACACCAACCACCAATGGCTGCTTCTGAAATTCTTTGTCTGCAGTAGTTCCTCATGACATTTACCTATAGGAGAAGGCTTCGCATATACAGTACAGTAAACACACACGGTTGAGCAACACATCTGTTCTATTTCCAAGAGAAACAGAGAATTCCTGAGCTCCCGCCCTCCCTTTTTTCTCTTCATCAACCCTTGCGTCTCATTCTATTTTCTCAATCTCTCCCCCTGTTGGCTTGAGTTTGAGCTTGGACGGAGTTCCTGGAGGCCTTTGCGAATCATGAGCAATCCAAGGGGAGGAGGAAAGGCATGGAAAATCGGAGCGAGAGAGAGGGAAGAGAGAAATATGAGAGTGTGCGAGCGAGAGAGAGGGGAGAAAATGATGTCTGAAGAATTTTGAATTGCACTTAATCCATATCGTCCATTTGATTCTCAGCCGCGTCGTCCTCCCAGACTTCCTCTGGCCTCCATGTCGCTTGAGAAATGGCGCACGATAGCAGCGTTGGGTCCGCAGCTGGTTCTTGTTATTGTTTATAGGCTTGGCTCTCTCTTTGCATTTCTAATGTACACTTAAAAGCACAGTGGAAACAAATTGGGTGAATCTGTTGTGGCCAAAGGAATGTGTGTGTGTGCGTGTCTGGATGACAGATTGTATAGAGGGAGAGAGAAGGAATGGGAATTTTAGAGGAGGGGAGGTTGTGTTGACCTTGTCCTGTTGCCAGACGCAGGGGGTGGAAAGTGAAGGAGGGATGAAGAAAGAAAGAAAGAAAGAGAGAGCGAAGTGCTGCTCATTGCCTTCTGTAGGATGTTGTTGTTTCTTCCTCATCAGTGATTCATTATTTAGCTGTGTTTTGTTCTCCACCCTCATCCTGTTATGGATGGCAGAGTGTTTTTAAACAGCAATCTTTTGACAATTTGAGAGGGAAAACACTCTTATTAGCAGTAAGAATGTAAAAAAGTTGCATTTGGTAGTCAGATTTTAACAAGCTTTTGGAAAAAATGTTACCAAAATGATAAAAATTGCCCCATTTTATGAGAAGAGGCTTAAAATGACCATGCATAATTAAACTAAACTATCATGGTTAACCCAATTAATGTAAAACCACAAAATAAATAAAAATCGTTGATTTCTGGCATTGCATTTATGTCTAGATTTATCCAACACTGAACCTAATAATCAATTACTCGCATTTATGCTGAACTTTAGATTCAGAGGCATTTAGATTAGCAATAGTTGCAAATCTAGAAGTTTTGTAGATTGATTGGTATCTAATAGGCCATTTCCACAAGTACATGGGTATTTTTGTAAACAAAGTTTGTACTTTTTCGCAAAAAAATAAAATCCTCCATAAATGCACGGTTTAAAGAAGTCTTTATCCACATGAAAACACAAAATGTCCTATAAAGCACTGTCAAGAGCATGCCAAAGCAACTGGTGGTGATTTACTTACCATAAAGTCATGTTGGCCAATCAGATGCCTCAAATATTATTATCGGTTCCTGTTGGAGCATAGAGCGCCGTTGCACAGATGCTCATTTCGTAAACAACAATCTGATGTCACACAAAGGAAATAAATGACAATGTGGACAAGCCAAAAGACTCCAACTTAAAAGTTTCCTGATACTGCATTTGCTTGTGGATGAACCATGTAAAAAAAGGTACTCATGGACAGGGCCTAACTGAATTATTAGCCAATTTGTGAATTCACTAATGTGGTGAAAGGGCACAGGTAAGATATTATTTAACAGTATGGGGGATTATAACAAGTTTTTTTTATAAAAGTTTTTTTTTTACTTTACTAGACGCAGCACGGTGGCTTAGCACTGTCGCGTCACAGCAAGAAGGTCGCTGATTCGACTCCCAGTTGGGCCAGTTGGCATTTCTATGTGGACTTTGCATGTTCCCTGTATTTACATGGGTTTCCTCCAGTTTCCTTCACAGTCCAAAGACATGCGCTATAGGTGGATTGGATTAACTAAATTGTGTGAATGCAACAGTGCATATGGCAGAATAATTGGTGGTTGATTCTGCAGTGGTGACCCCTGATAAATCAGCTGAAAGACTAAAGGCACAACTTCTGTGTCACACGCGTATGGCCCAGCGCAGCCTTCATGCGGTTGCATAGCCCTCGCTGTGGCTGACGCCGACGCTGATGTGCACCTCTCGAAAAATGTAACTACACGTCGCAAGCTCTGTGATTGGTAGGCTTGGTAGCTGTGACGAGTGTGGGCAGTGGTGATAGCCGCGAAACCCAATGAAGTTAGTGTTCACAAGTGTCGAGTCCTGTGAAGAAGCACCAAATGAAAAATTTTGTTTTGAGTTTACCTTATGATTGAAGTTGTTGCACGTCCACCGGTTACCACCACTGAATAAGGGACTTTTAGCTACTTGTACATTAAGCTAACATTCAGAAAAAACTAAACACCCCTAAAGAAACTTGACACAGAGAAACATAAAAGCCTACTGCCAGCTAGCGTTTCGCAAGTGTTATTGCAGAGCAACACAAACAGTGTGCAGTAGTATAAATGCGCGACTACGCGTAAGGCAGGCGCCATGGGTCCCGCAGAAGTAAATACCAGCCTTAAGAACTAAACTGAAGGAAAATGAATGAATTAATGAACTTTGATTAGACTCAATTAATGTTACACAGCAGGGCTGCACAGATTCCCAACATCCAAAAACAATTGAAGAAGATGCAGAAATTGGCACTAGCAGGATTGTTTTCGCACGGGAAGTCGACTCGACAATCAGACATTAAACTGCAAATAAGTTTATATAAATACAAAAGTTATTGAAAGTTGATCCCATATAGAGTTAGATGACTGCAAGCTTTAGGAATGTTGATGGATTTGACCTATTCCATAGGTGCATCTCAAATCTCAAATTCTACGCCATTTTGTTGTGTACTGTAACTTTTTTATGTAGTGCATTCATACTGAAAGTTCTAAAAAAGAATAAATACAATTTACATACCCGGATGATGTACTTATTCAATGATAAAAAGAAATGTGTAATGTCCGTGCACTCAAAGGTTCGTGTAAAACACTTTGTGCTCTCAACAATCACAGCTTTGTTCACATAGTGGAGCTATGGTGCACTGAGGTTGGTTTGCTGTATATTTATAATTACTTCATCTACTTTACTATGTAAGTGATCACCGCCTCCCGATGGTAAATTAGATTGACAGGAACTTTTTAGTAGTTTGGTCATTTAATTCACTAATTTGTCAACCGTTAAATGTCATCTGGGAAACTGTTTGAGTTTATGGTTAGTTAAAAATTTTAGTGTTCTATTTGGGAATGCTACAATTATACACTAAAATTGGTTGAGTGTGTAAAGGTCATAGTGTTTAGTGTGTCATTTTGGATGCAACTTAAGAATGAAATTTGAACATCCACCATTTATCAATATCTAATGACCCAGGTGTGTCAGCTGCTTTCCTTCACTTCTATACATAAATTCACATGGCCTTATGAGTAGTAAAGTGTTCATTGGATTCTCGCCGGAAGTAGTAGATAATCAATTTTACTTAATGCTATGAATTATATGGAAGTATATGATTTCAGACTACATATTTTGATCCTTGTGATTTTGAACTGAAAGTTCGGTTTCACAAAAATGTTCAGCTTCTTTCTTTTTACACTTTTTTTTTCATGATATTTGGACTCAAACGCTGCTTAACGACATTTATTTAGTATTCAGTATGCTCAGATATTCATATAAGAATATATCCTGGAGGTCATGAGGAAATCTTGTAAAAAATGACAGAAAGTTCTGACTGGCAAATTGATAAAGTTAATAATTATTACAACAACAACAGCAGCAATAATAAATAATGGTCTTGCCATATTTCAGCCATGTGTTTATATATTATTTTATATGCCATTTAAATAAATGTAATTGTTTAATCAGTCAACTGAATTATATAAATTAAACAAATATCTTCATGCAAAACTTTATAAATGTATGGCAAATAATGAATAATAAAGGTGGATTTGGGTCCATGACTATTAAAAAAACCTTCAAGTAAGACACTCTAGCACAATTCTTTTTATTCTGTCTCTCTTCCTCATGCCAGACACTGAGATTGCAGGCTAAATAATGGGATTGCATCACTGAGTTTGGGAAGGAGGGAGTGAAAAGGAGAAATAGGAAAGGAATGATCACCCACTGCCTTTTCGCTGTGAGTCAACAAAAGGAGGGAAAGGGCAGAATTACAGACACTTGCAGATGTGGAGGAATGAGAAACAGAGAAAGAGAGACCTTGCATGCATCTGTGTGGAGAATAAAACCATAAATCTAGATCCTTAAAAACATTTCTAGTGGCATTTTACACTATAACTACAATTTTCAAATGATTTAAAAGTTTTAAATATGTATGATATTCATTTTAGACGCGTAATACAATGACTCAAAATCCATTTCTAAACCTGTTGGCTATTACCAGCAGGTCGACGTTCAGAAATGCGTGCATTATTTGTGGTGTTTGTACAGTATGTCTCAGTGTCAGTGTGAATATAAAGCTCAGAAAGTAAGGGTGGAGCTTGAGGAAGAAGTTAGATTGAAAACAAACCCCCATGCCAGAGACTGAGAGGGAGAGTGGGATAGAGACGAGGAGAAATGTTCAGCACTCAAACCTTTTGCAATACTGCGTAATATCTCAGTGATAGAGAGAGAGGGAATCAGAGGAATGAGTTAAAGATGCAGGAGTTTATGAAAAGAAAGAAGTGTTTGTGGGATAATCAACATTTCAGCAGTTAAGGGAATATTTTCAGCAAGGAACAGGAATTGGGGCAATGCTTAAAGTAATGGAATATTAAAAGTGCTGCATTTCCTCATTCCTTTAAAAGTGAAGAAATTCTATATATGGCTATAGGAAGATTTTCATAATGCACATCAACACATAATAATACCATTGGGTCCAAATATTTGATGAATAAAAAGCTAAATTTTTAAACAAATTGATTGTGTTGTTATAGAACAGGGGTTCTCAATGTCTACAATAATAGGTCCAAATCTGAAATTTTATTAATGTCAATGGCTCGGAACAATTTATATTACATAACTTGTTTTTAATAAACATCCATAACATGCATCACAATTCAACACTATTTATCTTCTTTAAATAAAGTGGCATTTGCATTCAAAACACATTAAATACAATGCAAATGTGGTAAAACCACTAATAGAAGTACATTTTTGTATAAAACACAACAAAACGTAGGCCAATAGCGTCTAGATGCAGCCATAAAGATGCATGCTGAGATTGCATATCTCAGAGAGGCAATGTCAGACTCAATGGAGCTAGTGACGTCACTGTGAGGGGTAGGTTTAGGTGTGGGCATTGCATGTAGCTCAGATTACAACTGCACCAGATCTGAAAAATACAAAAGGTGTGTAATGACAACTTTAGATGTTGTAGTTTTGAGTTTGAATTTGGATCTTTTACTCTTGGTCTTGCAATACAATATGGAGTTGGGTCCGGATTGAATACCCTCGCTGTCTGAATCTGGACCGGAGTCCGGACTGTGAGAAGCCCTGTTATAGAGGGTAAAAAATATGAATATGTGTATGCAGCCATTTTCACTTTTCTCATTCCTCATACATTACAAGCTGACTTCCATTAAACTCAGCCCATTAATCAGGGTCACGGCACCAATGTAACTTTTTCAGTTCTGCTCCAAACAGGATTCCAACCAACTTTCTTGTCATAGGAGGCAGACATGCTACAAGGCGCCATGTCTGAGTTCTTTAGATCCGTTCAGAGGTGCACCCAGCTCTGCGAGTTCATCAACTCCTCCAAAAACTATACCTGGATGATGGAAGCTTTCAGCGATGCTTCAGACTGAGCCGAGCCCTGTTTGATGAACTGTTGTCCAGTGTCGGCAGGAGGATTTCCCCTCGGGACACCAATAACAGGCACTATGTCATAATCAAGCCCCTACAAGAGAAAGCACCTGATTGGTTAATGGGACGCGAATGGAAAATAATGGGCGTCTTATTGGAAAATAAGATGACAGAGGAAGACGAGGAGAGCAACTGCTTTTATTTCTGCAGTGATATCCTCAAGACCCCGCCAAACTATATAAACTTGTGTTAGCAGTCAAGACTGATGTAACAATATTGTGCTCTGTAAGTTAATTTATGACCAGCAAGTTTACTTACTTGGCGGCCTCCCTACGTTCACTTCCCTTATCCTCACTTCCACATCTGGGTCATGGCACCTGTTTAACACCTCCTGTTCTACTCACCCCACATCAAGCAGGATTCAAATCAGCATCTTTAGTATGTAAGGTGCACCAACAAGGATAAAGATCAGTCACTCACTAGTGGGCCTCTTAGGGCAAGGGTAGTGAGGTTTACTCAACACAGGCTTATTTTGAAAACGTAGCCCTTAACATCGTAGATTTTAACGTCGGTCACTCACTAGTGGGCCTCTTAGGGCAAGGGTAGTGAGGTTTACTCACATAGTTCCTGGGTAGCCAGCCTCCAATAGGCTCACCAACTGGGTAGTGGCACCAATGCAACTTGCACAGTTCCGCCTCTTCTACATAAATGGGAGGCAGGTGCACAACCAAGAATGCTAAGGAATTACTTGCTAGTAATAGATAGTAAAATAGTAAGACATACTAATTTTGTATTACAGCATTTAGAGTGGAAACAAAGTAAGAATTTTATTGTATGAGAGGGAGTATTTATATCCGGGTCACGGCACCAATATCACCCCCACGGTTTTACTCGCCCCACTGTCCGGGCAGGAATTAAACTGATGTTACTTGAGGTCAGGGTAGTGGGAATAACTTACAGTATTCTTACTCTGTGGTCTTCATAAAACTGGTGGTCTTAAAAAGATCAGTTGAATGAATAATTCTCATAACTCACTCATAACGTCTTAGACTTCTGGGCCCCTTTGTAAAAACAGAGACATAACCCATAGATGCAGACCCAGAGGCCCACTCTTCATCAACTTTTCCTCTGCATCACAGAAAGAAACTGAGATAGAGGAAAAGAATGAAGCAAAGCTAAAAATCTATATATCTGTAATGTGTTCTGCATGTTTTGACTGCAGTGGGGCTGCTGGTGTGATGAACTGCGGGTGTGTGTGCGCTTTTATTCGCGGGTGTGTGCGTGACCTGTCTGGCAGAAAGAAATTTAAATGACTTACAGTTGCTGAAGTGAATGTAGCCCTGCGTGTGTGTAGGAGTTTGCCTGCGTGTGTGTAAGAGAGGGAGTATTTCCTTTTCAAAAGTAAGCTGCAAAATCACAGCTGTCATTCTCGGTGCCACTGTGAAATGTCGGTAGCAGAAAAAAAGCCTTCTTTTTATATAATAATGTGGTTTGATTTTTCTCAGGTGGGCGGATCAAAGCCATGCTGTCACTGGACGAGCCCCTGGATTTGAAGATCCCCTCTGGTCGGGACAGGACGATCAGAACCTCCATTTGTGCCCCTCTGCATTTTGCTCGTGCCCGAATATCCCGGACACTGCATAAGTCATCTAGCCCTGGTGAGTCTGCTGACCACACAAACCACTACATAACTCCATTATATATGAATCACATTCCACTACATTTATGACATGCACTGCTATGCATGCAATTAACAGAATCACAGAAATACTGATTGTGTTTTTGCGAAATTGCCCCAATTATGCTATAATAAAGGTCCTCATTTTGTTTTGGAGGCACTCTGCAGTGGGATAAAGGGAGGAACTAAATGTGTAGTAATTTTGCATTTAGCACAAAATTACTTTGAGTAATTTCATAGAAGATAAATAAAATAATGTGTATTTAAGTGAAGTTTATTTATAAACAAATTTTGAGAGGATCACATGCTTATGATTGATCATGGCTGGACCTGCATTAGTTAACACACAATTCTCCAATCAGATGATTTCTAAGTCACAAAAATAACCATAGGTTCTCCCTGTGTTCAAGTGGGGTTTCCCGGTTTCCTCTCATCGTGAAAACACTGTCTGCTTTATTTCCATGTGTATGTGAATGATTCCAGACTCCTTCATCAAGCTACGTCTTTATTATTTTTTTTTGAGTAAGCAACCTCTACTGATGAATCTTTAAAGGACAGTCATCCATTGTGCATGAGCAAGACACGGATATGTTTTGTTCCTGAAAATAGTGTAGAAACAAATCAGTTCAGTGAATAATTGAATAATGGAAGGCACTTTTCCATTGCATGCTATGGTGTGGTTTGTTTGGATACAGCTCACTTTTTGGGGAGCTTTTAGACTGCATTTTGAACTTTGTACTTTTTTTTTTCAACACAGGCTCATTTTGAAAACGTAGCCCTTAACATCGTAGATTTTAACATCAGTCACTCACTAGTGGGCCTCTTAGAGCAAGGGTAGTGAGGTTTACTCACATAGTTCCTGGGTAGCCCGCCTTTAATAGGCTTACCAACTGGGTAATGGCACCAATGCAACTTGCACAGTTCTGCCCTTTCTAAATAAATGGGAGGCAGGTGCACAACCAAGAATGCTAAGGAATTACTTGCTAGTAATAGATTACATTTTGTATTACAGCATTTAGAGTGGAAACAAAATAAACATTTTATTGTACGAGAAGGAGTATTTCTATCCGATATCACCAATATTATCCCCACAGTTTTACTTGCCCCACTCTCCGGGCAGGATTCAAACTGATGTCACTTGAGGTCAGGGGAGTGGGAATCCATCTGGAGATGGTAATTATGTATAGCCAGAGGTATGTATGGTTGCATTTCATCTTTAAAACGAACACTACAGGGCAGTATGACGTCGTCATTTTTGTGCTAGCAGCTGACCGCTTACCTCTGTATGGACGGTTTTCCCACTGTTACTAGCTTGTCCAGTTAGCTCGCCATGTATGTCAGCAGACTTGAGTCGCAGAGAGGAGTTGGCCGCGATGACGAGGTTCGAGTCAGGAAAAAAACTTGGGTTTTTTCAGAAAGTGGGTAAAAATACAAAAAATAAAGTAACAGTGTGAATGTGGTAAAATCTCAAAATGTGGTAAAAATCAGGGGGCTTAAAAATCACTGGATTTCTTTTCAAAACACTGTCGGTTGGGTTTACGAAAGTATGTGAGCAAGTCAATCAGTGTTTTTTAAAACACTATCAATTGGGTTTAGGAAAAGAGGAGAGTGGGGGGATCGGTCAGTCAGTTGACAGGAGCCTCTGATGGACTTACGTGAGAAAGGCAGGTGAGAATGGCACTTGTAAGAGAAATTAAAGATCTCAAATGCATACACAGCAGCCTCTAGTAGATTCTTAAAAACAAAAACTGCAAATAAAATGTACCTCCTGAGACGTATTTCGCAATCTCCAGAAATGTACTGTATATAGGGCTACATATTCAGAATGAGCCTGTTTTTTTTTAATACCATATTGGGTGAGGACCTTAGCGTTCTATCAAAACAGGATGTAAACACTGCTGAGCACAGATTGGTCACTAACAGCATTATTGGATTTGAAACGAGACACCAAACCTGCTGTATTTAAATACTCTGCTGCAGCCTCTGCTGTACAGTATTGTTGGTTTTCATGACTAAAACCTTTTTATACCATCTTGAGAAAAAGACATCTTAAAGGGTATAGTATTGGCATTAGTAGATAAGGTCCAGACATTCCTTTTGTTGGTAGCCGAGAAGGATGGATGGGATGACACAGGATGAATAAAGTTTTCAGGACATCACTGCAGTAGAGGCGGAGCAGCTATAATGATAATCCCACCCACTTTAAGTGGTACTAAACGGCAGCAAAGTCCCTTTAAAGCAAGTCATTACACTCGGCGGCCATCTTTGAAATGCCTTTCGGGCAGTATGCTCGGGCATTCTGTCTGAATGGCGAAACACCAAATTCTCCAAAACTGTTTGTCAAGCTTACGATTACATTCGATATTTGGAATCACCAATAAAATTACACAATATCTGTCTCATAAGTTTTGTTTCTATACATTTGAATCAACAAAATAGGCATTTTTTTAGGTTGCCTGAACTAATGTGCATGCGCACTCGAAAGGAACGAGATCACCACACCAACCACATTTATGGCCATTCTACACATTATCATCCTCTGGATAATGCTTTGTCTGATAGTGCTGGTCTTCTGAAGTAATTCACAACTTGGTCTTGATGGCGAGTCTCCTTCAGAAATGACAGCAACTCTTTGTTTACAAGTTTGTGGGTGTTTGAGTAGTTGCTGTCATGTGATTTGCATTTGACAGGGTGGACTGTACCTTGCGTTTGTTTCATACAGATTACAAAACCAAAAACATTTGTTTTCAAGTGTAGTCTGTTCATTTAAAAATACAGATTTCAAGCTTTATGTTGATATATTTGTTATGTCTGTGAAGCAAGTATTCCCTGAGATTCAAGTCTGTCTGTTGACCACACAAACTGTCGTAAAAGCACATGTCTGGTCCAAGCTTCTCCCCTGGAAAAACGTCAGTCTTTAGTGATCAATGATAGGCTGCTGCACTAGTGGGCGGGGCTCCATTTGCCATATTAAGTTACACTTTTCCCCATTCAAAACTATACGAGTGACATGTCTTGTGTATTCTATAGTCTTTGACTGCAGTTAGTGTTGCTGGGATCGCAGTTTTCTCACACTAAGCTTTTCTGAAAATGCAGTTGCAGTAAAAAATACAATAGTGTCTGGCTGCAGACTTGCACATGCAGTCTCGGACATGCACTCTCAGGCACATGCACTCAATAGAGCAAGTGATGTCACTGTGAGAGGTAGGGTTAGGGGTGAGGTAAGTGTAGACGTTAAAAGTTTAGTGTCTGAGTGCATGTGCGAAGTTGCGGGTTGTGTTTTCTTTTTACTTTTGTAATGTGCTACTGCTTTCTCAAATTACAAGGTTGTGTATCACAAAATATATGGTAAACTTTCCCCTTTGTGGGAATCCAGCAATTGAAAAAAATGCTGCAAAGGGCTGCAAATTTTCTTGGACCTGGCAACCCCTGACTCCTGGAATGGAAGAAAGCCATTTTGTGCCGAACTGTACCGTACAGTACCATGCAATGGAAAAACGACTTTAAAGATATTGACTTTTCATTTTCCTAAATGAAAAGACCGGGATTAATAGGACTTACTCATAAAGACTTGTTTAGTTCCTTAATGAATCGTTTCCAAGCAAATCATTAAATAAATCAATGAATCAACTAGGATGTATAATCGTCAGATGGAGGCTCAAATTAATAAAATAAAATCTATGCAAAACTACAGTGTTTACAATCGCTAAAATTTGGTATTAGGTGTTTTGTTTCAGTAAGCAGTGGCCATCTGACCAATCAGAGCAGAGCAGGCTCTTGGAAAGGAGGGGTTTAGAAAAAATAATCTTCAGATTAATCAAATGAATTGTTTCAGACTCTTTAGGAAATTGCTATAAATTACTATAGCTTTATGCAATTACTATAAATGTATATTATAAGAAAATTAACATGTTTTTGGATGCCTATAAATCTATTGTAGAAGATCTCAAAACCAAATAAGGAACATTTGAAATATCATAAGGGGCACTTTAAACAAAACACCAAATTTACTGATTCAAAAGACAGAATGGATGTCCCTGTAAGCTTTATATGTAGGTCACATGATTATGACAACTATACAAATTTCATTCATGGAGAGTACTTGACCTATTTAATAAGCTTTCATTTATTTACCCTTTGCTTCTTCCAAACCTCTTTGACTTTCGTTTTGAACAGAAAAGTAGGTATTTTGAAGAAAGCTGGAAACCTAGTCTTCATTAGTGTTTAACAGAATAAAGAAACTCAGAAAGGTTTGGAATCATTTGAGGGTGAGTCAGTAGTGAGTTTTTCCTCCTCTCTTCTGCTCTCCAGATGCAGCTGATAAGGACATGTCAGACTCTTCGTCATCCACTGCTGTGGATCTGAGTCTGTCTCCATCCTCCTCTCCTTCACCACCCTCTCCAATAGACAGCGGTGCCAGTTGGAGCCCCACAGCGCCTCTGCTGGCCTCAGTGAGTAACTCTCCCATAGCCACCTATGTTAAATGCATTAAATTATTATTCAGTCATTCATTTTCTTTTCGGCTTAGTCCCTTTAATAATCTGGGGTCGCCACAGCGGAATGAACCGCCAATGTATCCAGCATATGTTTTACACAGCGGATGCTCTTCCAGCTGCATCCCATCACTGGAAAACATCCATACACACTTACACTACTAACAATTTAGCCTACCCAATTCATCTATACCACATGTTTTTGGACTTGTGGGGGAAACCGGAGCACCCGGAGGAATTCCACGCAAACATGGGGAGAACATGCAAACTCTACACAGAAACGCCAACTGACCCTGCCGAGGCTTGAACCAGCGACCTTCTTGCTGTGAGGCGAACGTGCTACCCACTGCGCCACCATGCAGCCACTTAATTTACTCTATTAAACAAAATAATTATGCACTATAGATTATAGTTACGACGCTATACAACTCTAAATCCTAGATGCATGGCACTGGAGTCTCGAAATACCATTAAAATATTCAACTTGAAATTTTATGATAAACAGATTCAAGTGATTCAAATCTCTGTGGTGTAGACATGAAGAAAGACTACTTTATTCACCACCAGTCCCATAATTCAATTCACTAATTCATGCCAGTCCAGTCTCACAGTATCCTGATCTGAACTCTTTCTTTGGGAGCATGTCCGGGCTTGTTCAGGCTTTAGCTGGGCTCCTACTTCCCAACTAGGATGAGTCGGGCATGATTCAGAAATGCATCATTCACTCATAACCTCTTCTACTTGAAGGAATCTGAGAGCACCCCATACCATGAGGACAGCGCCTCTCCTCCACCGGGATTCCAGTTCTTCCTGCCGATTGGTGCAGAGGGTCCCCTGCGCCTGCCCTCCTCAATGCTGATTGGTCAACACTCCCCTGAGCCTTCGGGTGATGAACAGCTGGCCTGCCGCTGGCTAAAGGTGAGTGACAAAGAGGTACTGTTGTTGTTTTGACTATAATAGTGGAGATTTACTTGCTTAGTGTATTTTCTGTTAAAACATATTATTCAGACATATGTACATGTATTATTTAAAAAGTGGTGTGGTGAGAAATCATTCGAAAAATTTATTTTGAGGTTTTCAAAATGCATCACTATTCTCTTTCGAATTAGGCTGGGTTTTAACAGCAGACGGTGCTCTAGGCTAGTTTTTAACAGCAGATGTTGCTTTAGGCTAGTTTTTAATAGCAGACGGTGCTCTAGGCTAGTTTTTAACAGCAGATGTTGCTTTAGGCTAGTTTTAAATAGCAGACGGTGCTATAATAGTTTTTAACAGCGGATGGCACTACAGGCTAGCTTTTAACAGTAGATGGTGATCTTGGCTAGTTTACAGCAGATAGTGCTGTAGGCTAGTTTTTAACAGCAGATGGTGATCTAGGCTAGTTTTTAACAACAGATGACACACTAGGCTAATTTTAAGTGCAGATGGCACTCTAAGCTAGTTTTTAAGAGCAGATGTTGCTTTAGGCTAGTTTTTAACAGCA
>CAIGQZ010032594.1:24345030-24388525 GCA_903798205.1 Danio tinwini | reverse complement strand
ATACTGTATGCCGAAATAGTTGGCGGTTGATTCCGCTGTGGCGACCCTTGAATAACAAAGGGACTAAGCCGAAAATGAATGAATGAAATTGGCTGTAGTCTGTGAATCAGAGTGTATGGGTGTTTCCCAGCACTGGGTTGTGGCTGGAAGGGCATCCACTGTGTAAAACATAAGCCAAAATAGTTGGCGGTTCAATCCGCTGTGGCGACCCCTGATTAATAAAGGGACTAAGCCGAAAAGAAAATGAATGGATGAATGAAATTGGCTGTAGTGTGTGAATGAGAGTGTATGGGTGTTTCCCAGTACTGGTTTGCGGCTGGAAGAGCATCCACTGCATAAAACATATGCTGGAATAGTTGGCGGTTCATTCCGCTGTGACGACCCCTGAATAATAAAGGGACTAAGCCGAAAATGAATGAATGAAATTGGCTGTAGTGTGTGAATTAGAGTGTATGGGTGTTTCCCAGCACTGGGTTGCAGCTGGAAGGGCATCCGCTGTGTAAAACATAAGCCAGAACAGTTGCCGGTTCATTCCGCTGTGGCAACCACTGATAAATAAAGGGACTAAACCAAAGGAAAATGAAAATAAACCACTTTCATTTCAGTCTCGAAGGCTCCCTCAATATATGCAAGGCTGAAAATGTGAGCTCCAGAGGACAGTAGCAGCCTCCAAAATGAGACAAAGATTCATGAGGTGTTTTTTAACTTACAAACAATAAAAACATCACAAATGTAAACATTAATTGAGCAGCTTACAATGTAAGGCAGATTGTCAGGTACGCTTGTTAATGTTTATTTCTTTCCAATATATTAAATTTGGACTGTGTAGCGGGGTCGAGAGCCGTAAGTGTGCGAGGTATAGTGACGTGAGTGCTGACACCTGGACCTGCCACCTGTCTCAAGTCTCATGGAAAAGCTCTGGATGATAAGAGGAGGAAAAACAGCAGTAAAAGCAAAAGTAAAACATAAAGTTCTCTCCTCCTTTTATCATCTAGAGCTCCTCCATGGGACTCAAGTCCGGTGCATGAAACAGGTGCTACTCATTATCACTGAAGCACCAGCCTCGCTTTGTTTCCACGGCTATCGACCACGTCCTACTAAGCTACATACTGCAATACCTCAGTTCTACATATTACACCTTAAAGTCAAGTAACAGTTCCAAGTTACAACAGAATTACTCACTTTTTAATATGTATGAACTTTATTTTTTCTTAAAACAATAATAAATCAAATTTACAGAAATCCAATTTCTTTCTCATTTCAGCCTCGTTCTGATGTACTGTAAGACTTGGTTACTGGTTAGTCTCTTCATCCTACTTAATATCTTATTGCTGTTTTTTACCGCAAGAACCCTCGAAAGACGAAAATGGCTCAAGCTCAGTGTTGTTATCCCTCAAAACTACAAATTTATCCTCGACTTGCCAGAGAAGTGCGAGCAACAGAGGCCCTTTTTGGTGATTATGGTCCCGGTGGCCCCGGAGAACATCGAGGCGCGCAATTCCATCAGGACAACGTGGAAAAATGAGGGGCTCGTCCGGGATAAAATCGTGCTGGTTTTGTTCCTTCTGGGCTCACGAAGTGGTAACGAAACATTACAGGAGCAACTCCAGAATGAAAGCCAGCTACATGGAGATCTTCTGCAGAGCAGCTTCCAGGACACCTACAGGAATCTGACCGTTAAAACGTTGGTGATGATGGAGTGGCTCAGCAGAAAGTGTCCACAGGCTTCATACGCCGCAAAAGTGGACGCCGATGTGCTCCTCAACGTGAAAAACCTATTGTATATGCTTGTGAGTCTGGACACACTAGAATATAACTACATTACTGGCCTGGTATTGTCGGTAAACAATGTCATGAGAGATCCATCAAGCAAGTTTTACATCCCTCATGATGTGTATCCCAGATCCAGATATCCTCCATATCCTCAGGGTATGTGTTATATCTTTTCAATGGACTTGCCGGAGAAGATCCTACACATCTCGAGGTTTGTGAGACCTATTTTTATTGAGGACGCATATATTGGCATGTGCTTGAGACATTTGGGAATTAGGCCTAAGAAACTAAATATTGGACAGTTTTTAATCAGACCACCTGAACATTTGGACCGTTTTTATTATTCTGGACTAATAGCAATACTCACACAGAGCCCGACTCAGCTGATTTCATATTGGATGGATGTTCAATCATCCAACAAACTCTGTTGAACTCCAAAATACATTCATTCATTAATTTTCCTTTGGCTTAGTGTCTATCTCAGAGGTCACCACAGCTGAATAAACCACCAAGTATTCCGGCACATGTTTTACGCGACAGATACCCTCCCAGTCGCAACCTAGTACTGGGAAACAGCCATACTCTGGAGCACCCGGAGGGAACCCACGCGAACACAGGGAGAACATGCAAACTCCACACTGAAATGACAACTGGCCCAGCTGGGACTCGAACCAGAAACCTTCTTGCTGTGAGGCAATAGTGCTAACCACTAAGCCACCGTGTCACCCCTTCAAAATGCACCCCAACAACATTGAAATGGGAACAAATGTTGTATATTTAACAAGAACACACTATTGTTTTTTCTCAAATGTTAAGTTACAATGTTAAGTTGAATGTATCACATGCTGTTATTTTTTTATGTACTCCCAATTTCAGTTTATACACCATTTCTTCAGTATAGTTAAAGGAACTGTGGATTTTTTTTATAAAAACAACATATTTGTATTACCTAATAGTTTCAAATAATTGTTTGATAAGTTTGCATCCTAAATGAAACACTGCTTCTATAAAGTGGAACTGTAAAATACAGCTTTCTTTACATTATAACCTTCTATTAAATTTATTTTGTGTATTTATGTGTAAAGTGCTTTGAGTGTCCAGAAAAAGCGCTAAATAAATGTAAGGAATTATTATTATTAAAGTTTCATAAGTTTCTTTTTGTTGTTGAACACAAAGCAAGATATTCTGAAGAATGGTGGAAAGCAGCAGAAGGGGCATCCACTGCCTAAAACGTGCCAGAATAATTGACGGTTCATTCTGCTGTGACAACCCCTGATAAATAAGGGACTAAGCTGAAGGAAAATGAATGGATGAATGAAATTAGAAATGTATGTATCAACTATGAAACAATACACTTTGATTTTCAGATAAATTGTCTTATATTTGACACTAAATGTGATACACGTGATACTAGTTAGAACTGTATATATCAATGTGTATAGGTAGACAGACAATAGATAGATTTCAAAATAAGTATGTATCAGATATAAAAATAATTACATGTAAATGGAATAAACTCTCATTTATAAAAAAATAAATGCCAGAAATAAATGCCTTATTTGAGGACTACATAGTCCAAGCATGCACCACTACCTTTATGCCAGAGATGCCCAAAGTAGGGCCCGGGGGCCAAAATTGGCCCATTGTAATCTTTGATTTGGCCCAACATCTCATCTGAGAGAAAAGTGAAAACGAGAGGGTTGGGGTGAATGCCTTTAAAAGAGATCATCATTTCTAATTTGACGTATCTTTTTTGGTTTGTTTTATTGCTGAGCTACAAAAAAGCTAACTGAACTTAAAGGTTTCAAGTAAATTTTGTTAATTGCTGTAAATTAATCTGATTTTTAAAAATGTAAATACTGTCACTTGACAAATAGAGGACTATGCAGAAGACATTTGTGAGCAAATCAAGGCAAAAACTAGTGTCATTTTGTTATAAATGAGATCATTTTATTTTTACTGTAATTTAGTATAAAATGTAAAAAACAATACTGTATTTGTTAATATAAAATGTTCTCTAGTCTATTTTTTATATATTATTAAATAAATTTGGAAATTACCCATGGCAACTAGATTTACTTTTGGCCCACTAGCCTCAATCAAGTTTGGTTTTTGGCCCTTCATACGAAAAAGTTTGAGCACCCCTGATCTATGCAGTTCTGCTCCAACCCTAATTAAAAACACTTGATTCAGCTAATCAAGGTTAAAAACCTTGTTCACTAGACACATCCAAGCTGGTGTCAGTTGGAGCTATACTGTGCGAAGCTGTGGCAGGCCTCCAGGAGTTTGAGACTGTCATGTATTATGTATGACTCTCTATTATGTATTAACTGTGTGACTTCATCAGCAATTGTATTCAGTAAAGGTATTAAACCTTGGGGCTACACCTGTGTGATTCACAGCCGGTGCAAAACAAATAAGGACATAACACTGATATAAACAGACCAGAAACACAGGCAAAATGTAATAATGTAGTGTACCTCTATTTAGCACGAAAAACATGTCCTCAGGGGGCCCAGTTATTCGAAAGTAATCCAGTAGGATTTTGGATCACGGATTGGATCAAATCTTTGAAATGGGTTTTTCAAAAGTGACAGAGATATTGAATTAAGATTAGACCATGTGATCCGATCTTACATTTGATTTAGAGCAAACCTGCCCTTTGGGTTATTTAAAACTTTGAGTTTAGATTGGGATCTATTTAATAATAAAAAATAAAAAAACAGGATTATCCTGATCCCATCAGAAGGGTGTATTTAGTTGTGATTTTTTTTACCAAATAAAATTAAAAAGTTTTATTTTTTAATTGACCACAAACTTAATGGTTACTGATGATATTGCCTACAAATTCCTTCATATTTGAAGCCTATATAAAGCATGCCATATCTAATGAGATATGGTAAACAACAACAACAACAAAACAATATCAAAGCAGTATTGTATTAGAAAAAAAAAAAAAGAAGTAAAATGTTTGTTGATCGCAGTGTTCCTGGTTATAGACCTTTTTCACATTTCCAGGTTTCTCAGTATCTGAAGTCGTCATAGTTGGAAAAACGTAGAGACCAGTGAGAGTACAACAAATATTTTTTTCCAAACTTATTTGTTCAAATAATAAAAGATAAACTCCACGATGGTGTTATAAAGATGTCAGAAAAAGGAAAAAACTGTGTGAGAAAACGGCAGCCAGAGGAGAGAATAACGTCAAATTTACTCTCAGCCCTATAGACACATAAGAAACACAAGCAGTAATTTATCAGATGATATTATAACATACATAAATGCATATAAATGTTCATACGTTTATTAAAAAAATCTAAATATTAAAAACTTTCAAGAATTTGAGATTCTGATAACTGTTAATCGTGTCATAACAGGTTTGTGAAAAGGGTCTATTGCCATTAAAATAAATAAATAAATGGCTGTTTGTGGCCAGTTTTTTGCCTACCTGTTGTTCTTTGCTAAGCCAGTAGGCTACACTGTTGATTAATCCTGGGCGCAATAAAAAAAATTGTCTGGATCAATGGGGTCCAGATTTGAAAATCCCATTTTTGCTTTCCAGGATTAACTGATTTATTTTACTTTTATCACAGTTTTTTTTAAAAGAAACATTAGGTTAGATCACTGTGATCTAAATACCAAATTTCATTCATTCATTTTCTTTTCATTTTAGTCCCTTTATTAATCTGGGGTCACCACAGCAGAATGAACCCCCAATTTATCCAGCAAATATGTTTTACTCAGCGGATACCCTTCCAGCCACAACCCATGACTGGAAAACATCCATACACACTCATTCACACACATACACTACGGCCAATTTAGCATACTCAATTCACCTATACCACGTCTTTAGAAAACCGGAGCACCCTGAGGAAACCCATGCCAACACTGGGAGAACATGCAAACTCCACACAGAAACACCAACTGACCCAGCCAAGGCTCGAACCAGCGACCTTCTTGCTGTGAGGCAACATTGATACCCACTGTGCCACTGCACTGCCCTTTACCAAATTTCCAGCCTGATCTCATGAGGAAACGTAAGTATTTTACGTTTTGTCAGTTTAGTGGCTTATTCGTACAAATTTGTACGATTTCAGTCATATGAAAATGTACGATTTTAAAAAGGAGGCGTGGCACCTAACCCCACCCCTAACCCCAACCGTCATTGGGTGATGAGCAAATCGTACTAATTTGTACAAATTAGATTGTACGAATTCATACGAATTAGCCACTAAATCAAAAAGTTACGAATTGCTGTGAGACTGCGTTGCAAATTTCAGGATTATCAAATCCTGTTTACTAGAGCCTTAAATGGAACCAACAGTGTAGCCTACTGGCTTAGCAAAGAACAACAGGTAGGCAAAATACCAGTGGCCACAAACAGCCATTGTTTGTTTTAATGGTAAGAACCAGAAACACTGCAATCAACAAACATTTTACATTTGTTCTAATACAATACTTAGCCCCAGGACCATTTATATTGAAGTTGATATTTAGTCGCACCATGTTGGTGTTTCGTAACATCTAATTTTTTTATGAGGTGGGTTGTTAGCCCAACGCTCAACCCGCAACCTGGAGGACCAGGACATACGCAATACACAACGAACAATTTAGCTTACCCAATTCACTTATAGCCTTTAGACTTGTGGGAAAGGAAGGAAACCCACGCCAACATGGAGAGAACATGCAAACCTCACACAAAAGCCAACTGACCCAGCCGGTGCTTGAACGAGCGACCTTCCTTCTTGCTGCGAGACGACAGCACTACCCACTGTGCCACTGTGCTTATTCTAATACAATGCTTTGATTTTGTTTTGTTGTTGTCATTTACCATATCTCATTAGATGTGACATGCTTCATATGACTTCAAATACGAAGGAATTTATATGTAATCAGTAACCATTAAGTTTGTGATCACTTTAAAAATAAAACTTTTTTTTTATTATTTGGTTTTAAAAAATCACAACTGAATCCTGTTTTTTTTGGATCAAATAAATTCCAATCTGAGTTCAAGGTTTTGAATAACCTAATGGGCAGGTTTGATCTAAATCAGTGGTTCTCAAACTGTGGTACGTGGAATTTCTTCTAGTGGTACGCGGAGGAATCAAATATGTCATATGTACATGCTACATAGGCTATATTTAAATATTTATCAAAAATGGTTTATATATGAATATGATGACATATAGCTAATATTTATGAGGTCCAGGCAATATTTCCAGTTGTTGATAAATAGGCTACTATATGTTAATACTTTACATTTAAATACAGGAGTTTTTTTTTGTTTGTTTTTAAGAACAGTAACCTACCATTTTTTACTTTTAAAAGCACATTTTAATTTAAATGTTTTTTTGTTTTATTTTTTACATATAAGCAGAGTGTTAATGTTTAAACTATTTATAATGTTTAAATTGGCTGACAATAATAAATATTCTTAATAATAGAAATTATACTGCCTTGTTTTTGAACAGTACAGAGCTGTAGCTGCTTTACTGGGCTACGCTACTATATTTCAATACTGCTCATTATGGTGGTACTTGCAGAGACAACTTTTTTCTGAGGTGGTACTTGATGAAAAAAGTTTAAGAACCACTGATCTAAATCAAATGTAAGATTATTAATATTAATTAGAAATTAATTCAATATCTCTCTGTCACTTTTGAAAAACCCATTTCAAAGATTTGATCCCATCCGTGATCCAAAATCCTACTGGATTACTTTTGAATAGCTGGGCCCTGGATAGCAAAATATGGGATTTCCAAATCTGAACCAATTTAATCCGGATTAATCTTTTTGGAAAAACTGGGCCCTAGAGTCATGCAATACTGTACACTGGATTTTCTGTGAGCAGCTGCTCTGGAGACGCTAGACGGCAGCAAAGCACTGCTAAACAAACAAAGACCAATTACTCACGCACTTGCTGATAACCTTATCAAAAGTGCATATTTACAGATGTAAGATAATATATATTAGGCTAATAGCCTATATTGTTTACCAATGTTTGTTTTCTGTCTGACAACACATCCAGACGATTAGCCTATTATTCAGCCAGATTATTCTGAAACATAATCTCCGTGGTTATGATTTTGTTTTCATTAGCTTATAAAAACACAGACCAACTAAACAGCTGGATTGAAATTTAAACCCAACCGTTGGGTTGTTTCGTATTTTCCCAAATTGGGTTAAATTAACTCTCTTTGTTGTGAGTGTATGAGGTTAATAATTAACCACCAAAGTATACAAATAAAATTAGCTCTGTTTTACTCTTAGATTAAAGATTTTAGATAGCAAGAGAAGGATGTCTCATATTACAGTCATTATGTACAAACTATAGGCTGTTCTGCTTAAAAACAATAGTAAAATAAACAGTACTCAGGCATATATGTGGGTGTGGCTGAGGGCGGAGGAGACACCTGTTGTTTTACAGATGGAGGGTCCTGTTTGTTGCCAAAAACATCGACTGGAGAACTTTCTTGGACGTTTCTTGAACGTTTGTGTCGCTGGACTTGGCTGTGGAACCGGCAGGATCGTGAAACACACTCACACACTTCAGACCACAAAGACACCGCTGATCGCCAGGTGAACTGCTGCTGTGAACCCGTCTGGTGTAAGCGGATGTGTTTTTTCTCTTCTTATTTCGTGAGTCTGATTTTTACTTACAACTTTGCCGTACTTGACAATTTATGTGTAAAAAAAATAAGCCGACGGCTTGTTTTAGGTTGTCGGGTCGCCAATTAGGCTATTTGCGGGAATGTTTATTCAATGGAAAATGGCGCCTTATTTATTTATTGACAATTGTACTTAGGTTTGTTTTGTGCGTGAAGGAAATCTACTTTAAAAACAGCTTAACACCACAAAAAAGGAAATCTCTAGTTCCTGTTAGTCTGTTTGAGGAGGCTCATATAGCCAAATGTAAATTTGATCTCACCTTAGGTAATTTGGAAATATAATAGGCTAACATTCGTTTAAGCAATTCACTGAATTGTTTTGCTTCCAGCTATTTTATCAGAACAACAAAGCTCCTTACTCTGATTGATAGCGTACTGCGAACCATGTGTTATAATTTAATGTTCAGGAGCATTATTTTACCCAAAGATGAAAATGTTTACTATTTACTCCCCCTCAAGTGGTTTCAAACATTGAGTATGAGTTTATGTCTTCTGTTGAACACTAAAGAAGATATTTTGAGGAAAACTCAAAACGTGTAATTAACCTCCAAACAAATACTATGGAAGTTAATGGTTACAGGCTTTCAGCATTGAGCAAGGAATCGAACAAGGTTTGAAACGGGTAAAGGGTGAGTAAATGATGACAGCTTTCATTTTTGGATGAAATACTGTATCTTTTAAAGTTTCACATTTGAAATGTTAGGCATTAAATTAAGTCTAAAATTCACTCTACTATTGTGTCTTAGCTACTTTTAAACACTTTTACCAGTACTTTTTACTTTTACCAGTTTTAAACAGGTCTTATTTTTAATGCAACACAACCTCTAAAGTTAATTCCCATGATTCCACATACTGTATGTGAGAGCAACATACAGATCTTACACTGTAAAAATGCTGGGTTCCACACAATCTCTTTGTGCTGGAACAGCATGAATAAATCAAGCCCGTAGCCAGGGTGGGTTCTGGTGGTTCGAAAGACCCACCCCTCAGTGACAAAGGTCCAGAACTTGCCCTATACATGAGCTCTTTTGTCCTATTTTGACTTTTAAACCATCATAAATTGTGAAAATAACCCATTGAAAAGCTTTAAGACCAGGCCGAATTCTCTTTTGACCGTCACTTCGCTGTGACTTCAGCTAATCAGTTTTGGTCAATGCAAACTATTATTTTTTTATGAGTCCAACATCCAGCTGTGCAAGAAAACAATCTGATGTAAGGGAAGTCATCTTTCGCTACTGTATTGTTTTTAAATAGAGAAAACATTTCACAAGTAACTTTTTATTCTAAATCTTGGACCTTATTCTTCAAACAAAAACTGACCGATAAAATGGTGTGAAGCACCAAAAGTGGCCCATATTGAAGATGAATTTGAATAGTAATTTGGCTATTGTTGTTATCCATGAATTTTCAATCAAATGTATTGTTGTTATTATTATTATTATGTTTTTTTATTATTCAAATAGCCAAAATTTGACTGAGGAAAGTTGAATGTGCTGGCCAGTTTGTTATTTGTCTAATAAATGACAATATGCTTCAGTTTATCATCTAAAGCTGTAACAGATTCCTATTTTTTTTCTAATGAAGTATGATGTAATACATTTTGTATTTAAAAATATATATTTTTTCATATTTCTTTATTGTAAATCATTAGGAAATATTTTGGTACATTAAAAAGTGTGGTTATGATGACCCTCCGACAAGCTAGTTCAGCTGTAAATAGTAAAAAATGCAGTATTTAAATATCATAATTAAATAGAAGTTTAGGCAAATAAATGCAAAAAATTTGAGAAAAAAGAACTCCTTTCACCAGGCTGACTACAGGCCTTTAAATTAGGTAAATTAGTTTTTACAAATTGAAGTGTATTAAACATAAAACAATTAGCCCCCCCCCCCCAAAAAAAAAAAAAAAAAAACTCAAGACATGTGCCATTTCAGCTTATTTTAAAAAAGTAGTTTGAACAAACAGCATATGTCCTTTTTAGAGTGTAATTTAATTTCTAATGGTCTTAAAGTTTCTTATTTGACTTCATCAGAAACACTTCTATTATCATGCAAGTAAATGCACAAGTTGTTTTACCAATTGCCATAATTAATTATTCTTTTAGTTGGTTACCTGTAGCTCATTTGCATATTTTCATAATTCAAAATAAAACAAATGCTGCTACTAGCATGGCTATTAATCAAAACAATACATCATCAGGCCCATAACCAGCCTGGTAAAAGGGGTGTTTCTGTTTTCTAAAGAAGTGGATCTTTTTACAGTTATTCACTTCATTTTTTATTTAATTATGAGGTTTAAATACTGCATTTAGTGATATTTTAAGCACTATTTTTAGCTGGATTAGCTTGTCGGATGGTCATAACCACATTTTTTGATGTAATAAAAAGATTTCCTAAGTATTTGAAGAAAAAAATACTTATTTTTAAAATACAAATTTAATACATCATTAGGAAAAAAAATTTCATCTGTAAAGTTTTAATTGAAAAAACTGTAGCCTATTGTGTCATTTATTAGGCAAATGACAAACTAACACATTAAACTTTCCTCAGTCAGAATTTGGCCATTTGAATATTGAACAATTAAAACATACTAATAATAATGTAGAGCTTAATGATTTCCATAGCCTGTCTTGTAAAATGTACATTTGAAAATTCATGGATAACAAGCCTATTACTATTAAAATTTGGTCATTTTCTTTCAAGAATAAGGTCCAAGATTTAAAATAAAAGTTCCACGGTAGGCCAGTTTTGAAAGATGACTTCACTTACGTCAGATTCCGCTTGGTCTTAAAGCATTTAATGGGTTATATTTAATATTTATGATGGCTAAGCTGTCAAAATAGGACAAATGAGCTCATATATGAGACAAATACTGGTCTTTTGTACCACCCAAACTTCCCCTGGCTTGATCATGATGTTTGTCAAAACCCAGACAATACAGTATAGGTCAGGACCAGAAAATAGGCAAGACTCTAAATCAGTGTAATAACAGTGTATATTAAGATCTGCATTAAAATTAAATCCGTAATCCCTTTAGTTGGGATCATACATCATATAATAATCATGCATTTGTTTTTTAGCTAGAGTCATTCACTTTCAGCCATAATCTCAATACACTAGTAAATTTGCTGGTTCACACTAGGCAGGTGTCAACATGTTGAGTTTCATAGAAAATGCAGTAACATGACAAGGGTCTGAGTCTCATGTTAAACGTCAGCATTTTACCAGCTAAACCAGATGTAACGGACACCGAAAGTCGTTCTTTATAGTGGTGTCTCTTTGCACCTATTGTTGCTTTTGACATACTGCCACGTTAAACATGACGAAACACATCCTGCATCGACCGCCATCTTTCAGGACTTGCTTGGAGCAGTTCAGATGAATTGTGTCAGTCTGAAAGTACAAAACAAATGCTATTAAAGGGACAGTCACCCAAAAATGATAATTTACTTACTTTTTAATCACCCTTTAGTGGTCCCAAACCTTTGAGTTTCTTTTGTTAAACACCAAGGATTATGTTTCGAAGAAAGCTGAAAACCTGTAACCATTGACTTTCATATTATATATGAAAACAAATACTATGGAAGTTAGGGCTGCACAATATATCGTTTCAGGATCAATACCACAAAGTGCGCATCGGCAATAGTTACATCCGCAATAGTCACATCACAGGATATGCATTGAGTTGGGATTATAATCAATGCAGAGTTTATTCATAATGGAGTAAAAGTTCATCATCTGCAGATTCTGCATGCATTTTTAAAGTAATAGTTCGCTTAAAAATTGAACTTTACTCACTGTTTTCGCTTAACCCTTAACTTGTTTCAATAGGTAATGAGTTTCCTTTTTATGTTGAACACAAAAAGAAGATATTTTAGCAACTCATTCATTTAGGAAACAAGTGAAGGCTGACTAAATAGTGAGTATATTTAAATTTTTGGGTGAACTATCCCATTTAAGGCCTGTGACTGTGATTATTTCAATATGTCAGAGTTTAAAACATCCGGTCACAAGGATTTATAATGTTTGTAACTTTAATAAAGATCACATTATATGAAATGAAGATTATGCAGTGTTAATTATTCAATATTTGTACCTGAATACTGTAAAAACTGTAATTCACTTTTAACTTTGCTATATTGTATTTATCTATGCTTGTATTTCATTTGTTCTATATTATTCGAGACTCACTCGCCTACAAAATCACACCAAATCAATCCAAAACAACAAATAATTTCCAATTAAAGCTGTTTAAGTCATCTCAGCGGTCACTTTATTAGGTACACCTATCCAACTGCTCGTTAACGCAAATTTCTAATCAGCCAATTACATGGCAGTAACTCAATGCATTTAGGCCTGTATACATTGATCTGCTGCAGTTCAAACCGTGCATCAGAATGGTGAAGAATTGGATTTAAGTGACTTTGAACATGGCATGATTGTTGGTGCCATACGGGCTGGTCTGAGTATTTCAGAAACTGCTGATCTACTGGGATTTTCACGCACAACCATCTCTAGGGTTTACAGAGAATGGTCCAAAAAAGAGAAAGTACCCAGTGAGCGGCAGATCTCAATCCAATAGAGCACCTTTGGGATGTGGTGGAATGGGAGATTTGCATTACGGATGTGCAGCCAAGAAATCTGCAGCAACTGCATGATGCTATCATGCCAATATGGACCAAAATCTCTGAGGAATATTTCCAGTACCTTGTTGATTCTATGCCACGAAGGGTTAAGGCAGCAAAGTTGTTTGTTATAAGTCAAGAGAAGATGCGTTCAACTTTATTACATGGATCAAATACTATTTGAAAAAGCATCTGTAATTAACAGTTAAACGATGGTCTTTTTGATCAGATTTCAGAGAGGTGGTCATTTTTGTCTAATAGTCAGGGAAAAATATTTATTTATAAAAGGAATAATTCACTTAAAATCCTCATTTTCTTTCCATTTTTTTCTGTTTAACACATAAGAGAAGATATTTCAGGGTTTTTCAAAATGTCTAAATATCTGGAACCACTTGAAGGAGAATAAAGTTAAACGGGTAGTTCACTCAAAAATGAAAATTTGTTTATTTTTTTGTTTAACACAAGAGAAAATATTTCATAGATTGTTGGAAACCACCATTGACTTCCATGGTATTACTTATAAATCTCTGGAACCTCTCGAAGGAGAGTAGATTTTTATGTCTTTCTGTCCCATTAGGGTAAATGTCTGCTAATCAAATGCACATTATAGGAATTGAGTCTATCATTAGGTGTTATAGCGGCTCTTGTTTCTGGTAGAACAGGTTGCTCTGGTGTTTCACCAAGTAATCCGGCCTTAGTTTGTTGGAGTTTAGGAGGAACTAGAGGCTTCAATATCACAGACATTTTGCTGGAATGACTGACACTTTAATTAATTCAGATACTCTTTTAATAATAGAGTTCTTAAGTCCTCATGAATCGGAAGCTGTTCCTAGAGAAGCGGGATATTAAATGAGAAAACTGTGGGCGTGGCTTGTTTTTTTCTGCTGCGAGCTGATTGGATGTAGTAAAGTATGCATTTCATTTAGAAAGGTGGGGAAATGGTTTTAGAAAAGTTATTACAACCCAACAGACACCTCCTCCTCACCATTGCTGTTTGTTGTCAAAACTGACAGCTGGTGGAGCGTGGTTAAGTATGTTAGCCACGCCCAATACTCCAGACAGGCGTAATCTGAGAATTTAATTGAAAACAAACAGGGCGTGCATTTTCAGATATTAATTTTAGATTAGAAGGGCAAACTTTTTTTCTTAATGACATGTACAGATGAATTGTTCACCACAAAACCGGAAGTGCAAGCTAACAAAGTGTGAGGTTTGTACTTTTAAGGGATGGTTCATCTCAAACTAAAAATTCTGTCATTTTACTTCTCTTCAACCTATTCCAAACCTGAGTTTATTTCTTCTAGTGAACATAAAGGAAGGTACAGTATATGGAAGTATGGTGGGGAAAAAACAGATGTTGACTTTCATAGTATTTTTTTTCTTACTATGGATGTCAACGGCTGCTTTTTTTCCCCAAACATTCTTCACAATATCTTGTTTTGCATTTAACAGAACTCTCCAAAAATATATATATTTTTTTGTTTCTAGTCCAGATATTTAAAGATTCTTAAATCAAGACATGTTTTCTAAATGAATACAAATTATTGTCTTTTTTTTTCAGAAAGATTAATCTGTTTTTCGGTTTGAAATAATATGATTTTACTTACCCCACTGACAGATTACTACTTTAAAGTCGACTTTATTGCAAAATGCAAGCGAATATGTCTGGTTACAAAACATATTTGTGTATTACAGTTTTATTTCAGAATTATTATTCCCCCTTTTGATTTTTTTTCTTTTTTAAATATTACCCAAATTATGTTTAACAGAGCAAGGAAATTTTTACAGTATGTCTGATAATATTTTTTCTCCTGGAGAAAGTTTCATTTATTTTATTTTGGCTAGAATACAAGCAGTTTTAAATTTTTTTAAAAACCATTTTAAGGTCAACATTATTAGCCCCTTTAAGCTATATATTTTTTCCATAGTCTACAAAACAAACCATCATTATACAATAACTTGCCTAATTACCCTAACCTGGCTAGTTAACCTAATTAACCTAGTTAAGCCTTTAAATGTCACTTTAAGCTGTATAGAAGTGTCTTGAAAAATATCTAGTAAAATATTATTTACTGTCATCATGGCAAAGATAAAATAAATCAGTTATTAGAAATAAGTTATTAAAACTATTATGTTTAGAAATGTGTTGAAAATTTTTTCTCTCCGTAAACAGAAATTGGGGAAAAAAATAAACAGGGGGTTTAATAATTCTGACTTTAACTGTAAATTACATATTTTTCTCTGTCTTTATTTTTATGCCAAGTACAGATGCCATTGTTTTTACAGAGATGGATAAAAAAACAGACTTCAATAAAACCTAAATACACTACCTAATATAAATATTGACAGTAATAATAATAAAAAATAGTAAGGACAAAAAAAAAAAAAAAAAACGGCAAAATAACATTAAAATATAATAAAATAAATAGACAACAATTATAGATGTTACACTCAGGGATGGTGCTGTGCTATTTTACAAAAATAGGCTAGCATAGACTAAGCATAAGTGTCTGGAAATAAGAGTCAGTGAAATTAGTTACATACAAGATAACTCACATTATTCCCCCGGGAGGCACATTTATAGTAGAGAAATGTGATAATAAGGGATGCCAAACATAGGAGAATTTGCTACAACTTCTAACTGAATATTGATTTTTTTTTCCAAGTGTAGGTACAACATCAGATCAGCCAATGGGCAGATTTAAATATTTCCAATGCAATAAAATGTATCTGCAAGCCAGTAAAGTAGAGTGTGTTATTTGGCCGTTAGTAATAGTAATCATGACCTGAATTTTGAGAAATCTTTTTTTTTTTTAGTTCTAAAGACTGGAGCATTCAGTGTGGAATCAGACTTTCTTTACTTATAATCATTTATACATGCAAAAGTTCAGTTTGTTTAACTCGGAAATGTGTTTGAACGTTGTTTATCCAGCAGAGAATTGAGACGTCATGGTCTGAACTCTGAGCTGCATCGAATGAACACCGCGTTTCATGTGCTCAAATGTTAATGTGACTGCAGCGTTACTCCCAGGTCCGGTTGGGTTACACACACAAAAAAAACACTTTCATTTCACATTTACGACCTAATGTGGCATTTATTCCAGTTCTCCTGATGCTGTTATTCATGTGTTTGTCTGCATCCTGTAATGGCGTATAATATTGTGCATATATAAATAATGAAAAAGTATGCAAGCATTGTATTTTGTGACAGCACAAAATGGAGACAGAGCACATTATGAAACGATAGACTTTTTAAACAATACGATATGATAGTAATTTGTCCAGACAATATATATATAATCAAATTGCATAGCGCTAACATGAAATATTATTGAAATGCATGAAATCTGAGAAGATATTGTGTGATTGACTGCACCAAACGATTCAATAAAAATTAGCCCTTGTTATACACATAAGCATCTCATATTCTGTGTAATTGCAAAGTTTTGTCAGTCAACCTTTGTAAATCAATATTCATTATTATCCATTATATATGCGGGATGGATAGTCTTAAGTTACACCCGTTTTATCACCAGTAGTGCTTCACAAAACATAGATAGGTAGATGATTAGATAGACAAGCTGTTTAAAAATTCAACTGATACAGACACAACATGGCAAGCAGATTGTTTAAATCAAAATCTACATAGCTGATAACTGTAAAAGGAATTATTAAAATGTTGCTGTTAAAACATTGGGTCACTAAACATTCATATGCACAAAAACGATCATACTAAAATATATTCTAGGTGTGCAAAAAATAAATAAATTCAGTAACAATTTATAGCACACACATGCAATAATTATGCATGCCTGGGGCCTTGTATAAAGAAGCCTACATATATGAGCAATATCACACTCGTAGCAATGTGATATGGCTGTATATCGGCACTGGTGGGAGGCGTGCGTTGGCTCGAGGCCGCAGAGCGAGTGCCTTAGTGTCCCACCAGTGCTGATATACAGCCATATTGCACTGCTACGAGTGTGATTATTGCATTTTTACAACAGTTGGACAGCATAATCGTTTATATAAAAAAGAAAATGAAACACAGAGTCTAAAAATTAAAAAAAGAGGAACTACTTTCTTCCGCCATTCATTCACATCTGCAGCTGATGTCAGAACAGCAGAAGCCGTTGCTACTTCACACGTTACTTTAGAGCTAGTATTTGAATAATTCTTTAGCATACTGCCTAAAGTCATTACAAAACAGGTGATTTTGCTGACGTTTTAAGATTATAAGGCTGAACGGCATGAAGTGCCATCAGTCTACAGAGATTTCCCAGTACGTAATTCTCTGTTGCTATCAGATCACAATAATTAACCCAGAAAAAGCCAAATCAGAGCAAACACTACCAGTTTCTGTGGTATAACTACAGCACAACAACATGCAAAAGTGAGAGATCGACTTAAAATGTCACTTACTTGATTTATAATTTGTTATGCTGAGGAAATGCTGTTTTTCCTTCTCTTAAGGACTTGTTATGCAGTCTCTTTCGCCATCTTGTGGTGGAACGTCAACTGTCACTTTTTTTTTTGGTCTGCTCAGATAGGCTAATGGCCGCCAATACACTGAATCTGATGCTCCGAAATTAGAAATATTTAAAAATAGGCTCTATTCTTATAAATAAACTGCATAGTTGCAATCTAAACAACTACATTCTCGACTTAAAAAGCCTCAAAAGTACATTATGTTGTCCTACAGCAGCAACATTTGTCAAACTGTAGAGTGTCCTCTGATTGTCGCTGTATGTGGGCGATGTAATACACAAGGGTGGAGGGTTAAGAGGCTGTACAAGTGTTGTTATTTGCAGAATATTACACGGCTATCAGCCAGATTCAAGAACCAGACAGAACTGTTCTATAAAATTAGATATGAGCAATTCCAGTGTTATGGATGTGACATTTGCAGTAAAAACTTAAAGCATAAATTCAGAGAGAAAGTACTGTGTATGTTAACTTTAAATTGAGACATCTGTTTATATTTGCCAAAATAACAGACCACAGAGTTAAGGGATCAGAAAAATATCTATCTGTAAATATTTTATATTTTAAATGAGGAAAATAAACGTGTTATAGATGTGACCGAAAAAGTATGCAAGCCTGGGTCTACAACATACTTTGTAGAAATTCTGTGAATTAAACTGCACAACCCAAGAGAAACAATGCTAAACAAAAGGATAAGAGTTGGCTCACTATAGAACAAAAATTATTGATTTTAAGTTTTTGCACTTATGAGGGAACAGCTTTCTTATACATGTGACAGATGTAATATTGCCACTTGTGTGACTTTTGGTAAATCAAATATAATTGTTGAAAAAGATTGACTGAGATATTTTTGAGTATTTTAGCAGTACTTTAAAATACAAACCTACACAAAACAAAACAACTTCGAAAGGGTTTCGCTATTTTGGTGAAAACATTTGCATGGAATTGCTCCAACTTAGGCTCATTCTGAAAACATACCTCTATATACATTTCTGGAGAGCGCTAAATACATCCTAGAAGTTTTTTTTGCAGTTTTTGTTCTCTTGTAAATCCACCAGGAGTCGCTCTCGACTGACTGATTGACTGACCCACTGTTTTCCTTCCCTAAACCCAACCAGAAGTGTTTTCAAAGCACCGATTGACCAGCGCCCACCTCCTTCCCTAAACCCAACCGACAGTGTTTTCAAAAGCAATCCAGAAAAAGAAAAGCCCCCTGATTTTTTTTTTTCACGTTTTCAGATTTTACACCATTCTCACCCTGTTATTTACTTGTTTATTTTATTTTTGGGCTTCTGTTTTTGTCTTACCCGCTTTCTGGAACTGTTCTTCACCAGACTCGAATCCTGTCATCGTGGTCAACTCCTCTCTGCATCTTATGTCCGCCGACGTACATGGCGAGCTACTGGACAAACTGGTAACAGCGGGAAAGCCGTCCATACGGAGGTAAGCGGACAGCTGGTAAGCATGAAAAGGAACAGCATCATACCGCCTCGTAGCATTTGTTTTAAAGATGAAAACCAACTCCGGCTAAATAATTCACAATCTCCAGAAATGTATATAGGGTTACCTTTTTAGAATGAGCCTATGTTGCAACCGTTCATGTTATTTACAGGGTGGGTGAAAAGCAACTAGATATTAAGAATCGATAATTCAGTACCTTATACAAGCTCAATATTACAATCCATTATGGAGATGCAGACAGAATGATGAATAACAGCATCGTAAGAAAGTTGCAGTATCAAAAGTATTTGATAAGCGATTTATTAATTTTTTTTATATTTTATTAATGTAGATTTTATTTATTTTTTTCCTACAGTGCATTTTAATCCATGATTCACATCCAGTTGCGTTTAAATGTGACATACACATAAATGTACAAACAACTAAAGACAAAAACGCCTTGCTGCTTGTTACTATCATTATGGGTTACTCTAGTCGGGTGTTCAAGTTTTATTTAAGCTGATAATTGGCAGTCATTTTTCGCAGTAGCTTCTATTACATCCAGCCTCTTCTTGGAATGTTTTGCCACTCTTGATGTGGGAATGCAACGTCAGTGCATGCCCTCTATTGTCTCTCCTGCTCCTTCTCCCTGCGGAGCTCCTCCCTGGGACTTAAGACTGGTGTCGCTCATAAACATTTGCTCCACCAGCTTCATTCTGCTACTATATCTCTGTCATATTTACCCCCATTGCCCTTTACAGGACTGGATTTAGGGGTGAGGACTCTGGGTGTACTGATATTCAAATATAACTGAAAAAAAAAACACAGCAGACCAACCACTTTTTTCATACCGTGGTACTCTCATGGGGTATTGAGCACCAGGTGACGTTGTTAAACAACACCTGATGATGAAAACAGGATGGTGTATTTCAAGGAAAACAAGTGAGAGGCAACGAGCAAATAGGGGCTGAGCGATATGAGGATGTTGGTCAAAGGAGGTTTTTCTTGGTAGTTTATCTTTGAATAAATCTGTAAACGTGTAGAGGCCCATTCAGACCAAGCAAAATTACTATCAAGATAATGAGAACAAAACAGCATTCTGAACATTGTTCTGAATGTAAAACAGCAGCAGAGTTCAGACCACAGCTGTATAAATGATATGATTGGTATGATGTACCAGCTAATAAACAATAATAACAATATATATATGTGTGTGTGTGTAATGGATCAAAGAAACATGAACTTTCATTGTTACTTTGCCTACTTTTATTTAAATTTTGTGGTTGGGTGTTTTTTTTTTTTACGCCACTGATTACAAGGAAGTAATGCAGAGTGAAATTAAACCGATTGTTATTGTTTGTTGGTGTGTAAATGCAAATATATGTATATTTATTTTGTATTGGTGGTTTATGGATGAATGACAATTATTAAAGTAATGATCAACATATTTGTATAATTTGGTAATAAATGACATTATAAAATAGGGATTGAACACAGTTCATAAGGTTTTTCCTTTTCTTTTTTTACATTTTTAGGTTGGGTTGAAATAAAAGTTATTACATTATTATTTCCTGGATTTTGTATCACCATAGTCCCTATGGGAATGCAGGAAATCAAAAACATTTCCCTATTTTGTGTATATATACACAAACACAGTGCACAAAGTACCAAAAAAAGGCAAATCAGTTTACAATCAAGTTCTAACAACTATAACAAGTATTTATGATGATGAATGTTTATTTAGCTGGAAATTTAAAGAAAACTACTCTGATAACCACACTGATAACTCATGGTATTCATGTGAAAACATGTGAAACCACATTCACACGCTGATCTGTGCATTGTTTACTGAAGACATGCTCTGAACAGATCATTTAAATCAGTGAAACATTTTCAAGACATTCACTAGGTGCGCTCAACTTGAACCATGGCTGCAGCCTGTGATCAACGAGATTAGCCGAGCTCAGGCGGGACGGAGTTGAAAATGGAGCCGAACAGCCGGACACTTTGGGGCTCAAAGTTGCGGCAGTCATGATGACCGATCACATGGCTTCATCATCATTTTTAACAACAAAAGATTTACAGTACAAATAAAACAGATAAGTCTCTACAAACTAGTTCATGTTCAAACAATAAGGGAATAATGAATTAAATATATAATAAATGCGTAAAAGAAACGAGAGGGTAATATAAACATAAAAATGAATAGGCCTAATAAATACAAAGCGATAAGCACACATTTTAGTAGTTTAAACATCACTCTTTAGGCTAATACATCTTGTTTGAATATGCTAAAAGGGGTTTACATTTATTTACATTTATAGATACAAAACCTTCCAATATATATTAATGTAAACCCTAAAACAAGGTGTTTGGATTAAGTCTTAAACAATGATTAAGATTATTTTGGATAATGAAAGCATTTTCAAAAAAGCACTTCAATCCAAAAAGATTGAACAAAAGGACGTTCCTAAAATAAGTGAGCTACACTTTTAGAAGTTTTCCAGAAAGAGCAGATACATCAATGTTACTTTTAAAACTTCAGTTTAAACGGCTTGACAGGCAATAAAAATATATATATTTATAATCATATAAATCATTTTATAATTATTTAATAAAATAGTTATTTAACTTAATTTGTTAAGAAACCTTTAGGGTGTCAGGTTCAATGATGAAAATAATTTTATTTCAGATCTGTTATACTTATTTGAGTTAATATTTAGGTTATTTAATAAAATATATCATTTTATAACGTCTTTATAACTAGATTATTTTACAAAAAATGATTACTGCTGTAAAATATTTGTAGTCTTTTAATAGGGGTGTGAACCTACACTGGTCTCATGGTTCTGTTACGATTGTCATGCCATCGATTCGGTTCAATTCGATATCTCGGTGCATCACGGTGCATTGACGATGCTCTCCATACATAATTAGATTTTTTTCTTTACAACACAAGAAAAAAAATTGTATCAATATCTATAAATATGTTTATATTTATACATTATTTGTAATACAATTTTGTCCTTTAATACAAGCAGTCAGATATATGAACTGTACCTTTATTTTACCTGCTCAAAAAAACACACTTTGTGAATGTTTTAGACAAAACTCCAACACATGCACAGAAGACAGCACGAGCATTCATAACAAATAAACTAATGTAAATATTATCCCGCTTGCTTTTTGAGCGCTGGCAAGTTCTTACACCCCTATGATTGGTCATTGTCTTCACCCGCTCAACAGAAAGGGTTGCGATTGGCTTTAGAAAGGAAAGCGCTGTTCACCCATGAGTGACGCGGGAAAAACAGCCGCGGGTCAGTCTATATGCGCATAATACGCGGTTATCAGGTAATCCGTAATAGAATAAATACAATACAATAAACTCGCACCACAGGCATGCTTCTGTCTGGATCCACAAGTATCGCTTTAACAGCAAGAGAAGAGGAAACTTTACCTCACGAACATGCCAATGGGTCAAATGCTCAAAGTGTGTGTGTGGGATAGAGAGAGAGAGGCAGAGATGGCGTTTTACAGCATTTCTCCCTAGTGAAATAGCGGCTCGTGCTTTACCATTCCCCAGTGTCAGTGAAAGATTTGCTATTTAAGTATATAGGAGTGTTTTATTTACTCGCCCTCGCCATAGTATTCTACCGCGACATCGCGGATAAATGACGTCAGTGCGTAATAACCGGTTATGATCTATTACTGAACCAATATCGAATTGTCCCCATCTGCATCGTGGTGCACTGAAGAAACGATTAATTTTGACACCCCTATCTTTTAATAAGCATGATATATTCAAGATACAGATGGTAAGAAAAGTTAATTGTTTGTTTTGAAACTTGTGAATCGGAATTTGTCCAGTAATAATCCCTGAAGCACACGTGGTTGTTGTCATGCTTGACCAATCATGTAATATCAGTGTTGTCATTGCAGCTCCAGCAGTCGCTTTTCAGATGCTGCACCGACTGAATCAGTCATCGACGCACTGTCGCAGTACTTTGGTGCCACATGTGACAGTCACACGGCATTGGCACAGCGTCAATCCGCACAAAATTTCTAACCAGCATGCACCGCTTTAAGACAGATTTTGATCGATCTGCGCAGCACTGCATGAAGTCGAACGCACCTACTCTGAAAAGATCATTAGAATCATTTAATCATTTACTGGAGATTCACTTTGAGAAGATGATTTGAATCAGTGAATCGTTGGCTTGTCAGCCTAATTCACAAATTAATTGTTAATTTTCAGTGCAGTTTGTGAACTGAGTTAACAGGTTAACTGATGAAATTCAGCTTGATCGGGAGTTAAACCCCATTATCCCGTCTCAGAGCAGGTGAAATAATTTTTAAAAATCTTTAATTTGGGGTCAGTTTCACAAAAATCTTAAGACAAAAAGGTTTTCTTAAAGATAAATTCTGAGAAGTTGTGCAAATCTAAACATCATCTCAAATTCATCATCTTATTTTCTTAGAAGTAAAATGATACTTTACAGATACAATTTAGGTGAATCTCTTTATTGTCCTGTTGTTAAAGTAGCAGCGCTGTTCCTGTTGAGTTTTTAAATGTAAAGCATGTGAGATGTGCTCATGTAACGTCATTAGGTGTAAAATGAAAATTTGCTTACAGGAAAGGCTGAACTACTAGTTAGATATCTAGTTAAACAGGAATGACAAGAAAATAAATTAACTTTATTAGGGAAGGGTTGTTGACAACCATAGTATTTTCTGGAACACAGGCATCTAATAATCCAAGTGTGTTAAAGTTATAGTTTAAATAAGTGAAATATTGTAGTTTAAAATTGTATAATATAAGCTAGTTTTAACTTATGTCCTAAGTTATAAATTAAGAAGAAAATGTGAGTTAGGAAGAAATGTCTTTTAAAAAGATTTCATGAATTTAATATATGGCAAAGTGAGCAGGCAAACGTTTCATTTCTTAACAGTAGAGGTAGTTATTTAATTTGAGTTTACTCTGGTAATCACTGTGCTAAGGAGAAACTTGATGCCAATGTAAAGTTAATAAAGTCGCTGATGCTCCAAAAGCATGCCCTTTCGTAAAAAGTTCAGTGCACTCCTATTCTAATGCTGTGTTCACACCAGATGCTGCACCGCGGATAAATCACGCTATTCAAGAGAAAATAGATGTGAACATTTAGAATTTAATTAATTCATTCGTGTATCAAATTCACTTCACAATAGACGTGGATTTTCGTCATGGGCAGGGCTTCTGTCTGCCCAGTGACTCTACCTTCGTAGCTAAATGGCTAACATGGATTTTATTGAGGGAGTAGCTGTTTTATGTGCTTTAGGAAGGCTGAAAAACAGCATAATTCATTTGGCGCAGTGTCTGAGTCCACTAGATCCATTCAGAGGTGCACCCAGCTCTATGAGTTTATTAACTCCTCCAGAAACTGTACTTGGATGATGAAGGCTTTCAGCAGTGCTTCAGACTGAGTCAAGCCCAGTTTAATGAACTGTTATCCGGTGTCAGCAAGAGGATTTTCCCTCGAGACACCAACAACAGGTGCTACATCATAATCACGCCCCTACAAGAGAAAGCTCCTGATTGGTTAACGTGGTGTGAATATCTGCTGAAGTTCAGATTTTCCAACTTGAGCGTTAAATGCCCAAAACGCTTAACTCAGACCGATTCATTCGCACAAATCACCTCATTCGTGCAAACGTGCCACAGGATGTCTTTGCATTGACTTAACACGTAAATCACTTGTGATCATTGCTTCTTCCGCGTCTGGTAAGAACGCAGCATAACAGGAAATTATTTGCTGTTTTTTTTTAAATTCATTTTGTAATCACTTTGTAATGGTCATAAAGGTCATCATTTCACCATTCTCCCTGACTGTTCACCAATCGCGGCGTGGGGGGGTCGCTTGGCGATTTCCAAAAATCTAATTCATTTTAATAAACTATTAGAATGACCATATTTTATCCATAACCTACTGAAGAACAAAATAGTAGTTAATAGTAACACTGTTAACATGTTAACAATAAACGTCTTTTTTTTTTTTTTCGACCCCTGGCGTGTCACATAATATTAAAGACACGGCAATGGCGTGAGATGCAGCACATTGATTTTATGGCACCGGGTTAAACTTTCTGGCACCTTTATGGCACTCACGTACATTAAAAATAAATACAGACTACAACTGAACATGTAGAATTGTCTCAGAGTGGTGTTCTCCAAAGTTAAACGATGAATATGCTTGGGCCTGTACGCTTATTTCATGCGGCCGCCATTTTAAAACACGAAAGCGAGGCTGCGGTGGGAAGAAACCCGGACGTATATGATCAGCACTGTAAACATTGCAACAACATGCTGTGTACTACAAACCTCTATCTGTTGCTGCGATTTCAAAATGCAGAAATGGTGTAAACATCACTTTAATATCGTTCAGTTTAAAGGGCACCTATGGTGAAAAATGTACTTTTCAAGCTGTTTGGACAGACATATGTGTATGTATGGTGTATAGACAATCATATTGGGGTGATATAAACACACTCAGTCCTTTTTTTCAATTTAACAACATAAAAACGGTGGACCAATTGGAGCGGTTTTGAGATCGACCGCAACTTGACGTAGGAGTGCGTTCCCCCCGCCCACCGAATTGATTGACAGCTGCGTATTAACATGTCTCCATAGTAACGTGTGTAATCATATCAAACAGACACAGGACCAGGACGTGCGCACACTAAGCAACCGTAAATAAAAGTCTGTTCAGTTTTCTAGGATCATCAATCATCATTAAATGTGATCAAGAGTGAGTTTTACAAGTTTAAAATGTTTTAAAACAGTGCATGTGTGTAATGAATTACAGCCATTTACTTCATCAACACAGCTGCGTGTCAGAACAATCATAAAAGACGCTTCAATCCCGGTTTGTGGACGTTAAATCAGGTTTATTTTGTACATTAACATAACAGATATCCATACAGCAGTGGATATTAACCTGTATCCTGTCACATTTGCATGCAAAAAAAGTGCAAAGCTAAACGCGCGCTGTCTGTGTGTGCCTGTCAGCGCTGTGTGTGTGTGTGTGTATTTGTGTATGTGCGTGAACTTTGTAACGACATTGTATGTGACTCATCCTGCAACTCCACAACATGCATGAAATATTCATTGGTAAAGCTCTTACTTGTTGTTTTTCCTCACAAATGTTACGTGAGATCTTATTCCTTCGTGTATGTCTGTTGTCTGACGCAGCCGAGGTAGCCGCTGCTAGGCACGTGGAAACGGTGGGCATGAAGGACTAGCCTTAAAGGCGCAGTACACAAAAACAGCTAGCTTCTAATAAATGCTACAAAAAAGGAACTTATGACAGGTATAATAAAAAAATCTGATGGATGTTTTTAGATGAAACTTTACAGACACATTCTGGAGACACAAAAGACTTATATTAAATCTGGAAAAAGTGGTAACCTAGGTGCCCTTTAATTTAAACAATTAAATGCATATTAGGCATCAAACAATCTCTTTAAGAGTAATATGCTTAAGTGTCCTCCTTGGCTTCAGTTCTTGGCACCAGGTAAACACCGTGCGAATGCTTCCCTGCTTCAGCCTAAGAGCATGTTTTTAAACAACTGATTTGCCGTAGTATTCACCAGTGCTCAACAGAAATGACTGTGATTGGCTGTGACGGTCATCAGTTCACCGCTCTTCACAGATTGCAAACACAGATACACGAACACTGGAGTGTTTTAAAGCTGTGAAGATCCGTCGATTCACTAAGCAGATCGCTCGTCTGTGTTACATTTGGTAAACATCAGTGAAGAGCGGCGAAGTGATGACCTTCACAGCCAATCAAAGTCATTTCTGTTGATCACGTGAACACAATGGCAAATCAGTGGTGTTTAAGAACGCCATCAACAGTGCCCTAAATGTTAACGGGAAATAGACAGTTTTTTCAATTTCAGTACTGAAATGTTGAACCTTGGCAAGTCTAATATAATGAAAGAATCAGTTCATTAACTTGAGTTTGATAAAAGGCATCTAAAACGTGTGTTTAGGAAAGAAAACCTTAGCTAACTAGTGCCATTTCCCTTAACTTAGCTGAAAATGAGGTCTGATGTCCCTTTTTATTTTCACTATTCATTCAGAACGGACCATCGGGACACTCGGATGGCGGTGAAAGTATAAATTTGTGTCACTTTCTCTTCGCTGATAAGATATACAGCCAGGCACACAACATTCCCGTGTGACTCAGGCAATACTTTCGGGTTTCTTTCCACCGCGGCCTCTATTTCACTGTTTGAAATGGCGGCTGCGTGAAATCAGTTTATTGGTATGTGTGCGCTGTAGTGTGCAAGGATTATATATCTATTACCACCTCAGATAATATTGGGGGTCGCGAATCACTTGCACTGTTATTTTGAGGGTGGCTGGCTGAAAAGTTTTGGGAACCCCTGAATTAGACCACTTTTAAATGATTATACCATGAGCCAAAATCATTAATAAGCAAATGTATATTTATTCTATACGTTCACTTTTAGGACTGTTTAAACGCAGTTTTATAAATGAGACTTCTGCATGGTCCTTCAAATTTCATCAGTTCTTTTTAGTCCCTCCAAGATTAATTTAATATTAATATTCATTAACTCATTCTTTACACCAACCTTGCTCCAACGCAAGGCCTTTTTTAATCATTAAATATTTTTGAAGTGTTTAAAAACCAACATGAACACCAGTAGTGCATTGCTAAGAACTTAGCATGTGTTTTTAACTGTATGTTTGTATTTAACTGCATGTCTGTATGTATTTCCCTCAGATGTCTCTATTATTGGATCTTACTAGTCTTTGAACAAGGCTCTTTTCATTCCCTTCCAGTGGTGTCTCGTTTGGTCAGATGTCCTGTAAGAAGTGGCTGCTGGTTTGTTTCCTGGTTCCAGGAATTGCTTTAATGATCTACCTCGGTCATAGCCCTATGACAAAACCCTGGCTCCACGCTTCAGTGCAGAGAGAAGCACAAAGGTATCCCACAGCAAAGAGACCAAACGCAGATTCCCCAAACACTGAAGAAGATCCTGGGTTGTACCATGTTGCTTACCCTCGAAATTATAAATTCATCATTGACCAGCCGGGGATATGTGAAGAGCGAAAACCCTACGTGGTGATTATTGTCCCCGTGCCACCACAGGACTTTAACGCACGCTATGGGATCAGGAACACATGGGCTGGAGAAAAAGTTGTTGAGGGCAAAGAGGTGCTTGTTCTGTTTATTTTGGGCTTGCATAGTGGAGATGATGAAGAAACGTTACAGGAGCAACTCCGTAACGAGAGCCAGCAATACAAAGACCTTCTGCAGAGCGACTTCCAGGACAGTTATAGGAACCTGACCATTAAAACCATGATGATGATGGAGTGGCTCAGCAGGGATTGTCCACAGGCGTCTTACGCAGTTAAAGTGGACGCCGATGTGCTCCTCAATGTGAACAACCTAATCAATATGCTTGTGAGTCTGAACACAGTGCAGAGCAACTACATGACTGGGTTAGTGTGGTATTCTAGTCTTGTCATCCGAGATCCATCCAACAAGTTTTTCCTCCCCCACGATGTTTACCCTAAATATGCATATCCTCCGTATCCTCTGGGCATGTGTTACATCATTTCTTTGGACCTGCCTCAAAAGTTTCTCCAGGAATCGAAGAAAATTAAGCCCCTATATATAGAAGATGCCTATCTGGGAATGTGTTTGGAGCAATTAGGTATCGCCCCTGTCAAACCACCAAACATGGATCAGTTTGTGGTGAAGCCATCGCAATACAATCGCTGTTACTATTCTCGACTCATAGCAGTACTGACTGAAAACACAAATCAGATGACCTCTTTTTGGACGGATATTCATTCAAGCAGCAGGCCATGCTAATCTGGAAATCATATTCAATAATAGGCTATAATGCAATATGATATTGTGTTTGGTTGTGTGTCTTATGCGTGTGTGTTTGTGTATGTTAACAAAATTGTTTGCTTTATCACGACAAGTATTAATTGTTGTTCCCCTGCACAAGGAGTGTATTTTGAACTGAAACCTAAGCTGTCATTTGTGACGGAGAAATATGAAATGTATGTAAGTTTGTCAATTGTTTAGTGCTGTGATTTTTACAAAGTAAAAAAAGAAAAGGTGTATATGTTTATTTAAATATTTCAAGGTTATTTAAGAAATCACTTTAAAACTATTTTGTTTTGGTGGATTGTTCTTCAAAATGGAGTATTTGTGGCTGCTATAAAGCCCTACAATGAATTCTGAAACGCTCTTTTGCTAATTAAATAAAATTGCAATATTAAGTGTTAACTAGCAATCAAATCAAGTTAACATTAGTGGTCTCAAACTCAGTTCCAGAAGAGCCGCAGCTCTGCATAGTTTAGCTCCAACCAGCTCCAACTCACACCTGCTTAATAGTCTCTAGTAGTCTTGAACACCTTGATTAGTTGGATCAGCTGTGTTTGATTAGGGTTGGAGCAAAACTGTGCAGAGCTGCGGCCCTCCAGGAATCGAGCTTGAGACCCATGCGTTAATGTAAACACATTCACAAAAAATGTCAACTTTTCATTTCAACATTGCAAGATTATTTTAAAGCGTCACTTTGTAATAAAAATAAGTGTATTTTTGTGGATTGTACTTAGAATGTGTAGTATGTGGGTCAATTGTGAATCCCTAAAATAAATTGAAAACTACTTACTACAAGCTTAGTGACCTTTATTCGTACAATATTTCAGTTTGTGGGACATATTCAGCATATAAGAGTAAGACAGGTAGCAGAGTAGTGGTAGATTGCTAGTGTAGATCTAGTTATATAGTTCAAAACTGATTCAGTCCAGTTTAATACAAATGTCTCTGTTAAAGGACAATCTAGAAAAAAGCTGCTCCACCGACCCCAACCAACCAGTCAAAGACGACTGTGGCAAAGAAACCAAAGCTCAAACTATTGCCAGAAATTTAAAACAAATGTTGGGAAAAACCAGGCTCCGTTGTGGAAACCGTTCTCTCTGGCCAAACAGAAAAGAAGCTGAACTGTGGACTTGAGAACAATAAAAAATGTAGTGAAGCTGGGAATGTACAGGTCCAAGTAGGTTCTGATTGGGTGTAAACGTATACTGTAGGTGTACTAATAATAAATTAAAGAACATTTGTTTAAAATGTATGATATTCCATATTGAAGTAAACCTACTCGAGAATACTACTGCATTCCTATTTGGGTATTTCTGCTTCTTACCTTAAACCAATGGTCTCAAACTCAATTGCTGAAGAGCCACAGCTCTGCACAGTTTAGCTCCAACCAGCTCCAACTCTCAACTGCTTAATTGTCTCCAGTAGTCTTGAACATCTTGATTAGGGATGGAGCAAAACCGTGCAGAGTTGCGGACTTTTAGGAATCGAGTTTGAGACCCTTATTGATGCCTTAATGTAAACGCATTTACATAAAATGTCAAATTTTCATTTCAAAATTGCAAGATTATTTTAAAGCGTCACTTTGTAATAAAAATAAGTGTATTTTTTTGTGGATTGTACTTTGAATTTGTAGTATGTGGGTCAATTGTAAATCCCTATAAATTGAAAACTGTTGGTACTGCAGTTGTATGTACTACAAGTTTAGTGACCATTATTTTTTAAATATTTCAGTTTGTGGGATCTATTCAGCATATAAGAGGAAGACAGGTACAGTAGTAGTAGTTTCCTAATGTAGATCTAGATCTATAGTTCAAAACAAATTCAGTCCAGTTTAATACAAATGTCTCTGTTGAAGGATGATCTACTAGAAAAAAGCAGCTCCACCAAATCCAACCAAAGTGTCAAAGACAACCGTGGCAAAGAAACCAAAGCTCAAACAATTGCCAGAAATACAGAACAAATGTTGGGAGAAAACAGGCTCAGTTGGGGGACCAGTTCTCCTGTAACTGTGGACTTGAGAACAACAAAAATTGTGAAGCTGGGAATGTGCAGGTCCAAGTAGGTTCTGATTGGGTGTAAACGTATAGGTATACTGATAATAAATGAGAGAACATTTGTTTTAAATATATGAAATTCCATATTAAAGTAAACCTACTCGAGAACACTACCACATTCCTATTTGGGTATTTCTGCTTTAAACCTTAAACCAATGGTCTCAAACTCAACTCCTGAAGAGCCACAGCTCTGCATTGTTTAGCCCCAACCAGCTCCAACTCTCAACTGCTTAATTGTCTCTAGTAGTCTTGAACACCTTGTTTAGTTGGATCAGATGTCTTTGATTAGGATTGGACCAAAACTGTGCAGAGCTGCGGCCCTCCAGGAATCGAGATTGAGACCTATGCCTTGAACTATACTTACTTTAAGTATTTGAACTAAATTCTTTTCTGCACTTCCAAAGATGATCAGGTTCAGTTTCATGCATGTTAGTTATAAAGCAATACGTAAAACAATCTGAAAAAAAAGCCCACTCTGGATAATGATAAGGGAACATGCATTGCATTTTATTGCATATGGGGAAACCCGTTCTGTATTCTCAAATAATGAAGAATGATTGTTTTACATTTCTGCACAAACTATTGGAGCTTTAGCTTATCAGAAGAGGCGGGGCCGAACTTTATGTCAGCCATCCTAACTCACCATTTAGGTTCATTTGACTGAAGCGAGTCTTGGAACATGTAAGGCAGGGGTGCCCAAACTCTGCTCTGGATGGCCAGTGTCCTGCATAGTTTAGATCCAGCCCCTATTAAACACACCTAGCTAATCAAACTCTAATGCTGCGGTCACACTAGAGTTTTTGCATGTGAAATTCTGTTGTATGGTGCTGCGAAAAGGGGCGGGATTAAACGAGATGATTAGAGGTTAAAAAAGCGGGCGATTGGTTTATGTTTTAAATTTCTGTCCAGAGAGGTCATGTTTTGATCATCGATTGGTCTTACGCAATCATGTGATGTGATTTCGCAGGTCAGAGTTCACCAAGCTTGAAAAGTCCAATGCAGCGAACTGCAAAAACTTGTCACACGAGCTTGTGTTACTGGTGTGACGCATTCGCGTGCGTATTAATGGAAGACTATAGGGAGAAAAGTGCAGTGTGACTGCAGCTTTAATAAGCTTGCTAGAAATGTCCTGGCAGGTGTGTTGAGGCAAGTTGGAGCTAAACTCTACTGGACACCGGCCCTCCAGGACCAAGTGTCCAGGATCATTTTTGGCAGGGGTGACCAACCCTCTTCCTGGAGATCTACCTTCCTGCAGAATTCAGTTGCATCCCATATTAAACACTCCTGCCTGTAATTATCATGTCCTAATTAATTGGTTCAGCTGAACTCTGTAGAAAGGTAGATCTCCAGGAACAGGGTTGAGCACCCCTGATCTATGGATTGCCTTGATTAAAGCAGGGGTCACCAATCTCGGTCCTGGATGGCCGATGTCCCTGCTGGGTTTAGCTCCAACTTGGCTCAACACACCTGCCTGGGTGTTTCAAGTATACCTAGTAAGACCTTGATTAGCTTGTTCAGGTGTGTTTGGTTAGGGTTGGAGCTAAAATCCGCAGAACACCGGCTCTCCAGGAACAGGTTTGGTGACCCCTGCATTAAAGGATAAATGCACGTGGATGCCAAGAACTGCCTGACGTAAAATGTGATTTTTAAAATCCTTTAACTCAAGGCAAGTCCTTTATTATCACACTTATAGCATAGTCAGTTGCCAAGTTTGAGACCATTTAGAACTAGTTTTGCTCACTGCAGTACAATATTTGACAATCTAGATCTCCTGACCGTTCTTTGACAGTTAGATCTTAGTTAGATCTCCAAGTCCCTGCTTTGAATTATACACCAACAGACAGAGAGGAAGTGCATGTGCTCGTGACACAGACATATCTAATAACTCCTATCATGTGTTGGCTTACCTCTTTGCAAATATTTTTGAGCATATTTGTGATGGTTGGTTGATCCCCATAGGCTCTTGGTCCTCGAGATTACACTGACGAATGAAGGCTCTGCCAACTGTCACTTAGTTACTATGTTTACTACTACTGTGTGAGGGAAGCATATTTATGTGCACTGTGATTAGAACAGACTGGAACTAACTGTGCATTGAAGGGCTTTATTGACCACCTTCCAGCTAATCAGAATCAAGAATTCCCTCCACTTAGGGCTCAGATATCAAAGCACCTCAGATAAGGGTCTTACAAATGAGCAAACATTAAGGCCCCGTTTATGCTAATACATTTTAGTTGTAAAACACATAAGTTTTGCTACGGTTACGCAATCCGTCCACACTACGCCGGAGTTTTTGAGCCCCAAAAACGGAGGCCATTTTCATTCTAAAATGCTGCTGCTTCATCTCAGTGTAGGTGGGGGGAAAACAGAGACATCTGAAAACTGAGGCGGGGCTGCAGACATTCACCTATCTGATTGGGGCTTTTCCTCAATATTAAGTAGCCTACACACAGTTCAGTGACAGTCCTGCATCCTCTCCTTGTAAGTTCAGACTTCGCAAATTTGATATGGAAAACAAACTCCCGAGTGTGTACATGGTACTTTAAAAATCATTCACATCACCCTGGCTATGCTGTTTCACTTTCTTAACAATAAAATGAAAACATGACATAAGAAACTGCCTATTTTTATTTTGATATTAGCAACTTCAAAGTTGCATCAGACATCTAAAAATGTTGAGGCGTCATGTAGCTGCATAATATGAGCGTCATTTTCATGCATATTTATAACAAAATGGAGCCTATAACATTACTGCCTCCTTTCATTTTCATTGAAAATACCCTCTCTTTCATTGAATATCAGTTTTATTAAATAATAAAGGCAATTATAAAAGTATAACGCACAATAAGTTTATACAATAGAGAAAATAAAGGCAAGCAATCAGTCCGATGTGGTGTCCGCGGTTACATTAATTAGGATATTAACCTAACTTATCTGCGCTCAGCCAAAACACGTTACCTGAGAACAAGTAATAGATTCAAAAGACCAAAGTTGGGGAATATGTAGTTAGATATAGACAACAAGATGAATTAAATATCATGTTTAACAAATATAGTGAGATTAGATCCAGCGGGAGATCCGTAATGAACAGCCCGATGTGCACAGCTCTCATATGGGTATGTGCTCAATGCACGCTGCAGCGCATGCCAGATAGTGTGTGTGTGTGTGTGGTCATGTGATGTGCGTTTTCACCGTTTTAGTGTAGACCAAGAGCTGTACAGAAACGCTGGGTAAAACGCTAGTGTGGATGCGGATCATTTTCATTCAAAACGCTGTTTTAAAACTAAAACGTATTAGTGTAAATGGGGCCTAAGTCCCAAATATTGATGAGAATAGTGGAAAATAAGACTAATTGAACTATTAGGTCTAGATCATGGGTGCCCAAACTTAGTCCTGGAGGGCCGGTGTCCTGCATAGTTTAGCTCCAACTTCTTTCAAACACACCTGCCTGGAAGTTTCTAGTATACCAGGAAAGAGCTTGATTAGCTGGTTCAGGTGTGTTAAATTTGGGTTGGAGCTAAAATATGCAAGACACCGGCCCTCCAAGACCGAGTTTGGGCACCTCTGGTCTAGACAGATAGAACTTGAGCCTGTAAAGCAGGGACATACATGTACATATACAGTATAAATGTAGACTTGCTGTTTCTGAGATGAAGTGGTTGACCTCTGAATTCCTGAAGACAGACCAGATCTTTTGAAGCCTCCATTGGCCTGCGACTCCATTGCCTCTGGAGAGCATATCTGCTCCAATGTTCAGAATGTCGAGAACATGGACTGCTCTCAGTGAGAGAACTTTGTGATGTGTTGACAGAAGAAGAAAGCATTGTGCTATTCTGTAAACCAGTGTTTCTCAACAACGATCCTGGAGGACCACCAACACCACATGTCTGCTTTGTCACACCCATTACAGGTCTTTCAGTCTCTGCTAATGAGCTAATGAATCAGGTGTGTTTGATTAAGGAGGCATGGGAAATGTGGAGAGTTGGTGATCCTCCAGGAATGTGGTTGAGAAATACTGCTGTAAAGTATGCAGGAATCTGACCTTCCATCGTGTAGTCCACCTTGGTTAAGAAAACCTCCATTGTCTTGAGGCAGTTGTTATGCAGGCACTGCTCCAAAGCTGTCCAGGAGCCAGATGTCTGGTTAGCCCTCTAATGGAGCGCCTGAACCTGAGTTGGAGGTGTGTGCCATCACCCCCTTCCTCTGGGTAGATAAATCCAGCCAATCACTTGAGCCATTGCTTTAGTACAGGGGTCACCAAACCTTTATTTAGCTGGAGTTTAGCTCAACACACCTGCATGGAAGTATACCAAGCAAGGCTTGGATTAGCTTGTTTTATTAGTGTTGAAGCTCAAATCTGCCGAATATCGGCCTTCCAGGTGATCATTGCTTAAGTATATTGTAGAGCCAGGTCAGTGGGGTTGCAGAGCTTCTTGATAGTGATAGTGTTGTTCAAAGTTGTTCGTATTTCTGAGGAGCCCTTCCAGAGGCCCTTAGTCCAATAGCAGAAACTGTGCAGAAATGTAAAGCGGCAGTCTCGTCTAATAGAGGTTAATTTAAGTAGACTCTTTGCTCTGTAGACTCTCAACAGAGGTGAGAGCAGCTGTAAAAGATGGTCCTGCTCTGGCCGAATAGGGGAGTCATTGTGTCTTAGTGAGCTCATTGAATATGGCAGGCAAGAAGGGTGAGGGCAGCTTCCTTGTAGATATCTTTCATTACATGGGCTGGGGTCAAGCTCGTTAGGGGCAGGCCAATGAAACCCTAGGTCCTCCACAACTTTGGAGAAGATGCAGATGAGTTTGCTGTATACTTTCAGAGCTTCAGAGTCCACTCAAAAGTCCGACCTCCTGTGTGGGATTCTGGCTAAGAGTTATTGGTGTGCTGTAGATGAGGGCCACTGTTCCTTGCACATGAATAATACCAGCAAATCAAAGGATTTGGGTTTAAAGATGTGTGAGCAGCACCAATGAACACTAGCAGTGCAACATTTTCTCTTCAGAGTTTCACTTTGAACACAAGCCAAATAATTCTTTTTTTTAATGAACATGTTGATCAAAACATTTACAAGTATGACCACATTTTTTTTCTGTCAGTAACTCTGCCTTAACTGTTTCTAAAGTGTAAGATTTATACATGTATTTTATTTATTTATTTTAAGAAGTAGGCTTTACTAATGGTACACAAGGCAAGTGATAAAAGTCACAAAAAACGCAAGCAGTGGAACATCAAAATTCTGTGTATTAACAAGTTAGCAGAGTAGTGGTAGAACACTGGTGTAATTCAGTTTTTTATGTGACAGCAGCTGCTGCCCTCTGCTGGTCATACATGATAGTTGTGCATAATTCTGTCATTCATTCATTTTCAACCCCTTTTCCGGGGCCGGGTTGCAGGGGCAGAAGTCTTATGAGAGGACCACAGAGCTCCCTCTTCCCAGACACTTCCTCCAGCTCCTCCAGGGGGATCGCGAGGCGTTCCCAGGCCAGCCGTGAGACATAGTCCCTCCAGCGTGTCCTTGGCCTTCCCTGAGGCCTCCTCCCTGTGGGACATGCCTGAAACACCTCCCTAGGTAGGCGTCCAGGAGGCATCTGAAACAGATGCCCGAGCCACCTCAGCTGACTTCTCTCGATGTAGAGGAGCAGCGGCTCTACTTCAAGCTCCTCCTGGGTAACAAAGCTCCTCACCCTATCTATAAGGGTGCGCCCTACCACCCTGCGAAGGAAACTCAATTTGGCCGCTTGTATCTGAGATCTTGTCCTTTCGGTCATGACCCAAAGCTTATGACCATAGGTGAGAGTAGGAACGTAGATTGACCAGTAAATGGAGAGCTTTGCCTTTCGGCTTAGCTCCTTCTTCACCACAACAAACCGGTACATCGACCACATTACTGCTGCCCCTGCACCGATCCGCCTGTCAATCTCATGTTACATCCTTTCCTTACTCGTAAACAAAACCCCAAGATACTTGAACTCCTCTACCTGGGGTAAGGACTTTTCCTCTAATGAGGGGATGGCAAACCACTTTTTTCCAGTAGAGCACCATGGCCTCAGACTTGGAGGTGCTGATTCTCATCCTAGCCGCGTCACATTTGGCAGCAAACCACCCCAGTGCATGCATAATCATGTATTTATTTCAAATCGTTCAGATTAAACACTAGTATTTGACACAGGTAGTAGTAATCCCTTTTTAGATATTAACTATTTAGTTTTGATAAGTATGTCAATTGTGGCAATTTCTATACTAGAGCATACAGTAGACATTATCAATATACATTAGTGATTAATCATTACATACTAATATTTATTAGATTATTATTAAAGTAGATATTTATTAGATTTATTACACACTGATCCTTTGATAAAGCACCTGCACTTTTGTACTACTAGTGTTTATTTGAAATGTTACTAGTGTTTTTGTTCTCAATTTACTGCTTACTAGTAGGCTAACAAATATTAAAATAAGTACTAGTATAAAATAAATACAAGTGTCTTTAATAAGTTCTAATATAGAGATCTAATATGCGATAAGAACTTTCAAAAAGAAGAATAAGTGCTACTTTTAAATGAGTTATCACATTAAGTTCTGCACATTTCTCCTGCAGAATCTAAGCAATTGATAAAGTCTATTGATGTTTCATTGGCCTGTAGGGGAAAGCATTTGCTTGCACAAAAACATAACGATTTTGACAGATTCACAGATCAAATTGTTGTTTTTTTATTATTAAAGAGCCCCTATTACACATTGAAAAGGGTCATATTTCGGTTTTATGGGTCTCCAACAACATACTGATATGTATGCAAGGTCAACAAACACCTTCATGGTCTTATAATATGCATTTATTTTTACCTAATTATCCCAGCGACTCCCATATGAATCGTTCAGCGATTCATTTGTTCCCAAACCCCTGCTTAGCACGAAGCTAATCTGCGCTGATTGGACCTATGACAGCCTGTTGCCATTGGTCGAAAGCGTTCAGCGCGAGACAGTAAAATGCCCAGAGCGGTTTATCAAGCCCGCGGATCGCCAACATTGGTATAGGATCCGATCGCAGCAGACGCCCGAAACACGCTTCATAGTAAACTTACTAACACCACAGTAAACAGTACCCGGTTCTCAACAGTGTTATTCAGACACCTCAGCGACGAAAGCAGTGCAGTTTAATACAAGCATATTGCTCTTGTTAAGTATGACACACATTCAGTTTTAATCCACACAGCAGCAAAAGCTAAACTATACTGAACCTTGACCGCTGCACGTGTGCAGAATCAGCTAACGGTGGCCATAGCAACGACAAACGGCAGTGGAACGAGCTCACAAAAGCATTTAAATCTGCAAACAAAGCAGCACGCGTCGCGTTTACAACGTGGCATTAGACATGATATGAGAATATAAAGAGTTAACCTGATACAGTACACGCGGTTACTAGAAACAAAACATGTAGATCATTTCTATTTGCAATCGTTGCTGTTGCACCTCGTCCATGAACAGCTATATGTTCTAAGGGTTTACCTGTACTCTGCTTTTCTAAACGATCACATCCCCAGTCGGGAGGTTGTAGCATCCTCTGTCCTCTGATAAGCTATCTCTGCGGGCTCCCGCTCTCCATTCGCAAGCCTTTTCAGTGCTGCTCACCAGCTCGAAGCCCAGCGTTCAGCAGCCTGCAGGTGTACCTAATAATTTGTCCTTATTTTGCCTGCACCCCTGGTCTCTAGTCTGTCCATTACAAGATGGAGGCAGAAACTAATGCATGAGCTGTGTAGTGATAAATGGCCCATTGTAAGCGTGCAGATTTCTGAACGACTCCTTTCCCTCACACTTCCAATAATATCCAGGTAAGCACAGCGTCTTCATGAGCGTCTTGCTGTTTGTGGGTGGGGCTGCAGGTTTGAATTTTGCCGGGTCTATGTTTCGTAACGACGTCACGCTGAAACGGCTGAAAACTCGTTATCAAGACGATTCATTCAAACCACTATGAGTCGACTCTTTTATAGATGAATCAATAGTTTTAAAAACTGTCCACTTTCAGATTTAAGCTTTAGCTGGATATTTCACTTCACTAAGAGCTGTGTTACACACTACATGGAAGGTCGTTTTCAAAAACCCATAATAGGGGCTCTTTAAATTCATGAAGCCCTTTTTCAACATGACAAGTATTCAAGTGTCCATCGCTCATTTAAGACATTCATACCCCAATTAGACAGAGAGAAGGAAAACATACACACTGTTTCCTATACCCGTATCCACAAAGTTACTACTTTTTACAAACCATGAGCAAAATTAATTCTGTAATAAATTATAATAACATATTTTGCCATATATAATAGTACTCTAGTTCAGCTAGCAATTGCTCTAAAGTGTTATTAAAAAAGTAATTTAACTAAACTACTTAACCGCCCAAAGATTAACTCGTCACACTGAACAGTCAACCGGTTGTTTTTTAGCATATGAATTTGAATGCAGACCTAATGTTGGAGAACAATTAGCAAGACATTTTGTTTAAATGTATGAAACATTCTTTATTTGGGATCCGTGCCATGTGTAAGAAACTCCACCGAGCCGTCCTGAGTCTTGTTTGCTTTCCTCAGAGCATGGAAACATTCAGCCACTAGAGGGAGACAAAATATATTTTAAAATATACAGACTTTTTGTTGGCAGAGGTGGACAAAAAGGAACATACACTCACAACCCAGGACCGTAGCCAGCCTGGTGAAAGGGGTGGTTCTCAAAAAGTGGACCTTTTTGAGGTTATAGGCCTCATTTAGACTACTATTTAATTATGGTTTAAATACTGCATTTTAAGCACTATTTTAGCTGAAATAGATTGTTGGAGGCTCATAAACAAAAAAGTACATTTGAAAATTCATGGATAACAACACTAGCCAAAATAGTATTTAAATATATTTTAATATGGGCCGCTTTTGGTGCTTCACACCTTTTCATTGGTCATTTTTTTTATTTTTATTTTAAGAACAAGGTCCAAGATTTAGAATAAAAGTTGCTTGTATATTTTCTATATTTCTATATTTAAAAACAATACAGTAGCAATTCTCCTACGTCGGATTGTATGTTTTCTTGCACAGTTGGATGTTGAACTCATGAAAAATAATTGTGTGCATTGGACAAAACTGATTAGCAGAAGTCACACCGAAGCGGCAGCTAACAGAGGATTCCGCTTGGTCTTAAAACCTTTTTCAATGGGTTATTTTCACAATTTATGATAGTGTAGCAGTAAAAATAGGACAAATGAGCTCATGTATGGGTCAAATTCAGGACATTTGTCAGTGAGGGGTGCGTATTTTAAACCACCTGAACCCCTTCTAGCTACGGGCCAACAATCTGACCACAAAATGACGTATATTGTTAAACTGACAACGCTTATATTTAGATACTAAAATACCAATTTCTTGCTAGAATGACATCAAAACTGGAAATAAAAATTTGCGCACAACTTGACTCGTTCATGCAACTTTTTAACGTTTTAGATCTTGTAACAAAATAACTACTACTATGCTTACATAATATTCTCACAAAAACGACACCACTACTGGAAAGAGTGTCGAAAATGGACATTTAAAGACAAACTTATCTCCAAATCCAACGGTATGATGTTATATTCATTTTAACTAACAGATAACATATTTAATTACTACATTTTATTTAATTAGCTAAAAATGACATCAGAAGTGGAAAAAAGGTGGTCAAACATAAACATTTAAACACAAACTGAACCAAAAAATTGTTTATCAATGATAATGATAATACCTAATTACTACAATACTAATTTCCTCTTAAAAATGACAAAAGAGTTGATCAAAAAATGAACATTTACACACAAACTAACTACTTTCAGATATAATATTTTGTTTTAATTGGTGACCTTTATATTTAATAGCTAAAACAAAAAAATATTGCTGGAAAATTTGAGTCAAAAATGAGCATTTATACACAAACTGACCCCTAAATACAACGTTTAGATGCCATGTTTTTTTTCCACAATACATTGGTGAAGTCTTCAATATTAATACTTTTTTAGACTTATATTTTTACGTTTTGGTGCAAAACAGATCTCAAAAAATGAAAATTCCCCAATACAAAATGTTATTCTTCATAAAATGGCTAGAAAAGGTTTGTAGATCGTTCCAGAAGCTTCACTGAGTGTCACATGACTAACAATAATACAAACCTCCATCATGTTCAGCTCGACTGTGCCATTCTTGTCCTTGTCCAGCACCTTAAATGCCTCTGAAAATGAGATATATAAACTCACAATTAATGTCTGTGTGAAATCAAAATTGACAATGTTTATTTCGCTAGAGCACACTGACTACGTTTTCATGGAGACCAGTAGTTAAATTATTTTCCCTAATCTGAATAAGACAATAATATGATTAAGGTGACATGAGTTGCTTTTTGAATGTTCCTTTAATAATCCCATTTCACATGTTAGCACACAATTCGATTAACGTCATCACGCTATCCACATTTCCTCCAGAGTTTCATGTAATTTCGGGTGTTTCATTTTTAATTTGCCGACTTTAACTGCAGTTTGGCACTTTTGCTTTCATTCAGGAACATTTCATGCATGCCCCCGTGACCAACTGAGGTATTGGATGCGAGTATGAACTGCTGGAAAAGTGTAGTTTTAATGGAGTTTGATACCGCACACCGTATGGGGGAAAAAACCTTCGCATTTTGAGATGCAGGTGTTGTCCTTCACTGACTCGGTAGGTGCAGAGAATAGTGTCAAACAGCCATGTGTGTATGGAATATTCTGTCGCAAACTGCGGCGAAAATCTTACACGACGGTAATAGTTTGATTAAGGTGTTCACATGTTTTAATTCGATTTCTGTTTAGTTTGATTATGGTCGACCTTAATCTGATTAAATTAATAAAAAAAATTTATATATATAAATTGCTGTTTACATGGTAGACTCTTAATCAGAGTATTGTCATAGTCATATTATAATCGGATTATTGGTGTCAATGGAAACATATCCACTGTTATACTTTGTGTACAATTAATGCACTGAAAACATGTTGGTTTTGGTAATCTTCAATCAAAATCTGAGCATTTGCTTCTGCGTTTGTTGTGAGTTGTGGTTCTTCTCTGATGATGTCAGTTTGACGCTTCAGCCACAATATTCTTAGCCACGTCTCTCTTATCGTTAGTTTTCAGTTGGAAGTACATTAACACACTGAAATAAAAGTTCACACAGACTTTATCAAATGATCACGTGTTTCTTCATCATGAACTTACTGAACATGCATTCAAGGCGTATAAGACAGGCCACAAAGTTGTCAAAGTCGATGGTGAGGTTGGATTCGCTGTATCGTGCAACAAGGATCTGGTGTAGAGCGTTGTTTAGAGAAAACCCTGTATAAAAGACATTTAAGGATATCGGAATGGTCATTTTTGGGGGTGGGTGTGATTTTGCCAAGTACGATGCCATCCTGGATTAACATCTATGTTGATACTGGAACATAATTTTTATTAAAAAATGTAATCCATACCTATTCCCTACCCCTAAACCCATCCGTAACTGTCAATTATTCCAAAAATCTGAGTGGAATAATAGTTGGATAACAGTTATGCAGAAGTGCATAAACCTAACTTTAAGTGTAAACTTAACATAAACGATAAATAAAGCCCTTAATTCTGATTGGAATGTTGTTCCAGGATCAACATAGATGTTAACGTGTTACTTGGTGAAATCACACCAATTTATTTTTGAGATACACTGTTCCTTTAAGACACAAAATGTCTGACCTGCTTTCTCTACGGCTTCTCTCATCTCTGCAGAGCTCATAGTGCCGGACTGGTCTTTGTCATTTTTACTGTAGACGTCCTGAAGACACAAACACAGGTGTTATGACATTTGTCTCATGCTTTCTGAGTCAGAATGTAATGAATGAGTCAGAAATAATATGACAGCAGCAGGAAAGCACATACCACAAACAGCTCAATTTTAGTCCACAGAATCTTAAATTCAAGCAGGCCTAGTTTTCCAGTTCCGTCTTTCTGAACCATTATTAAAGGAAAGAATGAACTAGAAAAAAAAACAACTCATTCTCATGGCAATGCTTAATTGTTTTATGTTTGGGTGAATTAGTGACTAATTCGTATATTTTCCTCTGATTCCTCCTTTTTTTCCTTCTACAGATTGTTTATTCATTCATTCATTCGTTCATTCATTTTCCTTTGGCTTAGTACCGTATTTATCAGGGGTCGCCAAAATGGAATGAACCGTCAACTATTCCAGCATATGTTTTATGCAGCGGATGCCCTTCCAGCCATAACCCAGTACTGGAAAACACCCATACATGTCTTTCGACTGTGGGGGAAACCGGAGCATCCAGAGGAAACCCATACGAACATGGGGAGAACATGCAAACTCCACAAAGAAATGCCAACTGGCCCAGCCAGGACTCAAACCAGTGACCTTCTTGCTGTTAGGCGACAGTGCTAACCACTGAGCCACCGTGCTGCCTCCAAATTGTACATTTTCGTGCAAATTACACTTAAAATTTTTATAAAACATGCTCA
>CAIGQZ010032594.1:24302045-24345020 GCA_903798205.1 Danio tinwini | reverse complement strand
TGTTATTATAGTTAACTACAACTAAAAACATTAAACCAGTGTTACTTGGCATAAAATAAGCATTAATTAAAATAAAAGTCATGAAATATTTATTAATCTCTAAAATATATATTAATCCCTCAAAAACGTCTGCGTACAAAATACATAAACATAAACAATCTACACATTAAAACGTTAGTTACAAATGACAAATTCAAACACATGAAAAATGCTACAGGCGACGTAGTGGCGCAGTAGGTAGTGCTGTTGCCTCACAGCAAGAAGGTTGCTGGTTCGAGCCTCGGCTCAGTTGATGTTTCTGTGTCGAGTTTGCATGTTCTCCCTGCGTTTGTGTGGGTTTCCTCCAGGTGCTCCGGTTTCCCCCACAGTCCAAAGACATGCGGTACAGGTGAATTGGGTAGGCTAAATTGTCCATAGTGTATGAGTGTGAATGAGTGTGTTTGGATGTTTCCCAGAGATGGGTTGCAGCTGAAAGGGCATTTGCTGCGTAAAACATGCTGGATAAGTTGGCGGTTTATTCTGCTGTGGCGACCCCGGATTAATAAAGGGACTAAGCTGAAAAGAAAATGAATGAATGAATGAAAATTGCTACAGTAGCATCTTAGTTTTACTACAGTACCTCCAAAAATGTCAACCTTTTTATATTAAACTAATCAGGTTTATTATGTACTGCAGATTTATTCAAAGGATACATCCAGTAGGTTCACCATGTTGCGGCAAGTCTCCAAACTAAATCCATCAGTTTTAATATCTTTGCCTTGAAAAAGTAATTATAAACGGTCAATAATTTGATATGTATGGTAAAAGTGTGGAAAAAAAAGCCTGAGAAGGTGATCAGAATGCTTACGTTTAGCTATCACGTTGTTCAGGATTTTTTGCAGCTCAAATGCAGAGATCTCACTGTCCTTGTGGAAAAAAAAGATTGGATATGGATTATAAAAATGATTTAACAAAAATTGCTTGATTGTATCAACATCTTGTAATACTCACAGCTCCAGCAAGCTGTTTGAACAGATTCCTGAACCGGCTATCGATATCACCCTCTTTTATTTCAATCTACAAGAATACGAATCTAAATAAAGCAGTTTTGTGTAATCGTATCGTAATCGTATTCATGTTGGACAAGGCAGAAACATTTACCTCCGCAACCTTGGACTCGACAGGATCATCAAGCTCTCTGGAAAACAGATCAGTTTCAGTGAGAAGAGTTATTTCTTTAAAGGTTGATGGCTAATCACTTTGTGGCTAAAATGTATCCAGGAACTCACTGGAACTCTGCTTGTTTTTCGGAGAAAACACGAACACAGAAGTCACCATCTTTGTTGGGCTCAAAGGTGGAGGGTACGATGAGGTACTCGCCCGGCGGCAGACAGAAGCGAGAGCAAACCTCCCGCAGGTTGATGAAGGTCTCGGAGCGAGCAGCTGAAGCATGTCGCACGAAGAAGTTACGATCTAGGTGGACGTTCCTTTGCCCCACAAACTGCAACACAATGACTGTTAATTTTTCTTAATAGTGTCCCTATTATGCCAGTTGTGCTAATGTTGTTTGTGTTTCCTACAGTAGGTTTACATCCATTCAAGGTTATAAATGTATTTTAATGAGAAGATTAAAGTTTGATGACAAATTTAGATTTTGATAGTCCACATGGCTAACATATTGTTAGCATGTTTCAAATTTGTAATCACAATGTCAGGAATTAGCATGTTACTAAATGTTTTAGTATTTATTAGAATTAAGTTTGTTATCAATGAGCACGTTGCTAACATGTTTCTAGCATATTAATTAGCGTATCATTATCATCAATTAACACATTACTAGCATGTTTCTTCTGATTAACATAATATTTGTATGAGTTAGCATGATTCTGGTGTGTTTAGCATGTTGCAAGCATGAATTACCATCATGTACCAAAGAGTTATCAAAAATTAGCGCACTGCAAGCATGTTCCTCACATGCTTAGCATATTGTTACCATAAATTTACATGTTTTTGGAATGTTTTAGCATGCTTTACTATGTATGAGATGTTGCTAGCATGAATTAGCATGTCATTGAATATGTGTCGCATGAGTTAGCAAATTCCTATAATTTACACACTGCTAGCATATTTCCTGTATTAACATAGCATCCCAAGTAGCAAAGAATTCAGGCCCAGATTTGGTTTTAATCTGGCACAGCAGGCATTCATCCGGCACTGGCATACAGCAGGTGGGCCAAACATGGCCCTGATTTGGCAGTGGTCTTTAAGGTGGCACACAATACTTGGGCCAGATGCCAAATGTAGTATTTGGCCCAGATGTTAATAATTGATATGTGGGCCATGTAAGTTTATCTTGACCCCCATTAAAAATTTATTTGTATTATTTAAAAAAAAAAAAAAACTATTTTGCCAATCAGGTCACTTCAAGAAAAAGCACTCCCATAGTGCCTAAAGCGCAATGATTCATGGGTTTCCAACATATCACCAACATATCTGGCCCAGTTCAGGTTCAGTTAGGGGTTATTAACTTGGCTGAGACTTTTCCCAAATATGGTCCATGTTTGGCCTTTGTTTCGGTGCCAGACTTAGGGCGTGCTCACACTATGCTATCTGAACAGTGCCCAGGCCTGTTTCCCGGATCATTTGAGAAGTGTGAGTGCTCTGAATCCGGCTTAGGCAGAGTTCACTTCGGCAGCCCTGGCCTGGTTGGAAGAAGTGGGCCTGAGCACGATACGCTTGCAGTGTGAGTGCAAGCGTGCCTGAGCATGAAGCGACTTAAATGATATAACTAAAGAAATCTCCACTGTGCTGAGCGAGAGCGCGTCTCTTCCTAAACTGAACAGCGCATCATCAAGGACGTAAGCGTGCCCAGGCCCGAATGTAATGTGAGTGCAGGCCGTCGGGGGAGACGGGAGGGTTAGGGTTTGGCCCGGTTCAAGGCAACTGTACATAATGTGAGTACGCCCTTAGTCCAGTCATGTACCGTAATTCACTGCAGCATGTGGGCCAAGCAAAAGCTGATTGTGTGGGCCAGAGATATTTTGCTATGTGGGATGTCTCTAGTCTCTAGGTTCCCTAATCATTTTAGGAAAACTAAATCTGGTCAGTTAGGAAAGATTTAGCATAAGACTTCATTTAACCATGAAGGTCTGACTAGACTTTAGTGATTATAACTTTAAAACTCTAGATATAGAAATTTAGCCGAAAAAAAAGAAAAGAATTTAAAAAAATTAAACAGGACTCAGCCATATGAAAGTTGTGCTGCATGTTTGGATATTTTTGTGCTTTAGCAGGTCATACCTCATCAGGAACCTGTGGACAACATACATAGAATATATTTATTCATAATGTATTACTGACCACTTCTGACAGTTCTTGGCTAGAAAAGGCTGGAAAGTGGTTCAGACTTTAAAGTCACAGCGAGAGTTGTTTTAGGCTGCTCACCTCATAAATTGCGAAGCCGATGGTGTTCATGTCCTCTCCAACCTTCCTCATTTTGCGGCGGTTCTTCTGGATCAATCCCACAACGAAGCTGCATCCTGCTTCATTATCAGTTGGGTCGTCGTCCTGCTCCTCCAGCTTAATCAAAAACTGAGGATTCATCCAGAACGAGTCTGTCACGAATATATCGGCAGTCAGACTCATGCTTTTACCAAACAAAACAATGTTTAAGTTGTAGCTAAACAACTGTTCATTGTCTATTTTTTATTTGTATTTTTTATTACTTTTGTTTATGTTTTGGTTCACTATTGTTTTGCTTAATTAAACTCCTTGTTTTGCTTTTTTGTTGTTTAGTATAATTTTGGTTAGTTTTTTTGTGTTTGATGTATTTTTTACGTGCTTCTTGTATCCATTGCTCTTTTTTTGTTGCTTTTGGTTTAAAATTAATTTGTATTGTATTTTTGTTTAGTATACTTTGTTTATTTCTTTTTTTGTTTATTAAACTTATGTAGTTATTTATTCTTTCTGTAAGCCACACTCACAAACTGTGATATTTTATTATCCTTTGCGATTGTACCTTGTCGTACTGTGCAAACATAATCCCATGTCACAATATAAGATATCAATTGTCAGTTTTTACAGCAATCAAGACTCATTCGAAATTATGCATCATCAATCTAAATGAAATGAAAGTCAATACAACTATCACAAAATATATCAGAATTTTTAAACGAATTGCAGGCATGGTCTACGCCCAGGGCCAGCGCGTCCATAGAAGCGACACAATAATGAGGGCGGCAAACGCGCCCCGCCGCCCAACCCAACGTACGGACTCATCCGCAACATCAACCCCCCATCCTCACTTTATGAACTGGTCAGGTTCGTTTTCACTTTCGGGTTGAGGGCGGCGTGCTAGTCCATTGCCTAGAGCGGCAGTTCGGCCTGCTCCGGCCCTGTCTACACCAATGTTTTAGAGCTTAGTACTGGATTTGAAATGTGTTTCTTTTGAAATGTATGTGTTTGACCAACGTTTTACACTTTTGATGGCATTTCTAGGAGGATGAACTTAATTGCAAAAGCCATTAGTCGGCTGTCAATCAAGGACTACAGATTTTAGTTTAGGATTATGGGAATCTTTTAGGATTTTCAAATTTCACTAAACATTTGTTTTTAAAATCTTGCATAGTGTGTTATTAATGCATTAGTTTAATGGTACAGTACAGTATTATATATACTTTTTGGTGTTACGTTTTTGTTAACTTTTTGTTTGAATTCTCCAGAAAATATTTAACACATTATTTGGATATGTACCTCTGTCTACATTTATGGAGACTGCGAAATATGTACCCAGAGGTTTGTCTGGCTCCATTTCGTATGTAAAGTGAATGCTATAGGGAGGTATGATGCCGCTGATGGCATCAGTCGGTCAGTCAGTCGACAGCAGGCTGGTCTGGTTGGCTGAAGTGTATACTGCGCCCTCTGGTGGATTAAATCGAGAAGATGATGCGCAAGAGAAATTTGAGATCATCAAAAAGTGTACACAGCGGCCTCTGGTGGATTTGCAAAGACAAAAACTATGAGCAGATGTACAGGTACCTCAGGTTACATATTTCGCTGTCCCCAGAAATGTAGATCTGGGTGCATATCCCACAACGATGGGGTACAATGTCAATCTGACGTCATGTTAATGTCCCGTGTCTGCTAGGAATGTTTAAGTTGTAGCTACAGAACTTTTCGTTGTCTAGTTTTTTATTGTTTTTGTTTTGGTTCACTGTTGTTTTGCTAAATTACACTCTTTGCTTTTTTTTTGCTTCTTGTATCCATTGTTTGTTTTTTTCTTGATTTTGTTTAAAATGTATTTGTATTGCATTTTTGTTTACTATACTTTGTTTGTCTCTTTTTTATTTATTAAACTAATATGTAAAAACCAAAAACTCTATTGTTATTTATGCTTTTTGTAAGCCAGGCTCGCACACTGATATTTAACTATTTTTTTGCGATTGTACCTTATCATAATGTACAAACATAATCCCATGTCACACTATAAGATTTCAATTGTCAAAATTTACAGCAATCAAGACTCACACAAGAAGATTCATTCGGAATTATGCATCAATCTAAACGAAATAAGTCAATATAAGTAATACAAAATATATCCAAATTTTAAACAAATTCCAGTCATAGTCTATGCCAATGTTTTAGAACATGGTACTGGATTTGAAATGTATGTTTTTGACCAACATTTGCCACTTTTGATGGCATATCTAGAAGGATGATTTTAATTGCCAATCCATTAATCAGCTGTCAGGAACATGTCAATCAAGGACTGCAGATTTTAGCCTAAGATTATGGGAATCTTTTAGGATTTTTTAAATTTTGCCAAACATTTGTTTTTAAAATTGTGTACAAAACTACATATGGTGTTATTATTGCATTAGTTTTGCACTTGCACTGTACCACAGTGCTAAATTATTTGTACTTTTTGGTACAAATTCTCTAGAAAATATTTAACGTATTTAACACAGGCTCATGTAGATATGTACCCCTGTCTACATTTCTGGAGACTGTGAAATATGTACCCAGAAGTACATCTGGCTCAATTTCGCATGTAAAGCGAGCGCTATGGGGCGGTATGATGCCACTGACGGCCTCTGTTCTTTTAAGCGCTACCAGCTAACCACTTAGCTCTATGTGGGCAGCTTTTCTGGTGTTACCAGATTGCCCAGTAGCCCGCTGAGTATGCCGATGTACTTTAGATGTGGAGCGGAGTTAACTGCGACGGGGTTCGAGCCTGGTAAAGAACGGTTCGAGAAACTAGGTAAAAAGCAAAACAAATAATAAATAAATAAACAACGTGAAAACGTGGTGAAATCACGTGGCTGCGACAGCTTTTCTCAACTGATTTTAAACAACACTATCGGTTGGGTATCCAGAAATGTAGATCTGTGTACGTATCTGCAACGAGCCTGGGTTGAATGTATTGTATAAAGTATTTTTATAGAGCCAGTAGCTTGAGTTCATTACTGGGGTAATTTCTGCAGCCTCCAGCAGTTGATCCATTCCTCCAGTTGCCATCAAACTTGGACAGAGCCCATTTATTAACACTTTCATCTGTCAGAGCGTCGGGTGTCAGGTTGCAGATTTCCACCCGCGAGTAATGACGCATGAAGTCCGAGAAAGACATCCTGCGCTCCAGAAAAACACACTGTCATCAGTGACCCTAGAAGGATCCGGAAAACATAAACTAGGTTGTAGATTTACAGTAAATTACCAGAATTCTCCATCTTCGGCTTTGGAGCACAGTCTTTCTCTGTCGCTGTCACTGATCTGACGCCATTCTGATGACCTGCAGACAGATTACATGACTTTTAGTCTAGACTGAAAAAATACATACAGTATACACACACACACATACAGTACACTATTATCACTACTAAGTTGGGGGTTAAACAAGACTTGTATGATCAAAAATGCATTAAAAACATCTTGTAAAAAATATATAACACTTTAAGCAACGATGTTTATCTGTTTTTGATTATAGTAAAATATAAACAGTAGATAAATTATAAAATTAAAAATGTCTTAATGTCACACGATCATTCAGAAATCATTTTAATTTGCTTATTTGAGCAATAAATGATAAAACTTGGAAAATGTACACTACAATAATTATTTGACGAATAAATTAAAATATATAAAAGGAAAATAAACAACCAAACTTAATGTCATTAAGATAATGTGTTAAGATAAATAAAAATGCTTTCTGTAAATCAAACAAAATCAGACAAAATAAAAATATTGAATTTAACATAACTAAAGTATCCAACATTTAAATAAAACAAACCAATTAAAATATAATTTAATATTAAATAAATGTATAAATTAATTAATTAATTCACATTTTTTAGTTGGATCTTTACACAGTAAAAGAAATATATACAATTACTGATGCTCTTTAACACACAAAACAGCAAGCTCTTTATTGAGTCCATTAGTAGTTCACAGCATGATGAAGAAGGCGTATAATCTGAACACGTTCCTACACCTGAGGGCATTTATACACCTCAGAGAATTAAACAGGGTTTCCACAACAGTTCAGCTCATTCACCAAGACAACACATCTGAGCCATGCGTGGGTGAGGTGCATCTCCATAACACCACTCGACAAACCACTCATTGTGTTTTAAGCCACAATGAAATCTAAATTGATCATTCTTTTTTAATACTTGTCTATATACTGTATCAACAGAATTGCAAACTTACATCAAATATATAAACATAACTATATTTTAACTGCAGGTAACGCCTCTGTCTTTGGACGTTAACGCCAACATGTGACTCTTATAGCTCAGTATTTTGGTTTGTCTAGGGCCTGGGTTCTCAATTCCGGTCCTCGTGACCCCCCGTCCTGCACATTTTGTATGCCTCTCTTATTTGACACACAAGGATCTCCCCGTTAACAAGTGGATAATCTGAACCAGTTGTGTTAGGTAAGAAAAACATACATAATGTGCAGGGCGGGGTTTCACGAGGACCAGAACTGAGAACCACTGGTCTAGGGGACAAAAGCAGCAGCATGAGAAAGCTCGAAATAAGAATTAAACCAAAAATTTAGACCCCCTTCATGTTTACAATTACAAGCGAAGATGTTCAGAGAAAAGTGATGGTTAATGATGTAAGATTTGCTGCTATTTTGGTGCTTTTTCTGGAAAATAACGTAACCTCATCACCAGTGTGAACAGCAATTGTTTTTTTTTTACCATTAAAGTCATTCTGGTTATTTTACAGATTTATTAACAAACCATTAACTAAAACTTTTATCTCAATAAACTATATTGGTTTCCATCATTTGTGATTCACTCGTGTTTTTCGTTTAAGGTTGTGAATTAAATTATGGGAGCTTGATCTCTGCCCTTTTGATTTTTGATGTTTTAACAGTGCCTTTTATTGATATCCCTTCGCTGACCAGCAGAGGTCCCGCTCACCAGAATTCTGAACTTTATGAACTCCATTTCCCACAAGTCCACTTGGACTTAATAAGTCCACAAAAGCCCACTTTTCCAGTCACTCCTTGCTTAATCTTGACTGTTTATAGTTATACACTGCCTGACAAAAGTCTTGTCGCCTATCTGATTTTTAGGAACAGCAAATACAGTTGCAATCAGAATTATTCAACACCCTGATTTATTAGCCCCCCTGTTTATTTTTTCCCCAATTTCTGTTTAACGGAGAGAAGATTTTTTCAACACATTTCTAAACATAATAGTTTTAATAACTCATCGCTAATAACTGATTTATTTTATCTTTGACATGATGACAGTAAATAATATTTGACTAGATATTTTACAAGACACTTCTATACAGCTTAAAGTGACATTTAAAGGCTTAACTAGGTTAATTAGGTTAACTAGGCAGGTTAGGGTAATTAGGCAAGTTATTGTATAATGATGGTTTGTTCTGTAGACTATGGAAAAAATAAATAGCTTAAAGTGGTTAATAATTTTGACCTTAAAATGGGTTTTAAAAATTAAAAACTGCTTTTATTTTAGCCAAAATAAAACAAATAAGATTTTCTCCAGAAGAATAAAATATTATCAGACATACTGTGAAAATTTCCTTGTTCTGTTAAACATCATTTGGGAAATATTTGAAAAAAGAAAAAAAAAATCAAAGGGGGTTGAATAATTCTGATTGCAACTGTAATAACTTAACTTCTAGTTGATCATTTGCTATCAGAAGTGGCTTACATGAAAGGCAAAGACCTCTAGATTACGCTGATTTTACCAAAACAAAATATGATCATGCCTTAATTTTTATTTATTTAATTAGGACAGTAAGGTTGGACTTTGCTTAGATAAAAGTCTTGTCACATTAACAAGAATAATATACAGTATAGAATATAAAGTCATGGTGCAGTGGAAAAATAATTAATATTGCGTATGACCCCCATGAGCTTGGACAACTGCATCCATACATCTCTGCAATGATTCAAATAACTTATTAATAAAGTCATCTGGAACGGCAAAGAAAGCGTTCTTGCAAGACTCCCAGGGTTCATCAAGATTCTTTAGATTCATCTTCAATGCCTCCTCCATCTTACCCCAGACATGCTCAATAATGTTTATGTCTGGTGACTGGGCTGGCCAATCCTGGAGCACCTTCTTTGCTTTCAGGAACTTTGATGTGGAGGCTTTGAAGTATGAGAAGGAGCGCTATCCTGGTGAAGAATTTGCCCTCTGCTAGGGTTTGTAATGTTATGGGCAGCACAAATGTTTTGATACCTCAGGCTGTTGATGTTGCCGTCCACTCTGCAGATCTCATGCATGCCCCCATACTGAATGTATCCCCAAACCACGATTTTTCCTTCACCAAACTTGACTGATTTCTGTGAGAATCTTGGGTCCATGCGAGTTCTAATAGGTCTTCTGCAGTATTTGTGATGATTGGGATGCAGTTCAAAAGATGACTCATCAGAAAAATCTAGCTTCTGAAACTTTTACAAATGATCAACTAGAAGTCAAGGTATTATTTGTTGCTCTTACAACTGGGATCAATGACAAGACTTTTGTCAGGTAGTGTATGTTGCCGATTTGGACTGTTTACCAGATTAACAATTTTTCATTCCCTGCCCGACTCATTGATGATTGTTTACCTTTGTAATTCTATGTAATTCGCCTGCCCTGACCATCGCCTGTATCATTGTTTTTGCATTGTTGCTGCCTACCTATGACCCTGCTTGTCATCCGACTTTGAATGAGCGTTGTCATTTGTCACTGTCTGCTGTTAATCAACACTATGTTTGTCTATCTGTCATCACTTTGATAAATATGCTGCAAATGGAATTCTCTTCATCTGACCCATCATTACAGAAATAATATAATGTTTAAGAAATAATATATAGAGAAATAAGTCTGTAAAATAGCAGACAATGCACTGGCAGTTTATTACAAGCATTTTGCAGCATAATATACAACACCAACCCAAACAACATATCACTTTAAACTATTAAAAATGTTCATAAAAGTCACTTTTTCACACTTTTCAAGGTTAAAAGTTGTTGGAAGAAAGATCAAGGTCCCATAATGCTATTCATAACCATAAATAAATTGAGAAAAACAAAAACATGAATCACAAAATATAGAAAACTGATAATTTACAGATATTTTTTACAATGTAGTAAGGTAGTAGTAGGATTAGGGTTGTGAAATAAGATCGTACTTTTTAAGTGCTGATAACAGTTATTATCTTAATAATAGGCAGGTAATAAGGCAGTAGTATATAGTGTGAATTGTTACTCAAACTAAAGAGTAACTAATATTTTTAAATAAAGAGCCTATAGATTATACTGTATTAAAAAACATACTTTCACAAACTATTACACCCCTAATAGTCAGATGTCAATATGTATTTACATTCTAAAAACAAGTCACCCACCCATCACTCCAGGGTCCCGTCCACTCCACCTGCCCCCAGGGGTTCCTGATGCGAATCAGTTTAGTTAAATCACCCCTGTACTCCACCTGTGCAGACACCAGGTAACATTCAATCATATGTTATACTGTGCTCCATATGCAAACCAATCTGTAGCCAGCACTGACCTCTTCAGCTCCTGTAACCGAGTAGGCGTGTCCTTTCACCAGTTTCTGACTAGTAATGGCCTCGGAGTCAGAAGAGCTTGTGATCTAAAGCAAAGCGAAAATAAAACTGAAATTACATCCACACATCAAACTGGTTTAGCATGGCTAAACGGTAAGTCAGTTACACAACAGATCCCAATTACACAATCCTACTAACAACAAGGTTGCGCAATTAAACCTGGCCCAGATTCTGTTTGTGTAATTTACTATGCTGTTTTGACATGTGACAACAGTTTCCTGTCCTGGGGTTTTCACTGTCAGTTGTCGCAGTTTCAAGTGTGAATTCAACATTTTATTTACTACTCTTCCAATGTCTTTGCAGCATTTGCCACTGGTCCATTTAACAGGATTAAATCACCATTTAATCACAATTTCATACAGTACGTTTCACAATACTGAACACAGTTTAAGTATGGAATAAAGTACATCCAGGCAGTTGTTATTGCAGAATAAAGCCTGACAGAACAGAAAAGAAAAAATATGAATGGAGCATACACTAACCTACGTACTATTTTAGACCCCTTTTACATCTGTATTTAGTATCATCCACTTGTAATTGGATTAACAAAAACACATCTTAATTCAAAATTTAAACACCTTTGTTTGTTAAAAACAGAAGATTCATAAAGATTTTGAGTGGTACTGACTTAATCAGCAAGTCACATGGTACTTTAAAATGCCCTAAAAATTCCCTACAACAAGTTTAAATGCATCTGACATCCAGTGGTGTAAAGTAGCTGATTACAAATACTCAAATTACTTTAATTGAGTAGTTTTTCTCAGAAATTTTTATTTACTTATGCCGAGTTCAGACTGCATGATTTTTAACTCAGATTTTGACTCGCCGACAGGTTTTGAGAAATCGCTGACAAATACCTGAAATCACAGGCAAATCAGTGCTCGTGCATGCAAGTGACAATCACACAGTGTAAACTATCAAAGACGCGATCTGAAAGAATCTAAATATCTGGAGCTTTCGGCAATTCAAATCATGCCATGTGAAATGTGTTTTGCCAAAAAAATAACATTGGCGATCACCTACAGCTAATGAGAGAGCAGCATCCACTAGTGCGGTTACCTGCAGGCCAGCGGGAGGTTGGGGGAGAAGTTAAAAGTGCTCATTTTCAGTTTATTTGGACTAAAGAAATGGAGGAAAAACTAGCAGAAATTTGGCAGGAGCACCCTTGTCTGTTTGACTTGTCATCTCTGAACAAAACCCCAACCGGCTCAAAAGTTGAGCAGAAATTACTAATTCCCTTCAAACCAAGGTGAGCAAATATATACATTTTCTACCCCATTAAAGGCTTCTTTCTTTTTAATATCAAAAGATATACTACGTGTTTTTGGTTGTCAGACAAAGTTGTCTGTGATTCTTTTGATTTTAAAGTCAGTGTGAAACCCTCTGTCGTCGATCCATCTTGCAGTGTAAACAAAGCAGCAACAAAACGCTAGCCCAGATAGTCATGCAGTGTGAAAACATCTGTGACACGACTACTTTGAAAATCATGCAGTCTGAACTCGGCATAAGTAGTTTAAAAAATTTACTTTCCTTTGAGTACATTTTTAGTGCTGTATTGGTACGGTCACTACTTTATTTCTTTCTTGTCTATGGTGTTTGGCTAAGGTAGAAAAATCTGTCCTTTGATTCCCGTCAAATCAAATCACACATAGAAAGTAAATGGCATCATACTGAACGAACTAAAGCCATGGGTGATTTATAAATGCGCCAAACCTTTTTGAAATTATTGAAAATGTCCAAGAAGATGTCCAAAATATTTACACGCAATGACCCAGAGACTGCATGTCACTGATGAGAAAATTAATGATGTCGACTGCATGATGACTGAAATTACCAAACAGCCTTAAACAATCACTAAATGAAATGAAAGAAGAAAGGAAAGAAGGGCCAAACAAGGAATAGAAGGAAGGACTGAATAAAGGATGGAAGGACCAAACTAATGAAAAAAGGAAAGACCAAATGAATAAAGAAAGGATTCAAGGAAGGACCTAACAAACAAAGGAAGGAACGAATGAATGAACAAAAGACCTAATGAAGGAACAAAATAATGAACGAACGAATGCATGAGTGAACAAATGAAGGTAGAAACATAGGAAGGAACAAATGAATGAAAAAAACAACAACAAACTAATGAATGAAGGAAAAAATGAACAAACGAATGAATAAAGGAAGGACAGAATGAACAAATAAATAAAGGAAGGAATATAGGAAGATAACTGAATGCACTACATAATGTTACGTTTACACATCCCTGCACAAACTGCATGCAAACGCATCAACTTTTCACTGTGTAATACTCACTACTCACTACTCTTGAGTACTTTTAAAACTCATAATTTGTGTAATATTTACAACAGATAGTTTTACCCTACTTGCACTACATTTTGGGGCTAGTAATGGTACCATTACTTGAGTATGATTTTTCAGTACTCTTTCCACCACTGCTGACATCAGTAAGTTATTAAAATATGCATTTAATAATTTTGCAATCATTTCAGTATGGTATGTTTAAATCAATTCGGGGATTAAGGTCTGTAAGCTTCTCCCCTTCCCTAATCCAGCTCTGCTTTGATTGGTCAACGAGTTAAAGTCGGTTGTATTGGTCTTTCTTTTCTATTCTGTGTCAAAAACAAAGCGCCCATTTCAAACTGTTTCTGTGTCATGGGCAGGCAGTATTTTTATAAATGTGTTATATTGATCATGTTGACAAACATCAGTAGAAGCCAAAACATGCAAAAAATATAATGTGTTTAGGCAATTTCGAGCCAACTCTTTCTTTTGCACTTCTTTGTTTAATAAATGTGTAGAGTGTTTACACTTTGAAAGGCAGCTATGTCTCAAACTGCAAATAAGATACTCTTCAAACACCTCTGATTGGCCACTGAGTTCAAAGAAACCAACAGAAATGCCTGTGATTGGCTACATGCTCTAAACAGAAACCTTTGAGAGTGCAAACACAAAAATGCATCCACCGGCACCTCCGTATTACCAAACATAGATATAAATATGACATTTCTCACATCTATGGAGCAGCCTAGCAATGAGCCCCAGCTCAAAGCCTTCTGGATGGTTTTGAAGAGGTTTGGACCCGCTTTGGGCAGTTCGTGGACCTCAGCGATGCCTCCAGTGAAATCCTCAAAACCTTCAGTGGTGGTGCCGCCAGAAAGAGCTTCATAGCAGCCATTCAGCCTGAGAATGAGGCATGTTATTCACTTGATAAGTTTGTAAATCCGTGTCCTAACAACATGTGACAAAATTCCAGCAACAAGCAATTTGACTGTCTGCACCACACAACAGAATCATTTAAATACCAGACATTCAGAAGAACAGAATAGTGCACTGCACTAACAGACAAATGATAAGGTTTATAATCTAATTAATACATATTAAACCTCTTTTACATAATTAAAAATACACGTTGAGTGGCAGAGTTATAATGTTCATTATCAAAACTATAGGTGTGCTAGGTATTTTATTTTCAAGATCTGAGGTGAACAATCTGCTCCCGCATTCAAAGTGTCAATAAATGTCACGTAAAATGGTATTTAAACTCACATTAGTAGCATTTAACACTGAATAAAGTATATAATCAGTACCCGAGCTGATCATTGTCATAGTAGTTTCTAAACCAGAAATGTTGTGCATCTCTGTCGCAGATTGCTAGGACAAAAACTTTTTTTTAACATGGAAAAGATAGCTTTTATTGTGTGTCGTGTCACATGTAGTTTGGAAACAGTGTAATACTCTTTTCACATACAAGCCTCTACTCATTTGAATTGAGAAAACTAGATCTCAATAGCCACTTATAAGCAGTTTAGTCATGTTCAAAGTTTTTATTTATAGTTTTACATCTTTAAATTAGTTTTTTTCATACTATTTTAAAATGTACTACAAATTCAAGTTTAGAAGTAGTTTGTTTGGTTCTTATTTAGTTTAGTTTTCATATTGTTGTCACATTTTGATGTACTGTAGTTTTTATACAGCATACAGTTGCAATCAGAATTATTGAACCCCCTTTGATTTTTTTTTCTTTGTTAAATATTTCCCAGATGATGTTTAACAGATCAAGGAAATTTTCACAGTATGTCTGATAATATTTTTTTCAAAAAATTTTTTTCTTCTGGAGAAAGTCTTATTTGTTTTATTTTTAGTTTTTAATTTTTAAAACCCATTTTAAGGTCAAAATTTTTAACCCCTTTAAGCTATTTATTTTTTCCATAGTCTACAGAACAAACCATCATTATACAATAACTTGCCTAATTACCCTAACCTGCCTAGTTAACCTAATTAACCTAGTTAAGCATTTAAATGTCACTTAAAGCTGTATAGAAGTGTCTTGGAAAATATGTAGTCAAATATTATTTACTGTCATCATGTCAAAGATAAAATAAATCAGTTATTAGCGATGAGTTCTTAAAACTATTATGTTTAGAAATGTGTTGAAAAAATGTTATCTCCATTAAACAGAAATTGGGGAAAAAAATAAACATGGGGGCTAATAAATCAGGGGCTTGAATAATTCTGATTGCAACTGTATTTACTTTTCGTATTAGTCGTAAGAGTTCTAGTTTAATAATTCTAGTTTAATTGAAAAGTTAATGCGCAAACCCTTTAGCAATAAAAATAAAATAATTGTTTGACCAGACACTAAACCCAAAACAATCCAAATGCAGCTTAAAGTTAAAATTAATGAAAGAAAGAAATTATAAAGAAGAATTATAAAGAATTAAGGTTGTATTAGTTAAAATTATTTCTTTACTACCATAAAAAAACTATGAGTAATTCATTTATTACAGTATTTGTTTATGTTAGCTAATAAAAATACAGTTGTTCATTTTTAGTTCATGTTAACTCACTGTGAATTATCTAATGTTAACAAAAATGAATTTTAAAAATGTGTTAGTAAATGTTGAACTATAAATACTGTACAGGTATTGCTCATTATTAATTTCTGTTAGTAAATACATTAACTAATGAAACTTTATTGTAAAGTGTGACCAATTAATAAAGAAATTTAGAATAGTCTTCACATTAAAGATAACATACAGTAAGTAGTTAAACAAAACTAGTTTACATGTTTTGGCTGATAAGCAAATTCTCACTTTGCATAGGCTTTCTCCAAGAGAGCGCTCCAGAATTCCGAGCCCTCGGCTGAGTGGACGAACAGCAGCTCTCCTTTTCTGGCTGGCAGCCGGTCATCAATGACCACATCGACCCATTCACCAAACTGCCAGAACTGAGGGGTTGATAGATGTGTGTGAACATTCACAGGATGTAAAATAAATATATTGATGAACTAATGTCAAGTAGATAAAAAAACAGCACTTCCAAAGTCTTTTTTTACGAGAGACACATGTAGCTGAACAATAGGTTAGGTTAGATTACTTTATTTATACCCAAAGGTACATTTGGTTTGCAGTCAAGAGTCCTCATTTCACAACAGTGCATAATAGTACAAAAAAACATACAGAAAAAAGTAAATAATAAAATAAAATACCTTTGCTTTAGTCTATGCTTCATTTAAATGTCTAATGGCTGCTGGTATGAAACTATTTTTGTATCATTTAGTTCTACAGCTTGACACTAAAATCCTGTGACCAGATGGAAAGAGCGGAAACTCTGAGTGTAGGGGATGAGCGCTGTCACTTAAAATTGAATTTGTGATTCTCTTTAGCTGCCTGGTGTACAAAGACACAGACACCCCAGTCAGCTTACTGGACCACTTAACTATATGATTTAGTGTGTTTTTATTCTTAACAGAAAGGTTTGCAAACCATGACACCAAAGCAAAAGATAAAACGGATTCAAGAAAAGCATGATAAAAAAAACCCCATCATCATGTGTTTATCAATATGGAAACTGTAAGACACAGCATTAAAAACACACTTATTTTGGAAATAGGCTCATTTTATAACTTAAGCAGTTTAGTTTTAATATTTTTATATCCATTCAGCCGATCTCCTGGTCTAATGAGAGCACTTTAGCTTTTAAATGTCACTTTAAGCTGAATACTAGTATCTTGAATAGGGATGTCTAGATCCAATCACGTGATCAGAAATCGTGCCCGATCACTCGGTTTTAGACTCGTTCGGAAATCGGACATTACCTCCCGATCAGGACTTGAATATATAAATATATTCATATATAACCTCTTTCTTGACTTCACACAGAAACATCAAGGCGTGCAGCATAATGTCACTTTGTTGCAGAGAAGCTACTGGTTAAATGCTGGCAAAGTAAAACACAGAAGCAGCTTAAAGCAGAAAGCGAGAGTATGTCTGTGGTCTGGACGTACGGAAAGTATTCATAGCGCTTCACTTTTTCCACATTTTTTTATGTTACAGCCTTATTCCAAAATGTATTAAAGTCATTTATTTCCTCAAAATTCTACACACAATACCCCACAATGACAATGTGAAAAAAAGATTTTTTGAAATCACATGTACATGTACATAAGTATTTATAGCCATGCTCAATACTTTGTTGATGCACCTTTGGCAGTATTTACAGCCTCAAGTCTTTTTAAATAAGATGCCACAAGCTTGGCACACCGGTCTTTGGGAATTTTGCCCATTCCTTTTTGCAGTACCTTTCAAGCTCTCCAGATCTTTTCAGATCTCTCCAGAGATGTTCAATAGGATTTAGGTCTGGGCTCTGGCTGGGCCACTCAAGGACATTCACAGAGTTGTTGAAGCCACTCCATTGATATTTTGGTAGTGTGCTTTGGGTCATTGTCCTGCTGGAAGATGAAGCGTCGCACCAGTCTGAGGTCAAGAGCACTCTGAAGCAGGTTTTCATTCAGGATGTCTCTGTACATTGTTGCATTCATCTTTTCCTCTATCTTGACTAGTCTTCCAGTTCCTGCTGCTGAAAAACATCCCCACAGCATGATGCTGCCACCACCATGCTTCACTGTAGGGATGGTATTAGCCTGGTAATGGGCGGTGCCTGGTTTGCTCCAAACGTAATGCCTGGCATTCACTCCAAAGAGTTCAGTTTTAGTCTCATCAGGCCAGAAATTTAGTTTCTTATGGTCTGAGAGTCCTTTAGATGCCTTTTGGCAAATTCCAGGCAGGGAGTGGCTTCTGTCTGGCCACTCTACCATACAGGCCTGATTGGTGGATTGCTGCACAGATGGTTGTCTTTTTGTAAGGTTCTCCTCTCTCCACAGAAAAATGCTGGAGCTCAAACAGAGTGACCATCGGTTTATTGATCACCTCCCTGTCTAAGGCCCTTCTCTCCTGATCACTCAGCTTAGATGGCCGGCCAGCTCTAGGAAGAGTCCTGGTGGTTCCAAACATCTTCCACTTATGGATGATGGAGGCCACTGTGCTCACTGAAACTTTCAGAGCAGCAGAACATTTTCTGTAACTTTCCTTAGCCTTGTGCCTTGAGACAATCCTGTCTCAGAGGTCTACAGACAATTCCTTTGTCTTTATGCTTAGTTAGTGCTTTGACATGCACTGTCAACCCTGGGACCTTATATAGACAGGTGTATGCCTTTTCAAATCATGTCCAATCAACTGAATTTACCAATGGTGAACTCCAGTTAAGCTGCTGAAACATCTCAAGAATGATCAGTGAAAACAGAATGTACCTGAGCTCAATTTAGAGCTTCACGGCAAAGGCTGTGAATACTGATGTACATGTGATTTTTCAGGTTTTTTATTTTTAATAAATTTGCAATAATTTCAAAAAAATATTTTTTCACATTGTCATTATGGAGTATTGTGTGTAGAATTTTAAGGAAATAAATGAAATTAATACATTTTGGAATGAGGCTGTAACATAAAAAATGTGGAAAATGTGAAGCGCTATGAATACTTTCCAGATGCACTGTATTTTAAAATTGATGACGACAACATTGCCATTGCCAACATTGTTATATATGTAATTTTGGCATTGCAAGAGAAGGAAAGGAAAAGGCTACATTTAACACATCAAACCTGATAAGACGCCTCAAAAACAAATGTAGAACCTTGATTTGAAATGCCGTCTTGCCACTGTTTCACCGAGAAAGATCTGCCAGCCTTTCATAAGATTTGTGACAAACTACTTGTACTGTTATAAGATGTACCCCATGTTTTGTTCACCACAGACATATGGAGTTCGTCCGTAGCTCCCATGTCTCTACTAAGTCTGTTTCTTTGCTCTTCTTTATTCTTTTTTATGTATTACAGAAGTATCAGATTGGGTTTCAGTACGGGTAGATACTCAAAATCAAATGACTCAGACTCAGACTCGAGGGCAAAAAACCTGATCAGGACATCCCTAATCTTGAAAAATATCTAGTAAAATATGATGTACTGTCATCATGGCAATAACTTCAACTGTATATAAATCATAATACTTGTTATATTTTATTACATGTGTTTGGTTTTTATGTGAAATTGAGGGTATTAACCTGAAAATGAAATATCCCAGCATAGTCGCCATCAAAACTCTGACCAGCCGGCACAACACGAGCAAACACGTCCTGGTTCAGGGTAAGAGAAGCGATGGCCGCAAGAAGCCAACAGTCACCTGAGAAAACAGTTCACCCTTCAAACATCAAAAACTTAACCTTGACAGCATAGAATAATATTTACAAAATTTCAGTGGTGTAAAGTAACTAATTACAAATAATCAAATTACTGTAAATTGTAATTTACTGAGTAGTTTTACAAATGTTTACTTTTACTTTTCCTTGAGTACATTTTTAGTGCAGTATCGGTACTTTTACTCCACTACTTTCCTTAAACCTGCAGTAACTAATTTTTCTTGTCTATGGGGATTAGAAAAATCCGTTTTGAGATTCCTGTCCAATCAAGTCACACATACCGTAGAAGGTAAATCGCATCATAATGAACTACCTCAAGATGTGTGCACTTTATGATTGCAGCTAACTGTTTGGAAGTATTAAAAGTGTCCATGAAGATATTCAAAATTTTTACAAGCATTGATTCAGAGACTGTTTAGATGCATGTCACTAATGAGAAGATGACGGATGTTTACTGTATGATGGCCTTAAACACCCAGCAGGCACAAGATGTCAACATGACATCAGATTGATGTTGAACCCTAACGTCATGGGGACTTTGCTTTTTGTTTGGAAATTAAAATCGGGTTGACATCAGAACTCAACGTCAGGCCAATGTCAATGTCCAATGTCCAACCTAAAACCAATCAAATATCAACGTCTAATGATGTTACAGCTTGAAATTGTGTGAGCGTTACCCCTATGACATCTATCAGACGTTGGATTTTGGTTGCCGTACCTGATGAACAAATGTCAGTATTTGACGTCATATATGACGTTGGTTTAAGATGTTGGCTCAACGCTGGATTATAGTCACTTTCTAAGAACCTAAAATCAACCAATTATCAACGTCATTTGACATCATTATTGGACATCAAAATAACGTTGTCTTTAGCTGCTGGCTTAACAATTATTTTGGTCACCTGACATTGCAACCTAAATCTTACCTAATATTAATGTCTCATGATGTTGTGTGCCTGCCAGTGTTGTGCAAGTTACTTCCAAACTGTAATACATTACAGATTACTTGTTACTGTTATTTAAAAGTAGTCCCTTACATTACAATATTACTGTCTCAAAATTGTAATATGTTACATTACTCTTATATTACTTTTTAGTTACTTTCACCAAAAAAAAACTACAGAATTAGAACTTAACATTCTAAAACGACCAAATGTACGGCAGAGCATTTTGCATCCAGTAGAAAGAGATATGATGTAGCAGAATGACTGTGACCTATCCAGGCTACTAACAATAATGGAGGTAAAGTTGGTTTTATATTCGGATATTCAGACTTTCTCCTTATAATATAATTTCAGAAAAGTATTCTTTGCAAATACTAAATAGGGAAATCATATAAGCAGCCAGTGACTATCAAAGTACAACATTGTTCACAGTCAATTAGATAGTGTTAAGGTTGTTTTGACGTCATACTCAAAGTATGACATGTATATATTTAAAGTAACATGGTAAACAATATAGAGACTTCTAAATGAATGAATGTGCAAATATAAAACCAACTTTACAGCTATCTAACAATATAATATATAATTGCCAATGTGAAGGCTCAAGACAATGCAAGAAAGGATGACAGTCAGATTCACAAATGATTTGGTTAAAGTATGGTAGAGATAAAGTTGTTATCTGGCAATATCTGTGAATAGCTTGACTATATATATTGTAAATAATACTAGCCTAAAACATAGGAAGTACACCTAACACTCAAAAACACTAGTATTTATTAAAGAATTTACCTTAACCTGTAGGTAAATAGTGTAGCAATATATAAACCATATCAACATTCTTGGGATAACAATGTAACAGGAGGATCTCTGAAGAGCAAAAGCAGGAAAAGAGGAGGAAACACAGGGCACAAATTGTGAGTCTGCATTATTTGACGGAGCGAGAGCAGATCATTCGCACGTGAGCAGACCAGCCAGTGTTTTGAGTGCACACGAGGAGTTTTGTCTATGAACAGAGGAAATGGAAATGTAATACTGCGCTTACGACATTTGTCAGTGAAATAACGTCATATGCACGTACTTCCATCTCACGAATGTACTGTCATCTGCCATTTTCATCTATTTGCCGTTTTTCCGCTGCGCGTGGGCTCAACGTTACTGCAAACCGGGCTGAGCCAAAATAGCCCCGGACCTCGAGCTCAGAGGCTGAAATCATTCCGCGGTCAAAGTAAAAAGTTCCGATAGCCAGAGGGAGATTAATGACAACACACACACATATATTCACTCACCACGAACAGGAAATATAACTGCAGTATTTTTAAATTTGTTAATGTCGGGCGAAAAGTTAGTTGTAACGCACGCGTTACTGAACATGTACCGAGTAAAATATTACTGAAAATGTATTAGTAATGCCTTACACTAATGTATTACTGTAATACATTACTTTTGTAACGCATTACTCCCAACACTGGTGCCTGCTGGGTAATAAATAAATGCACTACAGAATGTTACGTTTACACACACATGCACAAATTACATGTAAACATATCAGCTTTTGACAGCGTAACACTCACTACTCACTACTTTTGAGTACTTCTGAATAGTCTACTTTTTACTCATACTTTGAGTAATATTTACAACAGATACTTTTACTCAACTTGCAATACATTTTTAGGCAAGTAATGGTACTTTTACTTAAGTATGATTTTTCAGTACTCTTTCCACCACTGCTAAAATTGAAATGCTAGTCAAAACAGAAGGAATCATGTCAACAACACATCCCCATAAAAGTCACTGGCAAAAATTTGAAATTTGTTCCTAGTAACAAAATAGCCAGTACTAGCATCAAATAAGTTCTTTATTCATAAATAAGTTCTATATCTTTATCCATTTAGTAGGTATTACTATCAAATAAACCCTTTCACTGATAAGTTTTAAATACTATAGCTGTGTGAGCTGATAAATGAACATGTTGTAAATCCAGCAGCTGTAATCTCTTAGGCATCAGCGTGTATTTCACAAGCCATAAACATTATGCTTTGCTAGTACTTATGTATATTTCATTCATTTTCTTTCAGATTAATATTTTTATTCATCAGGGGTCACCACAGCGGAATGAACCACCAACTTATCCAGCATATGTTTTACACAACGGATGCCCTTCAAGCTGCACACTACAGCCAATCTAGCTTATTTAATTCACCTATATCGCATGTCTTTGGACTGTAGGGGACACCGGAGCACCCGGAGGAAACCCACACCAACACTGGGAGAACATGCAAACTCCACACAGAAATGCCAACTGACCCAGCTGGGGCTCGAACCAGCGACCTTCTTGCTGCAAGGCGTCAGTGCTAACCACTGAGCTATCATGTCGCTTTATACATGTTTAAATTTCTGAAATATAAAATATATATTTTTAAATACACTGATAAATTGTGATTAATTACAAGCACTGTGTGCATTGTTCTTCATCGCAGGAAAGCAGATTTAAATTTAGCAGCTAATCACGTAATGCACTGAACGTTATAATCACACCAGTGTGATCGTACTTGTCAAAGTGTTAATAATTTATAATGAAAATGTACTAATATCTAATGACTAAGTACTACTAGTTATCAGTATCTAATAAATAAGTAATAGCATGTAATAGATAATTAAATGATTGGGAGATGTAGATAATGAAGCACTAGTATTTGATGGAAAGGATACTACACTCAAAAAAAATTACTTTTGCTGCTTGTTAAAATTTTATATTTAAAATGAGTTGAAATAATGGAATTCTTTTGACAGCTTAATTGTTTTTTGTTAAATCCACTTAAAGGGCACCTAGGTTACCACTTTTTCCAGATTTAATATAAGTCTTTTGTGTCTCCAGAATGTGTCTGTAAAGTTTCATCTCAAAACACCCATCAGATTATTATATCTGTCATAATTTTCTATTTTGTAGCATTTAGCATCAGCTAGCGGTTTTTGTGTACTGCGCCTTTAAGGCTAGTCCGTCACGCCCACCGTTTCCACGTGCCTGGCAGCGGCTCCCTCGGCTGCCTCAGACAACAGACAAACACGAAGGAATAAGATCTCTCGTAACGTTTGTGAGGAGAAACTACAGTAAGAACTTTATCAATGAGTATTTGATGCATGTTGTGGAGTTGCAAGGATGAGTCACACACAATGTCGTTACAAAGTTCACGCACACACACAAATACACACACACACACACAGCGCTGACAGGCACACACACAGACAGCGCACGTTTAGCTTTGCACTGTTTTGGCACGCAAATGTGACAGGATACAGGTTAATATCCACTGCTGTATGAATATCTGTTATGTTAATGTACAAAATAAACCTTATTTAACGTCCACAAACCGGGATTGAAGCGTCTTTTATAATTGTTCTGACACGCAGCTGTGTTGATGAAGTAAATCTGAAGTAAATCGCTGTAATTCATTACAAATATGCACTGTTTTAAAACTTTTTAAACTTGTGAAACTCACTCCTGATCACATTTGATGATGATTGATGATCCTAGCAAACTGAACAGACTTTTATTTACGGTTGCTTAGTGTGCGCACGTCCTGGTCCTGTGTTTGGTTGATATGATTATACACGTTACTATGGAGACATGTTAATACACAGCTGTCAATCAATTTGGTGGGCGGGGGGACCGCACTCCTACGTCAAGTTGCAGTCGGTCTGAAAACCGTTCCAATTGGTCCACAGTTTTTATGTTGTTAAATTGAAAAAGAAGCACTGGGTGTGTTTATATCACCCCAATATGACGGCCTATACACCATACATACACATATGTCTGTCCAAACAGCTTGAAAAGGAGATTTTTCACTATAGGTGCCCTTTAAGTTTGTAAAACAAACATTAAGTTAACTTGTGTTGGGGTAACATGAAGGAATTGTGTGGGACCCAGCATTTTTACAGTGTAGATTAAAATCTTAAAACTGCTTGCCATACAGTGGCGTCAACAGTAAGAAAATAGTGGCGTAGGATAGAAGAACATATAATCAGACACCATTGTTTGGTGCGTATGGAGTAAAGCAGGTTTAGCAGGATGTGTTTGTTTGGATTTATAGTTGCAACCTACACAAAAAAGGGCAGATTTTTTCCATTTTCTACAACTGGAATTCTTTTCTGTAATGTACCTACTTGACAGCTCTGTACAGGGTCTTTTGTGAGCATCATTTCTAAAGTTCCAGCAGCCCAACAATGGGCTAATATTTTGAATAAACAAACAGACTCACCCAAAGCGCCCTGGCAGATGTCTGTTCTGGTCGCTCCTCCACTAATGAATGTTGGGTTGGACGTCAGTTGCTGCATGACGAAACATACAATTAAAAAACAAGAATCACAGGTTTACCTCAAATGGATGACCCTTTACATGCAAAAGGGAAACATAAGAGGACTTCAAATTTAAACTGAATACAATCCAACTCTGACCAAATGCAAATTGATTTTAAGTTATTGTTTAATTAAAGTGATATTTTCTTTAACAGGAAGGAAATTGTGCGGTGACAGGGTTACAAAAATAGCTTAAATAATAAATAATAACACATTCTTCTGTTATTTTATGTTTGTTCTCACTTATTAGTCTATTTACCCTAAATTGATGAAAAATAGTACTTTTTATTTTAAAAAACCCAAATAACCAAGTAAGTATCGCTGCAGCCTAAAGACCTCCAAGAGGGAGGGATTATACCAAAAATAAGTTGGGTTTAGGTTTGGTGTAGGTGTAGATCTTAATAAAACCATAGCTTACTGTGAGGTTGGGTTTAGGGTTGGATTAGGTGTAGATACTGTACATTTATAAAACACAAAAGATTGGACTTTGTGTCAAATACAAGACATTAAATAAATGAAAACTGCAGGAGGTTTGTATAGCCAACTTGAAGCACAAGTCCCACCCACATAGGGCTGACAAGCCCATTTAGAGCTGACGCAGACATCCATTCATACCCTTCTCTAAATAACAGGGCTAAAGAACAATTTAAAATAATGATAGTTACATCAAATGTAAAAAAAGTTGTAAAAATGCTACAGTAAATATCTGAACTTGGTTAACAGTAAGTTTCATTAATATTTACAGTTAATAACCGTAAATTGTCTTTCCCGGAATTCCAGGCATGACACCTAACTCTTTATGCCTTAAAGTTGACAATATAATAGTTTTTCTCAGTTATGTACATTAGAGATTTCTTACATTTAATGTTGATAAATAAAGTTGATTACATTCATATAATTTTATGTGCATTACCATGATGTTGTTTAGTAGTATGGGACGATAACAGTTTTCAAGGTACACCACGGTAAGGAAAAGTCAAGGTTTTAAAACCGCCAAAAATGTTCTGCTATACCATTTCTATGATATTTTATTTAAGTTTTATTTAAGTTTTTTTATTTTTAGTTTTTTAGGACAACAGTATCTCCAGCAGAAAATATATCCAAAGATATCGTTTTAAATAGTAAAGAAATCTGTTTTTGTAAATAATGAAGACAGCAGAAGTCAACAACTCATTTTAATTATTTAGCCTGACATGTTTACTGCTTCAAAATATTTTAAATGTTTCTCAACATAAAATATATTGGGCCCCATCATACACCTGGCGCAATGAGGCACAAGATGTGTTTGCCGCGATTTGTTGCTATTTTCTGACCAGCACAATCCTAATTTTCCCGTGTTGCACCACGTTGTTTTATTAGCAAATCCATTCGTGGGTGTTCTGATCTAAAATAGTGGTGTGTTAAGGCGCATTGTTGGTGCGATGCTATTTTGAGAAACTGAAATAGACTGCGCCATTGACCAACTGAAAGCAGGTTTAAAGTCCAGCTCAGAGAGCTAGTTTAGTCGTGTGCTTTAAACGCCTACCTATTGCTTAATACACACAGGATGTAGAGCAACACACACATATCTTTACATATGAAATAAAATTTAAGAACTAAAATGTTACAAAACTAAAACTAAATGTTACTAAAATGTTACACTCCATGCTTTCTTCATCTCAAGGGGCTTTTTCAGTTTATTCATAACAGTTTGCATTTGTATAATGTTATTATTATTAGCATTATTATTTATTATATGCATATTTATATTTGTTTTAATAAAAACAAGCTTAGATTTGTCCACCTGTCAGGTTTTGGAAACGTATGTGTTTGTATATAACTGTGTTTGTTTATTGACCACACTTTTGACCACACTACACGTTATTATTGTTCATTTATTCATTTGCTGGAAATTAATTCTGAATTTAGAAATAGTTTTGAAGTAAATATTTGTGCTTAACAAACTAAATTAAATATGTAGGTCAATGGATGTCTTCAGTGAGCGTGTACAACACAGTTTCCTTATCCACGAAAGTATAGGAGTACAGTTAATAGTAAAAGTAAAGAGAAAGAGAAAGTAAAGATGCAGAATGGAGGAGGCTCGTTCTTTATCCTCTCGCTGCAGATGGACTGTTTAACTGTTTTCTTGCTAGTGAAGCATTCAGTTTTTCCACTTACAAAGTCCACCATGTAAAAGCAAATGCCCTATGGCGCGACTCAACTGACTCTTAAAGGGAATGGTAGATGAGACTCTGATTGGTTTAATGCACGTTATGCTCAAGACACACCCATAACTCATTAAGAGAACACAATTAAAGACATTTAAAAAAAACATAATTTTAGAGCACTGATCACAACACCTTAACTGCACCTAGACAGTGCAGAAAAGCTGAGCGTATGTGGAGAAAGACGAAACTAGTAGTCCATTATAATATCTATAAAGACAGTCTTTATGCTTTTAATGTGAAACTAAAAACCGCTAGGCAGACTTTCTTTTCAACCCTTATAAACAGCAACTTAAATAATGCTCATACACTCTTTGCAATGGTAGAGAGACTCACAAACCCCCCCAGTAGGATTCCCAGTGAACTACTCTCGGAAAGTAAATGTAATGAGTTTGCTCATTTCTTTACTGATAAGATCAATAATATCAGAAAGGCAATCAGCTCATCCAATCAGCCAAGGTGTGTCGACGTCAGACAAGCTCAACCACAACTTAAGAAATCAGACATTATGTCTGATTTCATGGCAATTAATGGTAAAATCTTAGAGGAGATTGTGCAAATTATGAAAACATTAACCTGCAGTCTTGACACACTCTCCACATCATTCTTCAAAACGGTGTTTAACTGTCTAGAAATGGATCTTCTAAAAGTGGTAAATGCTTCACTTCTCTCAGGGATTTTTCCAAACTCACTTAAAACTGCAGTTGTTAAACCCCTCTTGAAAAAGAGCAACCTGGATAACACACTATTGAGCAATTACAGACCAATCTCAAATCTCCCTTTCATTGGCAAAATCATTGAAAAAGTTGTTTTTAACCAGGTTAACAAGTTCTTAAACTCCAAGGGGTGTTTAGACAATTTTCAATCTGGTTTCAGAGCACATCACAGTACAGAGAGCACTCTTATAAAGATAATCAATGATATCCGCCTAAATACAGATTCAGGCAAACGAACAGTGCTGGTATTGCTCGATCTCAGTGCGGCATTTGACACTATCGATCACAGCATACTTCTGGATAGATTGGAAAATTGGGTTGGGCTGTCTGGGACAGTCCTCAAATGATTCAGATCTTATCTTGAAGGGAGAGGTTACTATGTCAGTATAGGTGACCATACTGTAGGTCAAGGTGGACACCCATGACATGTGGAGTCCCACAAGGCTCGATTCTGGCACCTCTCCTGTTCAACCTTTATATGCTCCCTCTGAGCCAAATAATGAGAAAGAACCAAATTTCCTACCACAGCTATGCTGATGTCACTCAAATCTATTTAGCCTTACTGCCTAATGACTACAGCCCGGTTGACATCCTCTGCCAATGCATTGATGAAATGAACAGTTGGATGTGCCAAAACTTTCTTCAGTTAAACAAAGAGAAAACTGAAGTCATTGCATTTGGGAACAGAGATGAGGTTCTCAAGGTGAATGCGTACCTTGGCTTTAAAGGTCAAACAACAAACAATAAGGTTAAGAACCTTGGTGTAACTCTGGAGTCAGATCTGAGTTTCAATAGTCATGTCAAAGCAGTTAGTAAATCAGCATACTATCATCTCAAAAACATTGCAAGAATCAGATGCTTTTTTTCCAGTGAAGACTTAGAGAAACTTGTTCATGCTTTTATCAGCAGCAGGGTGGATTACTGTAACGGCCTCCTCACGGGCCTTCCCAAAAAGACAGTCAGACAGTTGCAGCTCATCCAGAACGCTGCGGCCAGGATTCTGACCAGAACCAGGAAATCAGAGCACATCACACCTGTCCTCAGGTCTTTGCACTGGCTCCCAGTTAAATTCAGAATAGATTTTAAAGTATTACTACTTGTCTATAAATCACTAAATGGCCTAGGACCTCCATACATTACAGATATGCTCACTGAATACAAACCTAACAGATCACTCAGATCTTTAGGATCATATAAACTAGAAATTCCAAGAGTTCAGTCAAAGCAGGGTGAATCGGCTTTCAGCTACTACACCCCCCGCTGCTGGAATCAGCTTCCAGAAATGATCAGATGTGCTCCAACATTAGGCACATTCAAATCAAGACTGAAAACACATCTGTTTAGCTGTGCCTTTACTGAATGAGCACTGTGCTACGTCCGACAGATCGCACTATTATGTTTTTCTCTTCTTTTCCATTCTTTTACAACCTGTTTCAACATATTTTATGTTTTTATCTGTTTTTTTATTATCTGTTTTTATTTTTTTCTTACACTTGTCTTTTTTATTCCTGTTTATGTAAAGCACTTTGAATTGCCACTGTGTATGAAATGTGCTATATAAATAAACTTGCCTTGCCTTAAAATTGTGATATTTTTCATACCATCAGAACCTTATACCAGCCCATGCCTATTTAGTAGTTGCGTGAATGACACCCAGCACCTGCTAATGGTGATGTTTTGTCTTTATAACAAAGGTACAGTATGATGTGTAGTGTTAGTACTTCAAAACACTGATGTATAATGCTATATATTAAAATAATACAGTAGTTTATCGTAAAAAATATTTTACGGTTTCCACAGTATTTTGACCTGTAAAGTTCTGGAAACCACATCTGCCATTTTTACAGTGCAGTCAGAAACTCCAACACAATCTCAGGGCAATTCATAACTTTTTGATTTAGTGGCTAATTCGTATGAATTTATATGATCTCATTTGTACAATTTAGTAGCATTTGCTTATCCCCCAATGATGGTTGGGTTGAGGGATGGGGTTGGGTGCCACGCCTCCTTTTAAAAATTGTACATTACAACGAAATTGTATGAATTAGCAACTAAACTAACAAAACGTAAAAAATATTTACGTTTCTTTGTGAGATCAGACTGGAAACTCAAATTTGTGCAAAAATGTCATTTACAGTACATTTCTTCTTTTGAATTTTAAGTTATATTGTCGCCATCCATTGAAATTTTTAATATTTTTTAAAATGTATTTACCAAGTGCTGTTTATAAGACACATTTTTAAACATAAAACCGTTGTCTTTGCTATGTCGGTACATAATATTTGTTTTACTTATTTTGCTAGATAATAGTATTTAGCTTAAAGTACAATTTAAAGACTTAACTAGGTTAATTAGGAGGGTTATTGGGTAACAGTGGTTTGTTCTGTGGACAATGAAAATAATTATTCTTAAGGGGGCTAATAATATCCTTAAAATTGTTTTAAAAAAAACCAAAAACTGCTTTTTTCCCTAGACAAGCTAAAAGAAATAAGACTTTCCACAGAAGAAGAAAAACTATTATAGTAAATACTGTGCAAATTTCCTTGGTTTGTTAAACATCACACAACAAAAGGAATATAAAAAATACAGGAGGACTAAGATTTTTTAACTTAACTGTAATATGTATATATATAATATAGTTATAAAAAGGAATACAGTTAACAATATGAGTCCAGCTACAGCACTCCTGAAATCAACAATAAATAATCATCAATCATAGCACACAGCAAGGATCATATTCACTCTAATTGACTCTAAAAGGTCTTCTGGTGAGAGGGAATGCATTATCAGGCTCACAAAGCATAAGCATGGGACATTTACAGCAGTAAAAGGATTTATTTTTCCATAACTTCCTGCTCTGTCCGGCTCTGAAGCGGTTTGTATAAATAAATAAATAAATATGCAAGTTAATAGATAAATAAACATGTAAATAAATAAATAAATAAATAAATACGTAAATAAATAAATAAATAAATCAAAGTTGGTGAACACACCCAGACACAAGTAATTAATGGCCGGTTATGGTTATCCAACAAACTAACCTAACAAGTTGAAAGGTGTGATGACCTTCAGCAAAGACATGTTAAAAAAAGGGGGAAAAAAGTAAAACTACAGGTTTGAAGAATCTTAGTCATCTTAGTCATGGTCACTTAAAAATGTGTTAAAGCTACTATGCAAATTAGGGAAATGTCCATGTAAATAATGCTAAATCAAAAGAATAAATGCACAATTAAAACAATGTAATTCATTATTTATCTGTCTTTCACATTTTTCAACTCTTACTCCATAGTTTAACACTCTTAATAATTTCATCACCACATAAATAAATGTGACTTGGACTTTTCTCATGGTTGTAAGCAAATCATATTTGCAGTCAATTTTTGTACTATCAGTGTTTAGTCAACTGCTCCAACCCTCTGGTTATTGTAATATAAATTAAAACCCTTTCTTTAATGAACACAGACTAATCAGTAATGTTCAGGTCAAAATATCAGGTAATACATTGGAGATACAGACTCAATTAAAATTTATTTAACGTATTAAATACTCCTTTAATAAAAATAATAACAGACTTAGAGCAGAACGTCTTTGTAATTATTATATTAACTTAATTATATTTAATGAATCAGTTAAGTACATTATATTAATATAACATTTATTAAATATGTAGTATTGAAAGTAATATGCATATATTGTTTTATTTTGAGTTGATATGTAACATTTTATAATATTTATATCATATTTTAACTGTTATAGTATTAAATATATCTCTATAAGTCTATATAAAATCTATCTGCTTATGAAATATGATTGAATATTGTTTATTATTAAATCTCATGCTTACTTTGGGTCTCAGCCACTCAACCCCGCGCACTTTAGACGAGTTTGGTCCCAGTTCCTTAAACCCGAGGGCAGACACATTAGCTTCAAACATGCCATCCTGAAACAGCCGTCCGGACTCCAGACACTCTCGTTTGAGGGTTTCATAGTCTTGGTTGAGGAATTTGGCCGCTTGAGCGTTGGTACCGATGCCCGCCGCTCGAGCCCGATTTTGTTGGAGTTTAGTAGCGATTCCTGACATCTCTGCTCGTGTCCGTCAAACAGTGAACGCGCGCCTTACCTCACGATACACGGCGTTAAATGGAATGGGCGTGGTCAGGGGTGACGTCATTGTATGTTTTGCCTTTAATAAGACTTTAAGGAGAGGGTATGAAGGTAAAAGAGACTTCTATAAAGCCTTCGACACTATTGAGCGTGGATTTCTACTGCAGTCTCTCAAAAAGTTTGGTTTCTCTTTTGTTAATTGAAATGTTTTATACAGGGATCACCAGTTCCATCAGTATTAATATGTTCACCTCACAAAGATTTTCTATAAGACGTGGTGTCAGACAGGGATGTCCGGTCTCCACACTTTTATTTATTTTGGTTTCTGAATTATTATCATTGAGTAATATGTACAACCAGGATTTGAAAGGCATTTACATTTTTGACAGGGAGATTGAAAAGCTCTCAATTAGCAGATTGTAACGTCTAGGTTCACTTCTGGAAGGCACAGGATTATCAAATACGTAGATTTATTGATAAACACTTACATGGATGAACACAGGAAGGACATGGGGTAAAAGCAAGCATCAAACGAGAATACGGGACCACGAATAACTAAACACAGGGACTATAAATACACAGGGGATGATTAAACAGATTACATACAGGGGTGAGACACAGGTGGAGGTGATGAACATGACATGGCGGGAAACAGAACAAAGAAGCACATGGGGAAGGTCACATGACAAAAACATAAGCACATGAAAGACAGAACCTGACAGTACCCCCCCCCCCCCCCCCCCCCTTAAAAGGGGCATCCTCATGCCTAAACAAAATAAAAGGTGAGAGGAGGTGGTCAGGGAAGAGTCTGTGAGGGAGGAACCAGGGGATGAGTTGGAGGGCGTGGAGAGGAGGCGGTGGCCTGGGAGGAGTCACAGGAGAGAGGAGCCAGGAAGGTAGGTGAAGCAGGAGGTGTAGGACCCAGGTGGAGCTGGTGGACTGATGGTCCACGAAGGAGAGAGCCAATGTAGAGCCGTTGGGTCAGAGGGCCGTGGCGGAGTCCGTAGCTCGGAGGGCGGAGGAGATGACGTCGGGCCACAACCTCTGGTCAGAGAAACAGGTAGGTAGTCCCTCGGTGAAACCTCCGAAGCTGGAGGGTGAGCCGGGGGACTGGCTGACTGTAGCCGCACTGGAAAAGGCAGAATAGTTGTGGTTGATGACGTCAGCTGAGGTGTCGAGGGTGGATTGGGTGGGATGCTGCTCATGCCTCTGGAGCTATCGTCCTCGGGGATTAACAGGGCTGAAAGGCTGTCTGGCATCAACGGGAGGGGCGTGACTTCGCTCCAGAAGTCGATGAGCAGTATTTCAGGGTCCAGTCATAGCTCACCCTCTGCTGTGGGTTGGTGGGCAGGACTCTCACTCGGTCCCTCCATGTCCACCAGGACTCCCACATTCAGCGTTGTTGCCAGCTCACACACCTGGTCAGATGGTTTTATTGAGCTCCTCTTGCTCGGGGTGTTCCACTTAGTCGCTATCGATGGCTCACATACCACAGCTGACTCTCTGTCTGCAGTGGGCTCTGCCATATGCTCCCTGCAGATGGTTGTTGGGCTGGTCACTAGATCAGGAGTGGCACAGATGAGTTCTTCCTTATCACAGGCGATGAACTATGAACTGCTCGCCAGTGTCCACTCCATGTAGGTGGCAAGATCGCCTCGAGGACCATCTTTGGACGACGTTCAGATTGAAATTGTAGAACCCGCAGACACAGAACCCACGTTATCCAGCCAGCTGAATTGTTGTGCCAGGAATGTGTTCTCTATGGTCCTAGAGGCTGCTTTCCCCCTGCTTCATCATCAGGATGAGGAACTCAGGGGTGTGAATGGTGTCCATAGGGTAAAAAAGGGGAAGGAAAAGAAAACACTGGCAAAAAGACTATAAAATAAAACGGTAAAACACGCCACAGCTTTTTTCTGTTTAGGTCCGGTATTATGTAACACCTGGGTTCACTTCAGCAAGGCACAGGATCGCAGGTTTCTCAAATACATAGATTTATTGATAAACACTTACATGGATGAACACAGGAAGGACATGGTGTGAAAACAAGCATCAAACGAGAATACCGGACCATGAATAACTAAACACAGAGACTATAAATACACGGGGGATGATTAAACAGATTACATACAGGGGTGAGACATGATGACATGGCGCGAAACAGAAAAGGAGCTCATGGGGAATGTCACATGACAAAAACTTAAGCACATGGAAGTCAGAACCTGACACAGATGACACCACACATCAAAAAAATCAGTGTACATTTAACTCAATTTGAGTTTAACTTGACACTCCTTGGGTGTACATATGACTCCCTCCATTCTGGAGTTAAAATAACACTTTCTAAAGTGTGAAATTTGTACATTACTCTCAGAGTTCATTTTAACACAGTAATTAACACAGTATTCTTACATTGAACTGGAGTGTGTGTTACCCTTCAAAGTGTTAATATATTACTTTTTTCCTATATTATTATGTGACAGATAACAGTGATCAAATATGTTGAAAATAGTTTTAATGTATTAAATGTTCATTAATCCTTTCAGAAATAATTTCAATACGTTCAACTCTTTGCATTTTAAAATGCAACAAGACATATTTCAAGTTTAAGTAAAACATACTGGTTTGATCACTGTTTGTCTGAAAAAAACCATTCGAGTAAAAAACTGGACTTCCCATCACTAGTGGGAAATACACTGCATATTGGATTAAAAGTTTACCACTGAACCCCCCCCCCTCTAAAATATACGCTCTTTCACACTCGTGGATTAAAATGTACTCTGGTTTTAACACTGAACAACATAAAAAAAATCACACTGTATATTTAACACTGGAATTTTTGCTGTGCACACTTTTTTAAGAGATAAAAATCAACTTTCCAAAGCCACTCATATAGTTAAACTCTTTTCATGTGCATCTGGGCTAAAACTAAACATATCCAAATGTGGAATAATGTCTATGCATAAATGTAATGACAAAATAATCAAAGGTATTCCAGGTTAAGGCTCAATAAAGTATCTAGGCATTTACATAGCCAGGCAGCATCTTAATTTTAGATTGAAGAGAACACAAAATATTTTTAATCTTTGGTTACAAAGAGATATATCTCGGTAGGGTTCTTCTGTCAAAAGCGAAAGGTCTTTCTCATTTTGTCTACCCTTCACTTTCCTTGTTTACAAATGATGGTAATATTTAAAGCATTAATAAACTTCCCTTTAACTTTATATGAAAAAACAGGCCCCACAAAAAAAAAAAGCTGTGATGTCACAATGTAGAAGTGAGGGGGGACTTGAAGCCATAGACTTTTTTTTTTAGATCTGTCTATGCATTTAGAATAAATTGGCTAAAAAGATGCTTGTTAAACCCAAATTCTATATGGTTTTTCATTCCTATGTTTAATCAAATCGGTGGTCTCCCCTTTATTTTAAAATATAATTTCTTGCATAGTAAACTTTTGGTTAAATTAGCCAGTTTTCATCAGCAGGCTCTTCTTGCATGGAAGTCGTGTTACCTTTACACTTCTCACCTCACAAAATAATGGAATAATATATAACTGTTAGAAATATATCGTTTTTTTTTATATATATACTAATTGGTTTGATAGAGGCTTAATTTATTTCTTTTCTTTATTTGATGATTTTGGTAACTGTCTTATGAACGCTTTATGACTTTCCTATTCCCTTCAAAGAATATAATATTGTTCTTAGAGCTATCCCCACACGTTTAATGCATCTTGTCAAAAGTCATACAATACAATACAAAAAATATGAAGGAATTAGCATTATTGCTGGACGGCATTAATATTCATGATAAACGATGTAATAATAAACATATTCATCTAATTCTTCAGCATAGAAGGCAAATTTCATTGGGTTGCATTAATTGATAATATAGACTGGAGAAAAGCTTGGTTGTTGCCTTATAAATACTTTCTTCCTGATTAAACTAAAGAAATCCACTTTTAAATGCTGCATAAAATATGTCTGGCTAACTAATTTGTTTTCAAATATGTTGATATTCTGAGTAATTGTACATTTTGTGGTAGGGATGATGAAACTAATACATTTATTTTTGTACAGTATGTGTCAATTTGTCCAGAAATTTTGGTTTGACTTGTATCATTATTTAAACACTCCTCCTACCTTTGCACAATCTTTTTAAAATAAATTATTTGTTAATACTTAGAATCTGCACATACATCTAAAAAATTTATCTTAAACTTTTTTTATCTTGGTTGGAAAATGTTTTATACCTAAACAAAAATGCAGGGCTTCAATCCCTACTTTTCGACATTTTCTGATAGAAGTTGACTCACTGCTGAAATCTTTCCATAACAACAAAAAAATGTGTCAGATTCTTGGTACTATATATGAAGAACTGTTGTCTATGACGCTGATTTCTGTTCATAGCTAATACAACCTGTTTATAATGTTCATAGTACATCCATTTGTAAATATCACCATAGTTTTTCTATAACTGCACTTTATAACTTTTACCTGTATCCTGCACTTGCTGCTATTGCACTCCTGGTTAGGCCTAAACTGCATTTCGTTTCCTTGTACTTGTACATGTGTAATGACAATAAAGTTGAATCTAATCTAATCTAATCAAATCTAATTTGCTTTAGATAGCTTTCCTGTAATGCTCTTAATTTATTTATTTTCACACACCTTTAGACCATTGTAATTTACTTACCCCTTTCTTTGTTTTGTTAGTCTTTTTTCTTTCTTCAGTTAATGTAGCTTGTATTTTCCCTCTTTTGTATCTGTCTTATATTGATCTTCTGATTGTGGTTGTATGTTTTCATTTATGAACTTTAAGGAGAGGGCATATTACTTGGAAAATACCATGTACATTTTATAAAGGAGATTAAACATTCTACGCTGTGTAACATTAAAAACAGAAAAAGCTAAAAAAAACAAAAACATATGAAGCATTATGCAAATTTCATTTGATTAAATAAATGTTTTTTTATTTATATCATTATTATCTTACATAATTATTTATTTTACCCCTGGCATTTGTTTATACTTTGATTGTATAACTAATATAATTTCTCTCATTTTTATTTAGTTTTATTTGTTCATACTAAGTTTGTACATATTTACAATAAAAAACATTATAAATAATAAAAAATAAACATTTAAATGAAATTTTTTTTACTTTTTTTATTTAATTTAATTTTGTATACAATTTATTCTGTATTTTTATTATTATTATTTTATTTTTTGTGGTTGTTTGCATGTTCCTGTTAAACTCTGCAAAAAAATAAAAATAAAATAAATAACTTGACTTTAACCCTTAAAATGACTTTAACGTGGAAACTAACTTATTCTTTTAATGAAGTGTCTTAAAGCTGTAATAAAATATAAAAGCTCTATCTATTTTAAATTGTTATTAGGATTTTTTTGACATTTTTTACTTGAATTCTTTTCAATTATTTTCGGAACTTTTGTTTTGATGCCTGTTTTCCTCTAATTGTAATTTACAAATGCACAAAAAAAAAGACTTTAACATGGATGGCAAATTTATTAAAAATAAAAAACCTGAAAAAATCACATGTACATAAGTATTCACTGCCTTTGTTTAATACTTTGTTGATGCACCTTTGGCAGCAATTACAGCCTCAAGTCTTTTTGAATATGATGCCACAAGCTTGGCACACCTGTCTTTGGGAATTTTTGCCCATTCCTCTTTGCAGTATATCTCAAGCTCTATCAGGTTAGATGGGAAGCGATGGTGTACAGCCATTTTCAGATCTCTCCAAAGATGTTCAATAGGATTTAGGTCTGGGCTCTGGCTGGGCCACTCAAGGACATTCACTGAGTTGTTGTTAAGACACTCCATTGATTTTTTGGCAGTGTGCTTTTGGTCATTGTCCTGCTAGGAGATGAAGGTTTTCATTCAGGATGTCTCTGTACATTGCTGCATTCATCTTTCCCTGACTAGTCTTCCAGTTCGTACTGCTGAAAAACATCTCCACAGCATGATGCTGCCACCCCATGCTTCACTGTAGGGATGGTACTAGCCTGGTGATGAGCGGTGCCTGGTTTTCTCCAAACGTAATGCCTGGCATTCACTCTAAAGAGTTCAATTTTAGTCTCATCAGACCAGAGAATTTTGTTTTTCATGTTTAGAGAGTTCTTTAGATGCCTTTTGGCAAATTCCAGGCAGGGAGTGGCTTCCGTCTGGCCACTCTACCATACAGGCCTGATTGGTGGATTGCACAGATGGTGGTCTTTCTGTAAGGTTCTCCTCTCTCCACAGAAGAAGGCTGGAGCTCAGGCAGAGTGACCATCGGATTATTGATCACCTCTCTGACTAAGACCAGCTCTAGGAAGAGTCCTGGTGGTTCCAAACATCTTCCACTTACAGATGATGGAGGCCACTGTGCTCACTGGAACTTTCAGAGCAGCAGAACATTTTCTGTAATCTTCCTTAGCCTTGTGACTCGAGACAATCCTGTCTCAGAGGTCTACATACAATTCCTTTGTCTTTATGCTTAGTTAGTGCTTTGACATGCACAGTCAACCCTGGGACCTTATATAGACAGGTGTATGCCTTTTCAAATCATGTCCAATCAACTGAATTTACCACAGGTGAACTCCAATGAAGCTGCTGAAACATCTCAAGAAAAATCAGTGGAAACAGAATGTACCTGAGCTCAATTTACAGCTTCACGGCAAAATCTGTGAATACTGATGTACATGTGATTTTTCTTTTTTTTCTTTTTTTTCTTTTTTATAAATTTGCACTTTTGAGGAAATACATTTACTTAATCCAGTTTAGAATTAGGCTGTAACATAAACAAAATGTGGAAAAAGTGAAGCGCTATGAATACTTTCCGGATGCTCTGTAGATAATTTCTTCCAGTCCTTTTCGATTTCAAGATATTATTACTATAAGCATAAAACTAATACCCCAAAGAACTATTAATTTCTTATTTTTGTTTGGGAAATATTTTATTGGTAAACGCAGCCTTCTTTTTTGTCTCATTAAAATAGATGTATAAAACTCTTAGACTGGTTAAAAACAAGAAAAGTGATGGATTTTTGGAATATTATAATTATTTTGTAAATATAACTGATGCATTAGTCTTATGCTTAATGTATTTTTTTTATTTTATTTTATATTTATTTCTTTTCTACTGTTTCATGTGCATTTATATTAGGGTAACAGCAAGAGGGTTTCTGGTCGAGTCCTGGCTGTGTCAGTTGGCATATCTGTGTGGAGTTTGCATGTTCTCCCTGTGGTCACGTACATTTCCTCTGGGTGCTCTAGTTTCCCCCACAGTCCAAAGACATGGGATATAAATACCCATAATAAATAAGAGACTGGGGACGCAGTGGCGCAGTATAGTGCTGTCGCCTCACAGCAACAAGGTCGCTGGTTCGAGCCTCGGCTGGGTCAGTTGGCGTTTCTGTGTGGAGTTTGCATGTTCTCCCTGCATTCGCGTGGGTTTCCTCCGGGTGCTCCGGTTTCCCCCACAGTCCAAAGACATGCAGTACAGGTGAATTGGGTAGGCTAAATTGTTCGTAGTGAATGAGTGTATGGATGTTTCACAGAAATGGGTTGCAGCTGGAAGGGCAACCGCTGCGTAAAACATGTGCTGGGTAAGTTGGCGGTTCATTCTGCTGTGGCGACCCTGGATTAATAAAGGGACTAAGCCAAAAAGAAAATGAATGAAATAACGAATAAGGGACTAACCGAAGCAAAATGAATAAATGCATGTGTTTATATTATAATTTAAATTTGACTGAATTTGCTCTGTTAAAAAAATATTATTGTTACTATCACTGTCGTTTTACTGTGTATGTCTTTTATAGAAGAATAAATAAAAAAAAATAATAATAAAAAGACTTGGACATGGATATTTTGCTGTTGTGGTTGTTTCATCGTCTCTGTTTCATTTGAAAAATATACTGTTTGAAAGAGATATAACTGTTTCATTTCTATGTTTCTGTATAAGATTTGGCAACAACAACAACAAACACTTTTACTAGATTAATTAATTGTAATAAATTGACTAACATAAATTACATTCAGAACTTTAGCTTTTTTAATAATGAACAAACAGACATTAACTGAGGAAAAGAAGCAAGCAAAAAGCAACAAAATGAAAGAACCAACTCACAAAAAAACTATTACAAAATACAATATAGCATCAAGTTCATCTGTGTTGTCTTATTTTTGTGTATTTCAATGTATCTTTAATCTATCTGAGAATATATTGATTAGAGAAAAACAAACTATTCCTTTTTGTATAGGCTCAGGGTTTCTGCAGACTTCACCATCAAAAACATGACTAAATTGTTTAGAAAATTACAGGATTTTAACTCCTTAATTGCCAAATTCACAAATGTTGTCACTCTCACACTCAGACACACATGCGCACACCTTAACTTGCTGTTTTACTCCATAGAAAATCCAGAAACTAAGCTTCTTTGCAAAGGCCTATCTAAAGAGTGCTAACTGATGACCAACAGTAAAAATGACAAATTTTACCTTCAAAAATGCATGATTATATGGTGTCATGGTTTTGCAATAAAAAAAAGTGATCATAATGGAAGTCAATGGGGCAAAAACAGCCACCAACAGTAAATTAGGGAGAAAAAAAATAAAATTAATCAAAAACAATGCATCAAAAAGGCAATGTTGTTTCACATGTCCAAGACTTTGATAAAAGATTTAAAAAATCCAGTCCACAATTACTTTTTATATTGAAAATGCGTTATTTATTTATTTATTTTTTACCAAATCAGTGACATCATTTACAAATTTGACAATTAAAGAATTAAAATCCTGTAATTTTCTAAACGATTTAGTAGTTTTGATCAAGACTGAGGTTGATTTTTGCTAAGAAATTTGTACATAAACAGTACATAAGGGTTAACATCAATAAAAAAAATGTACAGAATATTCTCAAAGCGTATTTGTTTCCCAAGAAATAACCAAAGTGGAAATAAATGTAAAAAAAACCCCTTTGATTTTGGGGTTATATTTTGTAAAGCCACACCCTATAACTGTAAAGACACATCAAATCACCAAAACAATGGACTTTTTTGCAAACATGAAAAAAGTCATCTAGTTTTCTTAATTCTTGTAGTAGAAGGTTTTATTTTCAGCAGTTGAGCACCATAAATAAACTGCATTTTGAACACAATTCAAAGTTTAGATAATTAGGTTCATCTTTGTTCTTTTTTTTTTGGTATACCAGATCTGCTGCGTCCTCCTCGGTTTAGTTGTAGGAAATGAAAGGACGTCTAGTGCCGTTAGTGTAAGTGTATTATCAACCGAGGGCCAGGCAGAGCCACTGCAACACACAAAACAACACATCTATAATCTCGTTTCATCAGGAGGAATATACTGAAATCTACATCTAAACGTGCATCACCTGCAGGATATCCAGTTCGATTTTCCCTGTGTTCTTCTTATCGAACAGTTGAAACATTTCTGCGTAGAGCACAGATGAAAATATCACAATAAACCAAACTTCAGTTTACTCCAAACATTTCTGCACTGACAGCTCTCTGAGAGATTGTGTGTTAACAAATATGTACAGTATATGGCAATGTTGGGCAGCAGTGGTTAGCACTGTCACCTCACAGAAAGAAGGTTTCTGTGTTTCGCTGGTTTGAGTACCGACTGGGCCAGTTGGCATTTCTGTGTGGAGTTTGCACGTTCTCCCTGTGTTTGCGTGGGTTTCCTCCAGGTGCTCCGGTTTCCCCCACAGTCCAAAGACATGCAGTACAGACGAATTGGATTAACTAAATTGATCGTAGTATATGAGTGCGCGTGTGAGTGTGAGAGGGTATATGTGTTTCCCAGTACTGGGTTGTGGCTGGAAGGGTATCCATCGCAAAAAACATATGCTGGAATAGTTGGCGCTAGATTCTGCTGTGGTGACCCCTGTTAACTAAGGTATTAAGTCGAAGGAAAATGAATGAATGAATGAATGAATGAATGAATGAATGAATGAATGGCAATGTTAATATGTTTGGTCTTGGCAGCATAAACCTGCTAAGCTGCTGCTGCTTTGATTATTGGTGCAGAGAGAAAGTGCAAAGACTTTTACTGTCAGTATATTTATAAATATGCTGTCTGAAAATATAACACATGCATGTTGCAGACATAACATACACGTATCCCCCTATAACAAATCTATACACAGGTGGAGCTAGGGTTAAGGAGGGATCCAATAACATGCTAACGAAAACAACACTGAGCTGTTTTAGTGTTCAGGAGCAAGCTTATTGGCTACTGAGGCGGCAGCAACCAATCAACTGTGCTATCTAGTTGGAAGAAGATTGGATAGGACTTATTAGCCTTCACCCAATAAAGCTTTAAGACAGAGCTTTGTATTAAACTGGATATACTTACTGAAGAGCAGCTCAAGGCGGATCAGGCAGCTGACGAAGCTATCAACGTCAATGAGGTATTCCTGGTTTGCATATCGTGCAATCAACACCTCGAGTACATCATTGTTCAACTGAAACCCTGTGCAGAAAGACACATACAATATGTTATGCACTTATTATTTTTTTTTACCAGAAAAGCATTCTTAAAATCCTTTTTAACTCAAAATTGACAATATTCATTTTGCTCGCGCACACTGCTATTCTTTATGTAAACAAATAATCTGTGAAACGTTCATCTCCATTTGTTTTTGCATCTGGAATGTCGGTGCTTCTCTGATGATGTCAGTTTGATGGTTCAGCCAAAATATTCTTAAGCACACTTCTCTTACCATTTGCTATGGGAATGATGTGCAATATTCAGTTTCAGATTGAAGTACATTAACATACTGGAATAAAAGTCATCTTAGCAACTTCCGGTTCACGCTGACTTTAATTCATCTTCCTCAAAAGTCTCATTACCTGCTTCTTTCACAGCATCTCGCATCTCAAGAGAACTCATAGTGCCTGAGTTGTCTGAATCGCGGTGCTTAAAGATTTCCTGGTAAGGTATGACAGAAAAGTAAACACATTTGGTAATTAAAAGGGATAGTTCACCTAAAAAATCATATAAATTGCATATAAATT
>CAIGQZ010032594.1:24277481-24297045 GCA_903798205.1 Danio tinwini | reverse complement strand
AATATATATATATATATCAATATATATATATCTATATATATATATATATATGACAATTCTGTCATCATTAACTTTCCCTTCACTTGTTTCAAAGATTTTTCAACACAAAGAAGATATTTTGAAGAATGCTGGAAAACACTGACTTTCATAGTGTTTGACTTTCCTACTATGGATGTCAATGGTTACCAGTTTTCAACATTTTTTAAAATATCTTCATTGAGGTTTAGTACCATCTGACATGGAGGTAAACAACAGCTTTAACATCAATAATAATGATAATTATTATTATTATTATTAAAGTAATTCATTTATATTTGATCGAAATATACATTTTACCAAATATTTCTGGATCTTCATCCACAGTGTGTGAAATTCCAGAAGGCCGAGTTTTCCGCTGCCATCTTTCTGCACTAGGGTCAAGGGTTATAATGCTTAATGGTGCAAAGTACACTATAAAAAGGAATATAGACAGGTAGCCATGATTTTAAATGAGTTCCTTCAATAGTATCTGTAGTTTCCATTCAATAATCCAGATAGGTAAGGATACATCTAGCAGGCTGATGATGTGACGACAGGTTTCCAAACTGAATCCGTCCATCTTCAGATTAGATCCTGAGGTGAGAATAATCAGCAGGATGGTGAAACTATTTCAAGGCAGTTTCCATTGCGAAATTCAGGCATTTAAAAAATGTCAATAAAAGTGAGTTAATGCGTTTTCTTACGTTTCGAGACAACGGTGTTCAGGACCTGCTGGAGCTCCAATACAGAGACCTCAGAGTCCTGCAAAATGAAGACAAGGTCATGCTTGTTGGGAAAAATCATGATAATGACTCAAATTAATACTGAGCTGTTGTGACTTACACTTCCAGCAACCTGACTGAAGAGGCGTTTGAAATGTGGATCTATATCTTTCTCAGATATGAAATGCTAGGAAGGGAAAAAAATGCACTTTGAATTTTTATATAGAAAATAGGAACACGGTGCTTTTAATTTGTTTTCTATAATGTATAATGCTACATTATTGCTCCAAAATTGTATAATGACATTAGTATGAGGTAGTTGTATTCTGTTAAGCTGGTTTACGAGGACATGTCTTGTGTCCTCATAAATCAAAATGCTTAAAAATCATACTTTAAGAGGTCGTTTGGCTTTCGGATTTTGCAATTTCTTGGTTTCCAGATTGAGTTTGAGCTAGGGTAAGGGTAAGTCCATATAATGAGCAATTTTAACAGTACAAAACACAATATGCCTATGTAGTCCTTCATACACTATTTCAAGAGTTCACACTTAGATATCGCTTGACGCTATAAGCAGGTTTGTCATGGTGTCCCGGGAGAGAACCTTGAGCTTAGCGATAATTGAGCCCAGGGCTCCCACCTGGTCAATAAGCATATAAGGGGGTCCGAGAATGCGAATGAGAGACCAGCCACAATCAATCATATCACGTGCTCCTCTCAAAATTATATACAAATATTTTTGTGAGTGTGTCTGTAATTTGTACTTTGAAATACTAAATAAAAGGTAACCTCACCTTTTTCACATCTGCACTGATCTCTGTACCAATCTGGCTGCAGGGATGAAAATCAGAAACACATTCATTATTCACTTGGATGCAAAAACTAACTTTTTTGGTCAGACAAACTAGACGTCTATCCTGTGCAACACTGACACAGTGTGGTCTAAATTCAAACTGCATAAAGCCATGTTTTAAAACTAAAGCCCAGCTCATGCTGTGTGATTTACAAAAATCCTATACAATTAATTGTAGCTTGTCAGACTTCACAAACATGAACCCCATGTCACAATGTAAGATCTAAGTTGTCATAATTTCAGACTGGCGGTGCGTTCCAAACGAGATATATGGAAATCATGGCTGCCCTATTGAAGAGTCATTCCAAACAGAAGTGATCAAAATCGGTCGCTTCGAAGGCGCCTTTGGAATGAAAGACACTACTGGAAATTAGCAGGGAAGCTGTTTGGTGTCACACACTGCACTCAGTTTGAAGGGCTCATTTCTATCCTCTAACCTCTTCAGAGGGACCCTTCGAAGGGATTAGGGCATAAGGATGAGCCCTTCATATTGAAATCCACCCAAGAAATCCCCACATACAAGACTCATCTGGAGTTTGACGTCATCAATCCAACACTTTCAATAACTCGTGCTCCGAAATGAAACCTCACAGCAAACATGAAACAATCTGCCGTGTTAATTTTACTCAAAGCATGCCTTGATAACAAAACTAGAAAAAAAAATGCTTCAACATTTCCTCATGAAGTCTGATTGTGGAAAGCACCTAACCCCTATTGCTCCTCGGGCATGGGAAGCAATAGCTGCCCACTGCTCCGGGTGTAAGCTCACAGTGTGTGATTGTGTGTGTGTGTCTCACTACACACTCAAAATGTGTGTGTGCACTTCAAAGCAGAGAACCAATCTTGAGTATGGGTAAAACTTGACAATGTTCACTTCACTCACTCACTCACTCACTCACTCACTCACTCACTCACTCACTCACTCACTCACTCACTCACTCACTCACTCTCATATTAAGACAACTGAGATCTTACAGTGTGAAATGGGGATCATGTTCATACAGTCTGACAAGCTTTGCAAAGTGCTATTATAATTTGTGAGCCTGGCTTGAAAAAGAAAAGAAAAAACTAGTACAAACCTAGCATCTGCCTCTTTTTCTGCGAACACCCGCAGAATGAAACTTCCTTTGCGGTGCGGTTCAAAAGTGGAGGGGATGATGATGTATTCACCCGGAGGCAGTTTGAAGCGCTCGCTCACTTCTCGCAGGTTGATGAAGGTGTTGCTCCCAGCAACAGAGCGCTGACGCAGCAGGACATCAGGGCCCAGATGAATATTGCTGCGACCCTTTAACTGCAAACACAATCATGGATTAAAATGTACCTGAACATTTACAAAGGCTCATTTTATATTAGAAATATGTATAATATGCAGCACCTAACATGACATGGTGATGCTAAATGTTGAAAAGGTGGGAATAACATTTCTTAGTGTCAAGGTTTTCTCACAACACATTTGTAGTGTCTTGCAAAAGTATATATGGTTTGTGCTAACTTGAAGATTTGATCGGTTACACGTATATCTGATACTCAGATGTAAACAACTGCATTAAATACATATTTACTAAATATATTTTTTGCCTATTTCTGCTGTCTAAGCCACTGACAGACCACTGCTAAATCATATACAAAGACTTAGTATGCATGAAAGAGTGCAATATTATGACAAACTGAGCTTAATATGTGGTAAAACAAAAACAACTTTTGTTCTTCAGACAGGTTTTTTCCTATCTTCAGCTTTATTTGTAATGACAATCAAAATGTTTTTTTTTACACTCTACCCAAGTAAAACTTCTCAAAACATGGCAATAATTGATCATTTTCAGCAGCAATCATCAGCTAATTTTTTGCTAATTTTTTTTAGGTGAGTGCTTCCCTGCTGAAAAAAAAATAGCTTAAACTAGCCTATAAGCTGGTTGGCTGGTTTTAGCTGGTCGAGGGTTTTTGGTCATTTCCAGGCTGGTTTCCAGCCATTTTCCAGCCATTTTCAGCTGGTCAAGCTGGTTTTAGCTAGTCAACTCAAAGCCTGACCAGCTAAGACCAGGCTGGAAATGACTGGAAACCAGCTTGGAAATGGCCAAAACCTCTCTAAAACAAGGCTGGTCGACCAGCTAAAACCAGCCAACCATCTTAGGCTGGTTAAAGCTGGATTTTTCAGCAGGGATTGTTTACATTCTTTGCTTCCAATATGGCTGACTGATGTTGCACCTTGAAAAAACTCTATCCCTATTCCTCACTCAAATTTGGTTTTCTCTCACAAATGTTTTGCGATCTCCCAAGAAACTTTAGGATCTCTCACAAAACTATTGTGTTGTCCAATTCAAAAGTTCTGCAACCAAAAGCAAACATTTATTGGAGAATTCATAATGTATATTTTGCAAGAAATGCTAAATCACTGAACTATAAGTCTCACTATAATCTCCATTTCTTTTTTTTTTTTTTTACCATGATCATGTCCCTTTAGGGCATACAGTAAGTCTCAAAGTTGATTCCTGGAGGACCACATCTCTGCACAGTTTTGCTCCAAACCTAATCAAACACAACTGATCCAACTAATCAAGGTGTTCAAGACTACTAGAGACTATTAAACAGGTGTGAGTTGAAGCTACAGTAAACTATGCAGAAGCTGCGGCCTTCCAGGAATTGAGTTTGAGACCATTGCTTTAGGGGCTCTCTGAAAAAAAAGACTGGTTAAACAAAAGGTGTCAAGTTACTCTTGTGTTCAAGAAGAATGGAGCTCATAAATACCTCATCTGGAACCTGAAAAACACAAAAACATTTGACATTATTTAGCATTCACAAGCTGTCGCATGCAATATCACTTGATTCAGAAGTATTAGTGATGACACTGAGGAACTGACCTTATAGATGGCGAAGCCGATGGTGTTCAGGTCTCGTCCAAATCGCTTGTCCTTACGACCATCTTTCTGTATCAAACCCACCAGGAATGTGCAGCCATTCACTCCATCATGAGGATCATCATCTATTTCCTCCAGCTTGATCATAAACTGAGGGTTTGAGCAGAACGTCGCTGGATAGAAGAAACCAAACAGTTGGACAGTGCAAATAAAGCTTGTCTTTAAGCACATTGTGGATGATTTGATTTACCAGGGTTGTTCCTGCAGCCTCCTGCAGTGGAGCCCACTCTCCAGTTGCCTTCAAACTGACTGTAGCTCCAGCGATTCACTTCTTCACTCGAAAGAGTGTCAGGAGTCAGATTACAGATCTCCAACTTGGAGAACTGCTGTATGAAGTCAGAATAGGCCATCCTGAGAAGACAAGGAGGATTCATTACTCAAGTTACATGCTGAGTTGGAGTAAAGGAATAAAAGTCTCTCTTACCAAAATTCTCCATCTTCAGCTGAATAATCTAGCTTAGCTTTCTCTTCCGGTCGGACACTGTCCCACTCTTTGGAACTGAAAAATACATTTTTTACAGTATTTTCAAGATTCTATCCACCTTTTTCAATATGTGTGTTATGATTTCCAGTGATCTAGCAGTTACAGATTGCTGGAGAACTACAAGTCTGTCACTGAACCCGAACTACAACTCTCAGTAGACCCTTTTCACATGACATCAGGTGGTGTCGGGTTTCACTCCACACAGAACTCCCCATAGAGAATTCAAGAGTTCACACTTAGCTGATGATTGATTATAAAGCTTGTTTGGCATGCTGTCCCGGGAGAGAACCCTAAGCTCATGAGATCCTCGAGCCCGGGGCTCCCTCCCGTTGCAAGGCGAGAAGGGAGATCGAGCTCAGGTAGATCTCGAGTACTCCCCCATCGTAGTGATTAAAGAGAAGATAGTAGTTCTCTTTAACGAGATAGGTACTAGATAGGGAGCAAGTCTATAGGGTTTGTTTATTAATAACTTAGGTTGCATGTTTTTAATCGGTGGGAGGAAACCGGAGTACCTGGGGGAAACCCACGTGAGCACAGGGGGAAAACGTGCAAACTTCGCACAGAAATGCCCGCTGGTTGGTAAAGCCTAGAACCATTGACATTCTTGCTGTGAGGCAACAGTGCTAAGCGCTGGGCCACCGTGTCACCCATCTAGGAAAGAGGAGGAGTAGAGGTGGATGTGGGGATTCTTCAATAGCAAAGATAGCAGTGATATGAAACCTGGGGTATTTATAGTAGCTTAGGGATCATCTGATTGGTGCGTAGTGAATTGGATAATGTGGGTCCAGCCGCTAGCAATCATAAGCACGTGATCCTCTCGAAATTAGTTTATAAATAAACTTCACTTCATCCAGTCAGCTGTATATTTACTACAGATATGGTTAGTCACTACAGCTGTTTTCTAACAATAAGACGACTGCATTTTAATCTTATAATTAAAATGCAGTCGTCTAATTAGTATTATTAGATTATTTGAAATTATTTGTAATTTATTATTAATTAGGGTAAAAGGTAAACAGATATTAAATTAAACCACCCAGTATGTGGTGGCAGGACACTGTCTAAAGGTCTTTGTTCATTCAAACGAGGAAACTGAAAAAAAAAACATTAATGGATCAGTAAATAATAAATGATGAAACTGATTGCATTTATAGATGAAATACCAGATAAAATGAGAAAATTTAATAAAGAATTGTACTCATGCTGGAACATTCACATAGCAAATAATATACATTTATATTCATAGCAGCGTCAAAGTAAAAATAATTCCATAATTGAGGAAATAAACTGAATTAATAAGTGAAAAGGTTGCAAACATATAATTTTCTTGATAAACACTAACATATTCCTAATCTTAATAACTTAAACATTTCTAACTCAGAAAACAGTTCAGTATTGAAAGAGAACAATTTGGACACATGTTTAACAGGCTTAAATCACAATGTGCAATGTTAATATTTTCACTTGTACATTTTCCAGAGAAGTATCCCATACATTCAAAGGTAAACTGGAACTAAAAATACACTGCGTTGCCGATAGGGAGAAGTGAAGTGACATCATTGTGAAAAGGGTCTAGACTCTAGTCCACTCTTGCCACAGCTAACAGTCATCCAGAAACGCACACACACATACACACAGCTAAAACTCATCTTCATTGATTACCTGGACTATACACTGCAAAAAATGATTTTTTTTACTTTTGATAATAATGATTTTTTGTCTTGGGTCTAGTCCAAATATCTAAAAATTCTTAAATCAAGAAGCAAAACAAGCAAAACATAATGTCTTGTTTTCAGAAATAATATGCCAATATTACGTCAGTTTTTCCTTAAAACAAGCAAAATAATCTGCCAATGGGGTAAGCTAAATAATCTTGTTTTTCCTTTCGACATAATATTATTTTGCTTACCCCATTGGCAGATTATTTTGCTTGTTTTAAGGAAAAACTCACTTTAATATAACAAATTATTTCTTAAAACAAGAGAAAATGTTTTGCTTGTCTAGAAAATTATTTTTGATTTAAGAATTTTTTTGATAATTGGACTAGAAACAAGACAAAAAAATTAACACACCACACTTTCACACAAACATTGCTGAGTCTTGTAAACTGTTGTTGATCTTGTCCTGTTTTTGATCTTTGCTTTGTTTTACTGTTTAGGCTTTTTTGCTGCCTGTCCTGACCATTCACCTGTACTCTGACTATGCTTTTGGATTATCTACATGCTACTGTTTGTTCCTGTTTTGACCTTGGCCTGCCTGACGATTCTCTTAAAATGCATTTGGATCCTTACCTCTCTTGTAACCCGATTCATTACAATGTGAAAGGGAATCTTTTCAAAGTTAGCAAAATAAGAAGAAAATAAAAACAAGGCTAAATCCAAAAGCTTAGGCAGCTGATTTGATCAGTGGCTGCAGACGTGTCATCACTTACCCACAGGTACAGTTTACTAACAAGGTGAGATAATACAGTGTTTTTGACCATTTTCCAGGATATGTGTAAATAAGGATTGTTTTGAAAAGTGCAAGGGAAAAAATTTTGATGATTTATAATAAAGCGTGTTTGGCATGTTGTCCCAGGAGAGAGCCCTGAGCTCAGAATATCCTCGAGCCTGGGGCTTCCTTCTGTTTGAAAGGCGAGAGGGAAGTTTGAGCTCAGGTAGGTCTCGAACTCCCCTGCTTGTGAACGTGTTAAAAATAGCTGAGAGATATAGCTGGCTAAGAGTTTGTCTTATGATGCCACTTTGGATCAGTCAGTTTACTTATAATGCATGTCTTTGGACGGTGGGAGAAATGGGAGAACATGCAAACTTCGCACAGAAACGCTGAGTGGCCCAGTTAAGGCTCGAACCAGTGGCGTTCTTGCTATGAGGCAACAGTGCTAACCACTGGGCTGCCGTGCCACCCTATCAGGAGAAGGGGGAGGAGTAGGGGTGGAAGGGGGGGATTCTTCAAGAAGTAAGTAGTGAGTTAGTATTCATCTGATTGCACGATATGTGAAGCTGATGCGGGACCAGCCATGATCAATCATAATGTGATCTTCTTGAAATTAGTTCAATTAGTTTAAGAAAAAAAACATATAAAAACTATTTCAGCAAATGTGTTTTGAACTATTATAAATAAAATAAATATTTATATATTTATTAATAAATAAATATAATAAATATATTTAAATAAATTAAAATAAATAAATAAATATACTATTATAAACAAATAAATATTTGTACAATCTAATCTGATGTGATAATTCAAAATACGCATTAAAACAGGGTGATGAAAACATGTTTATCTGTTTGGGGAAACTCACTTGTCGCTCCAGGCCCCCGTCCACTCCACCTCACCCCACGGGTTCCTGATTCGCACCAGCTGAACCAGACTGCCTCTGAAGTGAACCTGCAGGTGCATTTACAGTCAATAAACGTCCTTTGAGTTATTTCTTTTGAGTCTGTTTTGTTGTATTGATGGTGTTTTCTGACCTCCTCTGCAGCTGTGACTGAGTACGCGTGTCCCTTCACCAGCTTCAGACTTGTCACTGCCTCAGTCTCATATGAACTGGTAATCTGTGCAACAATTACACATGATTTCTTTTAGCTTCTAGACATTTTTTGTAATAAAACAGTGTAGAAAGCTTAGATTTCTACAATAATTATTATATATATCCCAGACAATAAATCACTTTTTTATATTATAATTATTAAATACATGCATTATATTTGCTGATATAAGATATAGATGCGTTTTATTAATTATTTAAAATTATTACTCAGCAAGGACACACTAAATTGATTAAAAGTGACATCAAATACATTTATAAAATTATTAAAATTTCATACACACACACACACACACACACACACACACACACACACATATATAGGAAACAGTAATGTATGATACAGCTAAAATACGGTAAAATAGAACATAGTAGAAAAAAATGCATTAATATTTCATATTTTGTTTATTTTCTGTTGTATACCTCAGTTATTTTAATAATGCCAAAAAAATCCCACTTGTATCTACTGGTATTTAGTTTGTTTCCAGACACAAAATCCACATTTAAAGTGATTCTTCAGCCAAAAGTTAATATTCTGTCATCATTTACTCTCCCTCCACTTCAACCTGAGTTGCTTTCATCTGTTGAACACAATTTATGATATACTGAGGAATGTTGGGGAAAAAACAGCTATAGACTCTTATGGTTATAGATGTCAATGGCTGCTTTGTTTCAACATTCTTCAAAGTATAATTTTGCATGCTCAACAGAAGAAAGAAATACATAAAAGTTTAGAACCACTTGAGTACCAGTAAACGATGAGGAAATTTTCATGTTTGGGTGGACTATCCCTTTAAATATGGGCGAGACAATCAAAACAAGACGCACATGCAAATTGTTGGATTTGATAAGCAAATTAGTATCCTCTAATGTGGATCTTCATAAATAAAGCCGAACGTTTGTGTTTGGTAACCATCTCCAGTAAAAGATTTAACTAAAAATGTTTGCAGTATTATGTATTGAAATGCCTTTCTTTGTGCTTTAGAAGAGTTATAAGCTCAAAATGATGATGAACAGGACTTACGTCAATAGAGCAGCCCAGTAATGATCCCAGTGCCAGTGCTTTCTGTATGAGCTTGAACAGATTGGGTGGAGGTTTGCTCAGCTCAAAGTTCTCAGTGATACCTCCAGTGAAGTCCTCAAATCCCTCAGAGGTCGAACCTCCCGTCAGCGCTTCATATGAGCCATTTAGCCTTGGAAATACAGCAGGAATCAGCAGCAGCATTATGGATGTTTGACATGTTGTGTGTTTTGTAGGATGTGGTTGCAGGCACAGTGTTTACCAAGCGATTCAGATGACTCAGAATCATGTTGTTCGTTATTGCATTTCAGGAAGTAGCAGCAGTTTATCCACACTTACTTTGCATAGGCTTTCTCCAACAGAGCGCTCCAGAACTCAGAGCCTTCGGCTGAGTGGACGAACAGTAGCTTCCCATCTCTGGTCGGCAGCCGGTCATCGATGACCACATCCACCCATTCACCATACTGCCAAAACTGAGATTTTGAGAAAAACAACAGCACGTTTACATTTTGTAATTGGTATATTATTGGCTAAAAGAGTCACAAAGTTTCCTTGTTATGCTCTTTTAAGCATTCAGATTGAGTCTTCAAGGTTTCCCACAATAGGTCTACATCTGTTAAAGATCAAATAAACAATGGAAAATCATAGCAGTTCAACTATTTTCATTCTAGTGGCTAATTCATACAATCTCATTTGCACGTTTTAATGACATTTAAGTTTAGGGGCAGAGTTAAAGTAATGTCTTATTTTGAAAATTCATAGATTTTAGTATGACAGACAATGTACCAATCAACCACTTTTTTCACCAGTGTGTAAGATATGTTATATTAGAGATGTTTTCCAATGCCATCAGGCTGAAATAACAGCCGATTTGAATGTTATCACTCAATTGAATGGGCATTATCAGTAGTTATCAGCTGATAAATATGGGGCAGTAGGGGCTGTTATCATCAATCCACATGGCTAATCAGCTATAAATCACATATGGTTGCAGCCAAAAGTTAACAAGAATTATTTATATTATTTATTACATTTCCCATTAATTGTATTTTATTCACGTCTACCCCTACCCCAACCCTAAACCCAACCGTCACAGTAATGTAAAAACAGATCTGGATCTGGAGTCTTCTCTAGTAGTATAGTTGTTTAACCACGTGGATGGATGATAACAGCCTTCTGAACATACTAGTAGGCGCAGAAGCCCCCTACAGACCCATATCTCTCGAGGTTTTTTAAATTCTTCACTTTCGCCAATTGGTGAATTTTTTTCCCCACCGCTGTCGCCACTGGGTTGCATGGTTCGGGATCTGTAGAGCTGCTCATCGATGGATTTGCTCTTCAGTGTTTAGACTCTCAGTAGTGATTATTAAACCACACTGACCTAAGCTAAACTGAACTGAACTTAAACACTGAAAACTGAACTGACACTGTTTCAATTCACTATAAACTTACATGTGAAGCTGCTTTGACACAATCTACATTGTATAAGCGCTATACAAATAAAGATGAATTGAATTGAATATCTATCAGCTGATAACCACTGATAATGTCCATTCAGTCAAGGGATAACATTTGAAGCGGGTGGAAATAATTATTGAAGTAATTTTACAATGTAGTATCAGCTCGTTTCTCACACTGAAATGATTGGTTCAATGATCTAGTCTCTATAACCCCGCCTATCCGAGAGTCTGCTCTGCTCTGATTGGTTGATCGCTTGCAGTGATTTCAAAAACCAAACGCTCATTATCATATCTGAATTTCCGCTCTGGAGGCTTTATCAGCACTTGTAAACACAGAGATACAAACAGTTGTCATATCAATTTAAGCTTGAGGTCTCATTCTTTGGAATTTATGCAAACTAGTTTTGCTTTTGTGTTGCATAATATAGGCCCATTCCCAATTCTACGCCTTAGGCCTTCCCTTTCTTGTGAATGCATAAAACGAGGGGTAGGGGTTTCCCAATTGGCGTAGGGCTAAGGGAAAAAGCTAGATAGTACTTGAAATTGAGATTTTCCAGGACCACACTACAAATCAAGTGGTACAAAATATTTCCAGAATACACCAGTCAGGAGATGCACAAATGAGTTTTTTTGCCATTATTAGGAATTTTTACAACAAACAAGCTTATGTTTTAATACATTCACAATGGCGTTCGTGTTTTACGGTCATGATTAAAAAAACTATTAATAAAAAGACATGTTTATTGGCTGAGAATGAACTTTTAAGTGCCTGGTAGGCTATAATATTAATGTTGTTTATGGTGTGTTTAAATAGATGAATATGGCCACGATGTAAATGCACAGTACAGTTATGATCTTATGGCCACAACTTATCGCTACGATAACATGATATTATTGCCTTTAGTGATTTTCTGAAGATAAATACCAAAAAATAATGCAACTGAAAAAACTACAGTAGTCACCATCGTCCATCTCATATAAAATAAGAGCTCGCAATGACATATGATGACATTTGCGGTGTTGTAGTGGTGTCCCATTTCCTAGGGGTAAATTTTGAAGCCCTTCCTCTTCACACACTGTTTCAAGGGCCAGGGGGAATGGGAATGGGAAGAGGTACAACAATAGAATTGTGAATAATGGCAATAGTGTGTTCTCTGCAAGTCAACACAAACTAAACTCTTTCAGGTGTCCGCTTCAACTACTGTATTGACAGTCAATGTAGATATTGATGTGGGAGCAAATAAAGACCATGGACTGGCATTATGCAAATCTGTCTCAAACCTACCAACGCAATCTCGCTGGAATTGCCTAACATTCAGATTTAGTGGCTAATTTGTATGAATGTGTATAACCTCAGTCATGCATTTTTGTACAAATTGCTAATTTCCAATAGTAGTTGAATTTAGGGGTGGGGGTTGGGGAAATGCCTCTTTTTAAAAATTGTACGTTTTGGTACAAATTAAATTGTATGCATTTTTTATCTTAGCCATTTTTCGGACAATATGGTATATTCGTGCTGAGACTGCGCTAAACTTACATAGGTTTTCAGGAAGCGAGACTGGAGTGACTACTTATTTCAAGAAGTTCAGAATTGGTTCCTTCTTTTGGGAGGCAATTTATCATGAAGCCTTTGAAACTTTGATGACCTTTTACATTCATAAGCAGCTTTGGTAGCAGATCGGTATAGTTTTTTTCGATTTCAGGCCCAGATTTTTCAGGTGGTCTCAGACTTTTTTGCTATGTTCTGACCTGAAAGTGAAAGATGCCGGCGTAATCCTCTGTAAAACTCTGTCCGGGTGGAACCACACGATTCAGGATTTCCTTATCCAGAGTCAGAGACGCAATGGCCGCAAGAAGCCAACAGTCTCCTGCAAATGAATCAAACTTCATTAGTTACTTATTAGGTTATTCTGCATCAAGCTGATGATTTTACTGTTTTCTATTGCACTTATTACAGAGACAGCCCATAGGATTAACCTGGGCTTCTTTGTTTTTGTGTTGCTCAAGGTTGATGGTTTATGGATCAACCACTGTGGGCTTTGAAACTGCAATTTTCAAGCTTAGGTCTTCAACCACTCCCAAGTTTCATTATAAATTTTTCACAACAGTGTCTTAAGTCAAAATGGTTTTGCTAAAACTGTGGTCGAAACTATGATCTTGTAAATAAAGTGTGCTTTTGCAATGCAATCTCACGGTAATTCGTAACTTGATTTAGTGGCTAATTCATATGAATTCGTAGGATCTAATTTGTACAATTTAGTACGATTTGCTCATGTCCCAATGACGGTTGGGTTTAGGGGCGGGGTTAGGTGCCACGCTTCCTTTTTAAAATCGCACATTTTCATACTTCTCGTACGTTTTCTCTTGAGATCAGGCGGGTTTTAGCATTGATGCCACTGAAGAACCAACTTTTGGTTGCATGTTTGGTCTTTAGTCTGCTGTTTGGTCTGCAATTTAGTTTCAATTTCACTCATGTCTGACACCATTTTAATATGAGATGGTTTTTCCAATAATAATCGTGAATTAATAATAATGAATTTAGATGAATGTTTGATCAATCTATTTAACTCGTTACTATTTTAAAGCACTCTGTTTTTGTGGTTGTGTTGTTATCTCAGTTGTGCATGCCAGACATAACCTTAACAAAAATTAATTTTAAAGCCAGAATGCATTGGTGTAAATGGCACCTAAAAGTATAAAAGGTGCAGACCTAACTTCAGAGAGCTATATAGTATGGAGTTTATAAGCTCTACACTAGGCTGATCGAGCTACAGAATCGCCCTGAAGATGCTGCTTTTTTTCAAATATCCTCCAGGTGTTTGGATAACAATGGGAATTTGCATTGTGGAATGCTTTAGATCTGAAGAGTTTGTGACTTATAGGTAACAGGGAGAAATTCTAATTGAAGACCCCAGATAAGATATTAAAAATCTTTGTTGTGATGCCTAATCCTGAGAATGTACCAGTCACACCAAGATGTTGTAAATGGTATCAACCATAATAGATAACGTCACTTGCATTATTTGAGTTTACCAGTTAACTAAATAATTATTAGTAACCAATATGGTAACTATTAACCTTTTCTGATTTTGATTGTAATGCAATAACGTGCACCTTTTGTAAAGCTGCTTTGAAACAATAATTACTGTGAAAAGCGCTATACAAATAAACATGAATTGAATTTATCTGTATTGAACTTGCGTTGACAGAACATTTGAAGAGTTCACATGCGAAAAAAAACAAAAAACCTCAGTGCCATCTAAAATATTATTTTAAAATGAACTCTTTTTTAGCAGGCTCCTCTGTGTAGGCTCAGTAATCTCACTTTTATGACAATAAATAGGTTTTTTTCATTGCCTCAAAAGTGAAATAACTAAACATGAACATGGGAGGTTGAGAAATATATGCCATTTAGAGATGACATTTAGAGGCATTTGTATCTAAACTTTTTATTTGTACTTTGATATGATCATTCTGTCTGACAAATGGAGAGGAGAATGGCTGAAGGGAAAGAAAAAGGGCAGAATTGTTCATATGTGGAGAAATCAAAGTATGGGAGTTATATTTACAACAATGCTATTTTAATAAGACAATAATAAAGTAATTGAAAAAGGTCAATCATCTTCCACTGACACAAAAACTTAACACTTTAAACGCAGCTGTTGTCGTTACCAAAGATATTAAGTTAATATAATTTGACATTACAAATACCAAGTTTTGGCATTAAAAAACTTTTAATTAATATTTCAAGTTCTCTGAACTTAATATTTTCATTTCTTTAAAAAATTCACCATGTCTCTGTTTAAAATGATTGGTTGCGATTAAATTTCTGCCTTGACAATCGAGCTGATTGGTCAATATATGTTATATGACACAAGGTGGTAATTTTGCTTGTGATGCTGAATTGTGTTAAAGTGCAGCAGGACAGAGACACTACCTGAACCCATCTGACGAACGAGAAAGTTAAATTAGTAAGTAGATATTTAAATAGATATACACACAAGGGCGACACGGTGGTGCAGTGGGTAGCGCTGTCACTTCACAGCAAGAAGGTCGCTGGTTTGAGTCCTGGTTTTCCTGGTTTTCCTCCAGGTGCTCTTGTTTCCCCCACAAGTCCAAAGACATGTGCTATTAGAGAATTGGGTAAGCTAATCTGTCTGTAGTGGATGTCCTGCTCAGGTTGAGGTTTGAGCATTGGGCTAACGACCCACCTCATAAAAATTAGATGTTACGAAACACCAACGTGCGGCTAAATATTAACTTCAATATAAATGGCCCTAGGAGTAAGTAAGAAAAGAACATAAAAGCTGAAAAAATTGGAAGATTAGTCTATTAGCCATTTTAAGTTATCTGTACTTAAACATTTTAGTTATCTGTAATTAAACTTTTAAGTTAATTCAATGAAGATACCACATTTGGTCAACTCAATTAATAGAGTTGTCGATTTCCCATTACTCAAACGAACTAAGGAAATCACTTTTCTCAAATTATTTGAGTAGCCTCAACTTATTAGGCTTTACAGTGAAGCTAAACACCAGGATATTATAGAGCTTTAAAAAATTTGGACCACAATGTATGTTATATAGCAAATGTATTGCAATCCTTAGTCAAATTTTATATTCGCCCACACAACTTCCTCAAAGAATATGCACTGGCATCTTCTACACTTGTTCACCAAACAATTTTGTGTTTATTACTCTAATAGGCTAAAACAAGGCTAAATCTGGGCTGTCAGTAAAGTCTAATATCGTCTTAGAATAGTCCAAAAATAGATAAGAATGAATCACTACACCTGTAAAGTCCATCTAATCTGCACAAAAGGACTTTTGCTGTTTGTTCGGTCACACTTTATTTTGATGGTCTATTTGTTGAATTTAGGTTACATTGCATCTACATGCCAACTTATTGTCATTGGTTTGTATAAGTTGACACATACTTGCAAAGTTTCTTATAGTCAGTTAAATGTCTGTTGAAGGAGCAGTATCAGCAGATATTAAGCAGACAGTCTACTAATACTCAAATAGACTATTAAAGTAAAGTGTTATCGTTTGTTCAAACTACTTATTTAAAATGAGTTGAAGCAACACAATTGTTGAGTTTTCTTTTCGACAGCTAATTTTTTTATGCTCAATCAACTTAATCAACTTAAATTGAACATAAAACAATTAAGTTGTCCCCACAAAACCTGAAGAATTGTGTTGATTTAGCTTATTTTATTTAAGTACTTTGTACAAGCAGCGAAAATAATGTTTGAGTGTATCTATAGGCTAGATTTCTGGACTATTGTTAGAATACTAGCTTTTCACCGACAGCCCAAATTTCGCCTTAAGTCAAGATGTCTATGTTCAGGCATCTATCAGATATCTTTTAAACACACACCAATGCTGATATTTTTCTCACCAACTCATATTACTTTCCATCAGGTTTCTGTCTGTTTGGAAACATTGGCTTATTTTACATCTTTTTTTGTTTGAGTGATTCATTTTTATCGCATTATCAGAACCTGCGTATGCCATTGTCTTTTCTAATGTAACGATTTTATTATAGCACTCATGGTCTCTAGAGCTACACAATAGAAGCCTGTGTGAGTTTGGGGGGGAGGAAAGTGTGCTCATGTCAACATAAAGCAAACACGCCAGTAGGTAAATAAACACCTTGTAAGGCGGTTTTTCAACAGTGGTTCAGGTTGTATTGCTGAATGAATAGGGCTGTGGGCGATATGACAGTTTATGTTAATTATTTTATTCAGCTCATCGCGTGACATGTAAAGTGAGCATGGCTAGATCACGTGAACCTGAGCTTGTAATTTGTTGAAAAATGCTTTCGTGTTAACATATTGATTTTTAACATTAAGGATTTTTGTGTTATATATGTGGTATTTATTTTTTTCAGTTCTGAAAACATAATAATAATAATAATAATAATAATAATAGTAATAATAATAATAATAATAATAATAACAATAATAATAATAATAATTCATTTTATTTGTAAATGGCGCCTTTCTAGACACCCAAGGTCGCCTTACAATAAGCATCAACAGCCATGCTAGAACAAATTAAAACAAACAATAAACATTACTAAACATGCATTGACCAAACAAGTATAAACACACATCACGAATATAAAATGATAAAAAACAAGATAAAAAATTGTTAAAGGAAAGCCTGCTTTAAAAGATGGGTCTTTAGATGAGATTTAAATGTCTCAAGACTATCACTGCTCCTTATCCTGGGGAAGCGAGTTCCATGGAGCCATAGAGCTAAAAGATCTGTCTCCCATCGTGCTTAATCTAGTGCAAGGTGGTACCAGGGAGAAAGAGTTGACGGATCTAAGAGTGCGAGAAGGGATATAAATATGGAGAAGTTCGGTGAGATAGTAAGGAGCAAGATTATGAAGTGCCTTGAAAGTTAGAAGTAGTATTTTAAAATCAATACCTAAGTTTACCAGAAGCCAATGAAGCTGATAAAGAAGTAGTGTGACATGCTCGTGAGATGGAGTCCTAGAGATGACACGAGCTGCATGGTTCTGAATTCGTTGGAGTTTATGGGGAAATTTAGATGGAAGCCCAGAAAGAAGTGCAGTACAGTAGTCAAGATGTAAGTTGAGGAAAGCTTATAATAATAAAACATTTGTCCACACAACTGAAATGTGACCTGAAGTGAAATTTGTTGTTATGGAAAGAATAATACAAGTTCATATTTCAGTTATTATATTTATCTAGTTTCCCGGTACTGGGTTGTGGCTGGAGGGGTGGTTCATTCAGCTGTGGTAACCCCTGATAAATAAGGGACTAAGCCAAAGGAAAATGAATGAATGAATGCTTATCTCGACCCTGTTTATCTATGCTACCTGTTTAAATAATTATATAATGAAATAAATTGTAATAATTAATAATAATATCGTCCACCCTACACTTGAATCAAATAAACTTTCAGAGTCATCTCAACTTAATCAGCCAAACTGACTAAAAATATTACGTTAAACTTTGCATAGCTTAAAAATGTAGTTGAAACCTGATTAACTTAAAGTAACATAAAACATTTGGTGTCATAATTTTTTAGTGTATGAATGACTAAATAAACAGCTACACTTGAATTTGAATTCCCCTTTATTACAAATGACAAAAACAGAATCACAATATATAAAACCCTAAATGCAAAATTCTAGCATAATTGTAAGACGTGTATAAAAAGCAGTTCTCCTTCAAAAACAGAGCACAGTGCTCCTTTGTTAAACTATTTCAATTTAAAAAGACAAGATCGACTTTTGACTCATAGAAATTAAAGCCTTCAAAAGAGTAGAAAACAAAACAGACATCTGTTAGATCTTGTTCTTTCTGCTTATGTACACCGCTAATTTGGCTTGACCGAAAATAAAATTCAGCATTTGACATTTATGACATCCCTTCTTTAAATATTGAGCCCTAAAACAAAAATTTCCATCAAAAAGTAACTAGCAAATAAGTCTCCTTAAAACAACCCATGAATAAGATAAAAATATATATATATATATAAGAAGAAAGACAGAGAGAAAAGAGAGAGTATTATAATCTTGTTTTATCTTGTTTCTTGACCATGTGACTCAAATACAGAGTCCTGATGTACACACATCTAAGCCAGCCTACAGGCCTGATCTCTATCAGCACTTCTGTGCCTTTAGCCATTCTAAATGACTATGGTGAGAAAGACATGGTTTGCAAGAAAAAACAAATGTTTTTGATCATTTACAACTTTTTTTGCATTACAAATGTTCTGAAATGTTATATAATGCAAATGAGGCATTATTTAATGAAATATAAACTAAGTTGCATACATTTATAGCACCTGAACTTTGGATGAATTCAAAAACGTGCTAAATAAACAATAATTTATTAATTCATATATCATTCAAAAAATACTGTGAACTTTTTGTAGAATGAAATCTTGTATAGAATGTGTGGTTACAGTCTTTTTTCTAGCCCCAAAGTCATATTGATTTTGTTTTAAGAATTCTAAAATCAGATTGTGTAAGATTATTTTACACAATTGTTTTAAGATTATTTCTCCTTTTTTCTTACTTAGTAAAGCTTATGTGCCTGCAAATTTAGCTTAATTACAATCAGAGACATAATTTAAGACCAGCCTTGTATTTTCAGAGTTTTTTTTTAGCTGTAATAATAACTTGATTAAAGTTTGACCATCAAAACAATTTAATTTGTCATAAGCTGATATCCAGATCCCTTTATTGTAGATCTATGCATTACTGATTTTGAGATATAGCTACAAACAGCACAGAACTAAATATAGTTCCATTCGTCAGTCTCCTAGCATGGAGGATAATATAGTTAAACTGGAAACAGAAAGCTGCTCCTATACATCTAAAAAGGGGATACAATGAAACATTTGGAACTGAAGAAAATCAGTTTCTCCCTAAAAAAAGAAAGAAGTTCAATCAACAAATTCTATCAAATCTGGCAGCCTTTCATAGATTATTTTAAAGACATAAATTCTATAGTTAATAGTATTTCCTTTATTTTTTATTATTATTGACTCTCTCTCTCTC
>CAIGQZ010032594.1:24231778-24262481 GCA_903798205.1 Danio tinwini | reverse complement strand
TTTTTTTGTTCTTTTTGACGCACATTTTGAGATTTAGCAGATAAATGTGAGTCTGTACGTTCATCCTTCAGTTCTGGCAGTTTGGCGAGTGGGTGGATGTGGTCATTGACGACCGGCTGCCGGTGAAAGATGGCGAGCTGTTGTTTGTTCACTCCGCTGAAAAAAACGAGTTCTGGAGCGCCCTGCTGGAGAAGGCCTATGCTAAGTGAGTGTTTGTTTGTGTTATTTCTTGTGTTCTTGAACCACCTTTAATCACAGTAATTAAGTCTGAAGTGCCCGAACTAGAAAGTTAACTTTCCCTTTTAAGAATAAACAAGGCTTTAGCGCAAACTTTGCATTCATGATGAACAAGCTTCACAGGTGTGTTCCAGGAATATGGGTGTGTCTTTTTATGTATTATGTGTTTAATCCAGCGCATATGGTAACTTTATATTAGCTTTATTTTAAAAGTATTTGACATACCCTAATATTTTCCTGTTTATCATTGCCAGCTGAACAAAAAATGTTAGCCACCTGTTGTTTGTTGTTTTAGTTTTGTGTACGTTCACAGCTGTTGACCTATTCTTTTTGGATCCCCATCATGTGAACTATGAGAAAGGCCCTGCCCACATGTAATTATGCCATGCATTTTTTTTGTAGGCCAACCAGTATGTTAGCATGACCTTGGTTCCTTGGACAAAAAAACTTTGTGTTAATATTGCAAATTGTGCATGCTATTTTGCATATTAGCAAGTCTTTAACAATATTGGCATTGAATGGTATATTATACGTGTGGATAAACATGAAAATATCTTGTTAACCACCGCTATTGTGTTAACCACCGCTCTTTTGTCAGGCATATAATAAAAAACTCAGAATAAAGGAACTGAAAATGCTAAAATGCCGAATTGTGTCAGCTTTTGTCCTACAAAAAATCATCTCCACAGCAGTAATATTGCTGTTGGTGATCATTTGCACATAGTCTTGGCTTTATATTTCTCCTTTTCTGTGCTGAAATGCTTCATCTAAATCAATTTCGGACATTTATAAATGAAAAAACCTCTCCAAAACTTTTCAAATCTACTAATACACACGGTTCACTTAAGTTTCAGATAAATTAAACTAGGAGGCAGTACAAAACTAATATGTTAAATTATTTTTCTCACAAATATTATCACATAGCCGATTATCGGTGAACATGCCTTATTTTTGTGCAGTTTTTTTTGCATGTATAAACATATAAAGGCAGAATATTAATCAACGATATTGTATCTTATTCATTCATTCATTTTTTTTTTTGGCTTAGTCCCTTTATTAATCTGGGGTCGCCACAGCGGAATGAAGCGCCAACTTATCCAGCATATTTTTTACACAGCGGATGCCCTTCCAGCTGCAACCCATCACTGGGAAACATCCACACACACACTCTCATTCACACACATACACTGCGGACAATTTTACCTTACCCAATTACTGTGGGGGAAACCGGAGCACCCAGAGGAAACCCGCGTGAACATGGGGAGAGCATGCAAACTCCACACAGAAATGTCAACTGACTCAGCCTGGGCTCGAACCAGTAACTTTTTTGCTGTGAGGTGATTGTGCTACCCACTGCGCCACCGCGCTTTTAGATTAATTTTCCTATGTAGTATGTTCAAAGTCACAAATAAACAAGATACATTTTTGTGGATGCGATTTGTTTTTGTTAACACGTGTTTATGTTTACACTAAGGTATTTGAGTAGGTATTACAAGTATTTTTTTGCAGAAAAGTAGCCAATGTCACATTTCCCTTGAGCCTATTTTGGCTACATCATGCTTATAGTTGGTTAAATATCATGGTTCGAGTCCCGGCTGGACCAGTTGGCATTTCTGTGTGGAGTTTGCATGTTCTCCTTGTATTGGTGTGGGTTTCCTCCGGGTGCTTTGGTTTCTAGCAGTGTATGGGTGTTTCCCAGTACTGGGTTCCTACTGGAAGGGTATGCTCTGCATAAAACATATGTGGGAATAGTTGGTGGTTCATTCTGCTGTGGTAATATCTTAAAGAAGATATTTTTTTCTGTGGGGTTTTATAATAGGGTTTTTAGATTCGTAAGTTAAATAAGTCTGTGGTAAAGAGAACTTGATAATATTTGTATCCTTGCCCTACACACATGTGCGGACATGTAACAGCAGGTTTTATGGTTTCTGGCAGGGTGAATGGCTGTTATGAAGCCCTGTCTGGAGGATCCACCAGCGAGGGTTTTGAGGACTTCACTGGAGGCATCGCTGAGAGCTACGAGCTCAGAAAACCACCGCCCAATATGTTTCAAATCATCCAGAAAGCCCTGGAGGCTGGAGCTTTGCTGGGCTGCTCCATCGACGTGAGTTTTCTATGTTTATGACATTCACAAAAAACTCGACAGTGTGTTTGTAGAATGTCGGGCAGCAAAATTAATAGCTGTTTATGGAACAATTATCAATAGAATACTATAATAACACTTTATAGTGTTTGGACTTTTGTTGAAGTAGTATCTGCCCAATCAGTTGTAATTTTTTTGAGTCATAAGCCCCACACACTCTATTTATATCTGTAGATCACTAGTGCTGCTGATTCAGAAGCCATCACTCGTCAGAAGCTGGTCAAAGGCCACGCCTACTCACTCACAGGGGCAACAGAGGTATGATTATTATATATATATTTTTGAAATAACAGAATTTAAATATTTAGTTTTTAAAGTTTTGTTTTTGTCTCAGGTGAACTATCGTGGCCGCAAGGAAAAGCTGGTTCGTATGCGCAACCCTTGGGGGCAGGTGGAGTGGACTGGAGCCTGGAGCGACAAGTACGGTTTCATTACTGCTGTATATGTGTTAACTGATACAGGATTACCACAGGTCATGGAATTAAAAAGTCTGTTCCAGACATTTAAAATTAAGGAAATATTTTTTTTATATCCAAGTGAGTATTAAGGACTATTTTGTTGCTTTACGTTTTGTTTCCAATGACTTATTGAATTTGTTGATATCTGATGTAATGAAGTTGTTTCAAAACAAAGACTACAAATAGTTTGTATAAAAATGCTAAGTAGGTATATGCACATTTAAATATGCAGTATACATCGAACTAAAATATATAGGCCTAAATACTTTATATGATTATTCTCTCGTTCAATCATACTGTATCATAAACCCATTTGTAAATCCATTTTTTATCAAAATGTTTTTATGCATTGCCTGTTGTTATGGTTAGGCTATTTTAAAGCCATTTTATTTCTTCCCCACTTGTCAACTGATAGTCATTTAAAGGAATAGTTCATCCAAAAATGAAATTTTGCTCACTATTTTACTCAAACGCTTATAAACCTTTATGAGTTTCGTTCTTTTGTTTTACACAAAAGAAGATATGCAGAAAAGGCTGAAAACCTGTTGCTATAGACTTTTATAGTAAGAAAAACAAATACTATGGAAGTCAAAGGTTACCGTTTTTTTCAACATTCTTCGAAATACCTTGTTTTGTGTTTAATAGAAAGAAACTCAAACAGGTTTGTAACAAGTGAAGGGTGAGTAAATGATTAAATTTTTGACTGTACTATCCCAGTCTAATGCAATTACTAAGCTGTATGTGTTACAAAATGTCTTTGGCTACAAAATGACCACTTCAAAAACAACATGTCTTTACAAATAAAAAAATAAGGGATTAAAATTTTACAAAAAATATTATTTTCTACATAAATAGAAAAAAACACTGCCTCCATGCCTTCTTTATCTCGAGGGGCTTTTTTTAGTTTATTCATGACAGTTTGCATTTGTATAATGTTATTATTATTAGCAGTATTATTTATTATATTTGTTTTAATTTAAACAAGTTTAGATTTGTCCATTTGTCAGGTTTTGGAGACATCACCATATGGGGCATAAGATTTGGATGTGTGTTTAGATATAACTCAGTTGTTTGACCACACTTAGTTATTATTGTTCATTTATTCATTTGCTGGAAGTTAGAACTGAATTTAGAAATAGTTTTGAAACAAATCTTTGCACTTAACAAACGAAATTAAATATTTAGGTTAATTGATGTCTTCAGTGGAGTGAGTACAACACCGTGTCCTTATCCACGAAATTTAAGTAGTAAAGACTAAAAGTAAAGAGAAAGTAAAGAGGCCGAATGGAGGTGGCTCGTTCTTTATCCTCACACTGCAGATGGTCTGTTTATCTGTTTTCTCACAAGTGAAGCGTTCAGTTCTTCCACTTACAAAGTCCGCCATGTAAATAGCAAATGCACCATGACGCAACGCAACTGACTCTTAAAGGGATGGGAGGTGATACTCATTGGTTTAATGCATGTTATGCTCACAACACACCCAGAACTCATTAGGAGAATAAGCACAACCCTGTTAGACCATGCGCCATGGTGCAAGCCGTATTTTTCCATCCTAAAAATAGCAAAAGTAGATTTGGACACGCCCTTAATGCTTTTGCCCCATGTGTTTTAGACTTCACACCTAGACCTTTAAAATATAGCCCATTGTGTTAAACTGTGTGATCTAATCTAAGGTAAAAATTCCATTGTTTCTTAATGGCTATTAAATTTATAAAAAATTAAATAAAATTCAAGCTTGAACATAAACAAATGTTATGCAAACACAAAACTGCCTTGTTTTTAAATTCATTATAGGACATGAAAATCAGTCAGTGATTTTTACATTTGGCTAAGAATGGGAACCCTGTACAGTACTTAGCTAAATGTTGCTGAAATAAATTTTTTTTTATTTAGAAATATGCAAGGATACATATACCTTTAAATTTAAAGATAATATCTCTGACGAGCCTCCATCTATTCTGGGTCTGCATTAAAGGTGTTTGTGGGTAGTCATTGCACTATTGACATTGCTTGATGATTTCTGCACAATACGTTATACTGAAAAAAAAAGTAAAACAAAGTGGGTGAAAAGGGTCAACTCAGTATTTGGTTTATTCAGAAATTGTCAAGGCTGTTGTAGATATCAAAGGGACAGTTCACCTAGAAGTAAAATTGTGAATAATAAGAAAATATTTTGAAGAATGTTGAAAACCAGTAGTCATTGTTTGTGGGGGAAAGTTTGTATAAAAGTTGTGGCTTGACTTGTTTTGTGGGCGGTCATGGCAGTCTTGACATTCCTTGGCATGACACCAGAGAGCACTTCATAAATAAATAAAGTACCCAACAGCCTCAACTCAAGGTTGACAAACAATACCACAATATTTGTTAGAGCATAAAGTGTATAAACTTCACCGTATCAGACTTACAGTTTTATAGAATTCAAAGATTTAATGGACTTCTCTTGAACTTACGTGGAGATGATGATAGCATCACCGTTCAAACACTGGACTGATGGTTATCTGAATCATGTTTTCCATCTCCGCTATAGTTCGTCTGAATGGAACAGTGTTGCGGCATCAGAGCGTCCAGACGCCAGTGCTGAGGATGGTGAATTCTGGTGCGCTTATAAACTTATCCATATTTAATATTGATGCTTATATACAATTGCAATCTAGATGCCAATGCTTCTATACAGTTTACATTGTATGTATGTTTTTACCTTTGTACAGGATGGCATTCTCAGAATTCCTCACCAATTACTCTCGTATAGAGATCTGTACTCTGACGCCGGATGCCATCACAGATGAGTCAGTAAAACATTGGGCCGTGACAAACCATGACGGCACATGGAGGAGAGGCTCCACCGCTGGGGGCTGCAGAAACAATGCATGTAAGCCATAAAAAGCATAAACACACCGCCAAGATTTGTGGATCAGGGACAAAACATTTTATCTTACTACTAATTCAATGCAATTCACCTTTATTTCTATAGCGCTGTTACAATGTAGATTGTGTCAAAGCAGCTTAACATAGAAGTTCTAGTAAATTGAAACTGTGTCAGTCCAGTTTTCAGAGTTGAAGTTTAGTTTAGTTCAGTGTGGTTTCATTTTCACTGCTGAAAGTCCAAACACTGAAGAGCAAATCCATCGATGCACAGCTCCACGAGTACTACTAACGCCTGTTTCACACCGTAAGCGTCAGCAGCGCGCGAGCAGCACGTGTTTTTTTGGCGTCCATGTTAACAGATTAGAGCTTTCATACTGCATGCAGAAGCAGCGCGTCAGCGCAAGGCGTGAGCGTCGCTAAAGCAGTGCCGCGATAGTTTCAGCGCTGGGTCTATTTTTGATGTGCTGCTCACGCTCAATAAAAGTGACAGTGCATTGATAATGACCAAAACACATTAAATGACAGTAAAAAGCTATTTTACCCAATAAATGCATCAATAATATCAACTGATTTATATATAGTCAATCAAATGAACTTAAACGATTAAAAACTGCAACAAATATTTATTTAGCAAACCAGATGTAAAACAATTTTACTATCACTTTTGCTTAAGTTACACACTAGTGTTGCAGGAGAGGGGAAATAGAAGTGGTCACTTAAAGACCGCAATCTTCGGGAGTTGTAGTCCATAGCGAAGTGTATTGTGGGTAGTGCAGTTCGGCACGCATGCTGGATGATGTGAGCTCGCTGTGTGCTGTGCAGTTGAAGCAGAGGAAGTAAGTCGGCATTGTTTTATGTTCACTCAAGTTGTTCCACCCGGGAGCTGTTTGCTCTGTGAACCTGACAACATGAAAATCAGTAAAAGAAGAGCATGCATTGATTACTTTTGTCCGACTCATCCTTTGCACGAGCATGTTACTCTGCCGCTGGACATTGCTGAAGAGGAAAAAAAGTAACACTAGTTTGATCATGTATAAATATCATTATAACTATATTGTATAAATATTATTATAACTAGGCCTGCAACATTCTGTTAATCAAAAACAAAATGACATGATGTCACACGCGATTGTCTTCTGAGTGCACCAGACATGAATGACATTATAATATAATAATGAAAAAATAATAAATAAAAATAATAAAAAATATTTATATATATATATATAGAGAGAGATAGGTAACTAGATAGAATAGACATAGATATATTGATCTGTGCAGCAGCTGCTGAAGAACTGCGCGCTGCAGACGGAGCTGGTGTGAAAGGTAAACGCCTGCGTGCTGCTTCTGCTCTCCATACGCGCTGCGCACGCGCTGCTCATGCCCTGCTTTCGCTTGCGGTGTGAAACAGGCGGAAGAGTTCTCCTAAATTACTGTGAAAGTTTTAGCTAAGAGTTTTCTCTTTAAACATTTTCACAAAACTGTTGAAACAAACTTGAGATAGGACTATGGGTGGGGTAGAGAGAGAGAGAGTTGCGACAACTCCCATTCATTACAATAGAACAGGGGTTTTCAAACTTTTAGGACAAACGTCCCCCCAAGTTTGTCTAATTTCACTCCTGCCCCCTCCCCCTCCCCAAAATTACAATCCATGTGCAAACATCATTCACATGTTACTTGCTGTGTTTAAATTGTGTAGCATTAATCATGTTGAAATAAATGTACAGCTTACCTGATTCAGTGTGATGGCTGAGCCTGTTTCCGTGGTTGGATTACTGATGCGACTAATCCGCTTGTTAACTGTTGACGTGTTGGTGATGTATGTAATACTGTTTCCGGGTCCAAGCCGCCACTCATTTGAATTGACAAAATATTTGTTTATAATCACTTTTTATTCATATCACATATTAAAGTGAATGTTATATAAGGTCATAGTGTACACAACAATCACTGGGCTTGCTGCATCACAAATACCAAAATTTTAACAATTTATAAAAAATGTATCACTTTCTGGCCATCGGATATTAGGCATGTACAAATATATTGCGATCGTGATTTTCGAAAGTATTACAGCGCTTTATAAACGTTTATTATTAGCATTTGATTAGTCTCCTCATTTAGTTTCATAGAGCGCTTGGACCCGGAAGCCTCTTCGCGTGACATCACACTTAACAAGTGGATCGTAAATCATCTTCCACTGTCAATAAGCGTGAGCCATAGCCTACTTGCTTTTGATGTACACATACAGAAAATTCTGCTTCGCTAATCCAAGTTCGCAGAGCCCTGACAGTGTGGTTGAATCGACCATTGAGTACAAGTACATGGGCAACAATACGATTTTAATATGATTTTAATATGATTAAGACAATTTTCTGATTTAGAGTCACCATGTAAACAGCGATTTTTGATGACTTTAATCCGACTAAAGTCATAACTGAACGAAACAGAAATGAAATTAAGACGAGGTGTATGCGGATATTAGTAGCATTATTGAAGTAAACACCACAATCAAACTGTCACCGTCATGTAGGACTTTTCGCTGCATTTTGCGACAAAATGCACACACACACAGCTGTCAGTAAAGGACCGCACACACACACACACACACACATCCCGAACAGTGTTGCCAGATTGGGTGGTTTTGAATTTGCATTTCGGTGGTTTTTGGATAGCTTTTGGGCTGGAATCAGTCAGCTACATCTGGCAACTCTGATCACAAAATGCTGAAGTTTTTGGCGTGCACTATCAAATCCCATTAAAACATCTTCCATTATTCCTTACTAAATATTCGTGTCTAATACCCCATTTTGTCATGGGGGCATAAATGAAATATTCATGAGTGAAAGTGCCGAACTGCAGTTAAAGTCGAAAATTAAAGATGACATGAGACTCTGCAGAAAACGTGATAGTCTGGTGATGCAACATTCAAAAAGCACTTCATGTACCGCCTTAATTATATTACTGTCTTATTCAGATAAGGGCAAATAACTATTACTGATGTCCATGAAAAGGTAGTCTGTATGTCTTCATGTCGTATATCTTCAAAGTAAGTAAAAGATCCAGAAGGGCATCCTGCTGATTTGATTCAGAAAGGCACTTTTTTGTCAGACGGCTCACCGGATTGACTTTCGTTCATTGAGCGTCATTCATTTTAAAAAGCACCCGGTCCATTTCATTTGCATATGTTTTACTGGAACGCATCAACTCTACAGGTGCCTGATAGTTAGCTGTGGAACTAACGTTAATCAGATTCACTCTAGTGAACACATTAAAACCGTCATCATAATGTACTCGTGTGCACGCCTCAAATACTCGCGCCCCCCTTAATAGGTGCTGTCGTGCCTCACAGTTTGAAAACCCCTGCAATAAAACATGTATTCAAAAGCAATGGCGGCTCATGGAGCCTCTAAATAGTTCATGGAAGTTAGCACTTACAGCTGAGTTACTACTAAAGACGGCTGATTTTGCTCTTTTGAAAGGTACAGTTTCTAAAAATAAAATAATGTATGTTATAACCAGGGCTTAACATTAACTTTTTGATCACCAGCCACTCTGGCTAGTATATTTCCAAAATTACTAGCCACTTACCATTTTCAGTAGCCACAATTTTGTTGTTGGAAAAAATATATTTTATATGCATAAATATGACTTTGACATGCTAAAATTACTTGATGTAGATTTTGTGTTGCCTCATTCATTTCACTTTTTGTGTGTGTTGTGTATGAGCTTGCTCAATGTGCATGAGCAAATGGGCTGTGTCGCATTGCAATTAGGCTCAAAATTAAGGATTTACCAAATGTATCTCTGACCACACCAAAAATAAATCAATAATTATTTCTTAGCCACAAATTTTACAGTTGTTTACAATCCCTATGACAGTTTTTTCAATACATTTAACATGTTTCCTAAACTCTTAACGCACCAAGACACCTTAAACACACAATTGGCAAAACGGTTAATTTCATGCTCAAAATCACACATTGTAAACTAAACCCCAAAACTAATGTTCAAAATACATTAATAAACCAACACAATACACCATGTCTAACAAACACTGCAAGCATGTTTCAAAATCAAATAATTATTCAAAACACTAACACATGTTCTCTTCCAACAGGAACATTTAGTCAATCATGACACACTAACAAAAAAATTGTCATCAGCTGAAATGACAGAAACTGCATTATTTTATGTCAGCCCTGCCTTTATATTTGAAGCCTCTGTACATTTCTGTTTTGTTGGGTTTAGTAAATGCATGCATTTTGTTTTCTTTTGCTGCAGAAATTCAACACAAAAAGTGAATGATCATCTCAGAGTAGCTTTAAAAATGTACAGTTTATGTAAAAGAAAGTAAAAAAAAAAACAGACACATAATTGCTGCAGTACAGACTTTATTTGCAAAAGGACATTACTGCAAGATATACAAACGGAAAAAGCACAGCAATTATAATACTGTAAAAAAACGAAGTAATATTCTGCATTTGACCACGTTCTCATCTACATCACAGCTGATATCTTCTCTAGGCATGGGAAGAATTCTCTTGTTGTTCCTTTTCCACAAGATCAGCCCAAAGAGTCCTCTTTTAGAACATTTGATCATGTGATTGGAAAAACATTGACAATTAAAAAAGCATTATTGTCATGTATCTAAAATATGCACAGTATAAAAATGCACCCTGGTGGAATGATCTTCCCTTTCCCACACGGACTGCTGATTCAGTGGTATCATTCAAACGACAACTACAAACCCAAGACCCCCTCTAATATCCCCCACCTCACCACATGCCAACCTCAAAACATTATTAATTCTGAGTGTGCCTCACACAGGTGAGTGGGCTTGACAAACCACCTGTAGATACACTCTTTCTCTCTTTCTTTAAAAAGAACTCTTCTCTCTCCTTACTCTAGCATAAATTCTCTGAGCACAATCAGTTCCTTTGTATAATTAGCACTTGTGTGTATCGCCCCTTAATTGTTAGTTGCTTTGGACAAAAGCGTCTGCTAAATGATAGAATGTAAATGTAAAAATATTGCTGACAGCTTTATTGTTCTACAGACACATTTTGGATGAATCCACAATTTGTGGTGAAACTGGATGAAGAAAATGTTGAAGATAAGGAGAAGGGCTGCAGTTTTGTGGTGGGTCTGATTCAGAAGAACCGCCGGCGCCTGAGGAAAATGGGAGAGGATATGAACACTATCGGCTTTGCTATTTATGAGGTGGGTGGAGACATCTAAAAGAGGATGACCATGAGGAAATGAACATAATTACTTCTAAAGAATTATCAAATTACATTAGAATAACATCAAATATAATGTTTTTTTCCTGTTTACACCCACAGCTCCCACAGGAGGTAAGATTAAACTACTTTGAACTTTCTCTTAGCTAACCTTTCACCTTTTTTCCTACACACCATGATGCTTTGTGTGAAATATGGGAGCAACTTTCATGTAGACAATCAGTAAAACATTCACCTCAGTCGCATCTACCACACAAGCTCACATAAATTTGCATGAGGTGAAAAACATCCCACATGTAAATTACAGCAAGTGATGCGCTGCTCCACATTTGGTGTGAACCCAGCATTACACTGTAACCTACTCAGCTAATGTTTACATTTGTAATATTCATATTATTTGCTAATTAAAAACCACCCATGTGGATTTTTATAACTCTAAAGAGGCTGCTACTGTCCCCTGGAGGTTGCATTTTTGGACCCATTTGCATTATGTTGATTATTTTTCACCAAGGCAACTAGGAGTGCTGAAATATAATCGGGTAAACTGGTATAGAGGCCAAAACAAAGTCAGATATTCCGGCACAGAACACACAATTTCAAAGGAGAAAACTGACTGTAGCATGTCTTTCAGATAAACAAGTATGTTCACTTAGCATGTTTAGACATACTATAGTATTTTTGTGCTTTAAAAGAGTCAATGGGCCCTATCATACACCCAACACAATAAGGCGCAAGACATGTTTGGCGCGATTTGTTGCTATTTTCAGACCAGCGCAACAGTAATTTTCATGTTTTGCGCCACATTGTTTAAATAGCAAATCCATTTGTGCCACTTTGTGGACTCATGGGTGTGCTGGTCTATAAAAGAGGTGTGTTAAGGCTCATTGTTGGCATGCTGTTTTTTTGAGGAACAAAAATAGACCACGCCATTGATCAACTGAAAGCTTGTTTAAAGTTCAGCGCAGAGCACATTAATTATGCCCCTGTGCTGGTCCAAACGCTTATACAGTACATTGCTCAATACACACAGGATGTACAGCAACACACAAAGAAAAAAAATAAAAGATTAAATTGTTACAAAACCTCCTTTTTCATGTCACGATTCTTTTTTCTGTTTATTAATCACAATTTGCATTTGTATAATGTTATTATTATTAGCAGTATTATTTATTATATGCACATTTATATTCGCTTTAATTAAAACAAGTTTAAATTTGTTCGCTTGTCGGGTTTGGGAGACGTATGCAGCACCATATGGGGCATAAGAATAGGATGTGTGTTTGGATATAACTCAGTTTTTTGACCACACTTATTATTGTTGTTCATTTATTCGTTTGCTGGAAATTAGAACTGAATTTGTGAATAGTTTTAAAACAAATCTTTGCACTTAACAAACTAAATTAAATATGTAGGCTAATGGATGTCTTTAGTGGAGTGAGTACAACGTTTCCTTATCCACGAAAGTAAAAGAGTAAAGTAAAATAAATAGAAAGTAAAGAGGTCGAATGGAGGAGGCTCGTTTATATCCTCGCACCTTTTCTCACAAGTGAAGCGTTCAGTTTTTCCACTTACAAAGTCCGCCATGTAAATAGCAAATGCGCTATGGAGTGATGCAACTGACTCTTAAAGGGAATAGGAGATGAGACTCTAACTGGTTTAATGCATGTTATGCTCAAAACACACCCAGAGCTCATTAAGAGAATAAGTACAACCCTGTTAGACCATGCGCCAGGGGTCAGAGCGAATTTTTCCATTCTTAAAATAGCAAAATTCTGACACCCTCTTAATGCTTTTGTGCCATGCCCATTAGACTTTTAGAAATACAGCTCAGTAACTTACACACGTTAAAATACGAACCGTAACATTGTTTTCATGACAAATAAAAATAAAGCAAAAAAGTCAAACATACATCTCACACTATTTGAAGTGTTTTTTGAATGGAAGTTCCCCTATTATTTGTCACATGATGGAAAAGGTGGATAATATATGTTTTGAATGTTTCTGGCTTGCTGACTGACGACTGTCTCCATCAGTTTCACGGTCAGCGGGAAGTGCACCTGGATAAGAACTTCTTCCTGACACACGCACAGAAAGCTCGCTCTGAGACTTTCATTAACCTGAGGGAGGTCTGCACGCGCTTCCATCTGCCTCCTGGAGAGTACCTCATCGTGCCATCCACCTTCGAAGCCAACAAGGACGGAGACTTCTGCCTGCGCGTCTTCTCTGAAAGCCAAAGCGAAACACAGTAACGTACCACATTTGTGTTCCTGACTATATGCCATATTTTAAATATTAATTCAATTTATTTGACTGGATGATTTAATGTTTCTTACTAGACATTGCGATGACCCTGTGGAGGCTGAATTACCTGATGTAAGTATCTTACCAGACTTAAAAGCTGTTAAAAGACCATCCAAAATTGTGCACTCAACAACAACAACAAAAAAAATTGGAGTGTTGCATTAAAAATTGTGAAAAAAGCATCGTCATGTACAAACTTTAAATATCAAATTGAACATGTAACATATAATCAACTAATTACTGTGCATTAAAGGATTATAAATGCATGAAACGGAGGCCAGGAGCCACCCGATGCAAATCGGGAATGCATTTAAAATTCTTAATGGATGGCAACCCGCTGATTATTCTGCTTATTCCATGCTCATTTGCCAAGGTATGGACAAGTTAAAGCTTGTATTGCTCTTTGCAGCATTCAAGAAGGTTACTGGTTTGAGTTCCGGCTGGGTCAGTTAGCATTTCTATGTAGAGTTTGCATGTTCTCCCCGTGTTTGCATGGGTTTCCTCCGAGTACTCCGGTTTCCCCCACAGTCCAAAGACATGCAGTAAAGATGAATTGAATAAGCTAAATTGGCCCTAGTGTATGTGTGTGAATGCAAGCGTGTATGGGTGTTTCCCAGTGATGGGTTGTGGCTGGAAAGGCATCCGCAGCGTAAAACATATGCTGGATAAGTTGGCGGTTCATTCCACTGTGGCGACCCCTGATTAATAAAGGGAATAAGCCGAAAAGTAAATAAATGAATGAATGTTAATGACATGGGCATATCTAATAGCTCATAGTAACATGTGTTCGACTCCGGCACATAGAGTTGCCATGGTTACTAATAATATTTAATGGTTGTGCAAATATTCCGAACTGTGTTTAGAGCTTAACCTGTGCATTAAACAATTATATTGCACAACTTTTAGTCAATCAGAATCAAGAATTTCAACAGACCATGGAATAATTACAAATAGATCACGGTAATGTGGAAAATAGTGATAAGTTGTTCTTGAACAAATATTTTGTATGACTCGATAGCGATGAGTCCTCTGAGGGAGTGATTTGTTCATTTGCACATGCGCACATTTGTGCAGGTGGAGTAGATTATTAGTTACTTTTTCAAGTCTTCTATCGGGTTTGAGTCCTTCATACATCATGTGAAAGACAGAAGCCAATCATATACATTTAGAGCCACAAAAAGATTTGATCTGTTCATTTCTCGAGTCCCCGGGTTTAAGTCATCTCTCTTTACATGCTGTCACGTGATGAACATATGACTCAAAAAACAGAAGACTGGAAAGGTCAACTAATTATGGCTCCTTTGGGCTGAGAGTATGCATTGTTTAGGCTTATATGGGACTGTCAGTGTGACATGAACAAACTACTAACATTTAAAGACCTGTCAGAAGCGGTAAGCTGACATAATCATAGACAAAAGACCAGGTAAACAATAAATGGTTATTTTCTCTTTCTCATAGCATTCCAGTTATGACTTGTTTGTAGTGTGGTCAACGTTTGGGCTAGTTGTAGATGCGTTTGGAAGCAACTCGTTTCATTTTTTTATAATATTTTGGCAAATTAAACAAAATGACTCGATAAAAAAGCTTCATTCATCTCAATGAACAAGACAGTCAGTAAAGTGATCCGAACTTCCCATCACTAGTGGAAAATCGCAATACATCATAAAACATTTGCATATGAAAAACATTAAAACAATTGTGAATAAAAGCACAACATGTGAACATTTCAAAATTATGTAAAACCTTTGCACTTCCATAGAAATTAACTTTTTTTGCATAAAATATTTGGGAATAAAGCATTCCCATATAGAAAACCACAATATTGCATGTATAAAACAATTGTGAATAAAGCACTACCATGTGGAAAACTGCATTATTGCACAAAACATTTATGAATATAGCACTTTGATGGAGAAACCATTTGCACATTAAACATTTGTGAATAAAAATTGCAATATCATTTGAAACAATTGCGAACAAATCGATGTAGTGCAGAAAACTGCAATATTGCATTAAACAATTGTGAATAAACCACTAGAAAATTTATATATCACATAAAAGACAATTATAAATAAAGATTCAATTGCCACGGTGGCTCAGTGGTTAGCACTGTTGCCTCACAGCAAGAAGGTCGCTTGTTCAAGTCCCGGCTAGTCCAGTTGGCATTTCTGTGTGGAGTTTGCTACTACTACAACAACAAAAACTACTACTACTACTACAACAACTACTACTACTATTACTACTACTACTACTACAACTACTACTATTAATAATAATAATAATATATCTTAGGTAGTAATCAGAATTTTACTCAAATAAGTAGATCAACCGGCAGCTAGCTCTCTGCAACACCCACATGGTCGCCCAGTGAAGCTAAGCAAAGCTGAGCCCAGTCAGCACCTGGATGGGAGACCACACCCAAAGCTAGGTAGGTTGCTGCTGGAAGTAGTGTTAGTGAGACGAGGATAGGCGCTCAACATGCGGTCTGTGTGGATCCTATCTCCCCAGTACATCTATACTCAGTGAGCGGTGTCTTTCGATGAGATGTTAAACCTGACTCTCTGTGGTTGTTAAAAATCTCAGGATGTCCTTCGAAAACGAGTAAGGGTTTACCGCAGCATCCTGGCCAAATTTGCCCACTGGCCTCTGTCTCTTCTCCACCAATCAGCTGGTGTGTGGAGTGTGGTCTGGCACAATATGGCTACGGTCACGTCATCCAGGTGGATGCTGCACACTGATGGTGGTTGAGGATACCCCCCCCCCCCAAAAAATCTGTAAAGTGATTTGAATGTCCAGACAAGCGCTATATAAATGTGTGGAATTATAATTATTCTAGACTATTTAGAATCAGGACCGTTCCTTCATATTGTACTTTTTGTTTTCAGGAGACTGTCTCTGATGATCAAGTTGATTCAAAGTTCAGGGGGATGTTCGTAAAACTTGCCGGACCTGTAAGTGAAGACCCCTTATTCCCCAGTACAAATGTATATTTTCTGAAAGCACATCAACCGAAGCATACTGTACCTCTCTCTCTAGGACATGGAAATCTCACCCCTGGAGCTCATGACCATCTTAAACAAAATTATTGCGAAACGTAAGTTCTTCTGCATCATTTAGTTCTCACTGAAGATCTGATGGATCAGTCTAAGGAACTATTTTATGTGTTGTTCAACAGGCACTGACATAAAGTCGAGCGCCTTCACTTTGGATACGTGTCGTGTCATGGTGAACCTCATGGATGTATCCTTGTCCTCAGCTGCAGCTGAATTTATTGTGTTTGCATTAACTTGACGTAAGCACTTGAGTCAGGAATTGCAAGTATTTGATGTTATTGCATTGTCAGCTTCCATTAACTGATCTCAGGACAGTGGGAATGGAAAACTGGGGCTGGGAGAGTTTGCTACTCTGTGGAAGAAAGTGCAAAGATACCTTGTAAGAGATTAGATGAAGTGTTTAACATAAACAGCATTATTTTTAACAGTGTGTAACAGAGTATTTTATTCACCCAAGGAAATTTACAAGCATAATGACTTGGATAGCTCAGGAACCATAAGCACTCCAGAGCTGCGTTTGGCACTGAAAGAGGCCGGTGAGTCACGTCGAACTTGCACATCTACATGTAAAATCCGATTTGGGTGATATATTTGAATATTCACAACATCTGTTCTCTTTTCTCTCTCAGGTTTCTGTCTTAATAACACTTTATTTCAGCTAATGGTTGCACGTTATGCTGAGACGGACATGACTCTCCTCTTTGACAACTTTGTGTCCTGCCTTATGCGTCTGGAAATGATGTTCAGTAAGTCTCTTCGCTCTTTATTTTAGAGTAAACATTTGGGATTTGGCACTTAAATCAGCATGGAAAGTGTTTGTGGATTCTGTTAGCATCACTTATAGTCAGTAATGCAAAGAGTTGTAGGACGTATTTAAAAGGCCATGAATCCACCGCCTCATCTCAGTTGGGTGTTTTCACACCTCTAGTTTGAAAAAAGTCAGGAAAGTGAGTGAATCCAGCTCTGTTTAGGTGGGAGTGTCGGGGGAGGGAAAGAAGGAAGGGTTTGCGTAAAAATAGGAGTTTTTTGGTTCGTAAACGTGGGAGTCTTGCCACTATAGACGGTGTTGACTGTGTTACCGGTTTTAGAACTCAACACCGGTGACATCACTTTTCCACCGTGACCTCATTTTTTTAAGTATTCCTTTTTTTATTGAATATTTATTTGAATTAAATGGAAAATATAATTCCAAATAATTTACTTAAGATGATAGCCTGCAGTAGGCTGTAGTTAAAATCTGACCATAGCTACAATGCTTCATTTCATTTATCATGTGAGGAGAACGAGATGAGTCGAATTTACATAAAGAGAATGGCGGACGATTTAGTGTCAAAACGCAAAGCAAAAGCGCCTCATTTTAAAAAAATCACGTGACCATCATCTCACAATATTCAATAATAAATAATGTTTTTTTTTTAAATTAAAACAAAAGTGATTTAGCAATGCTGCGCCACCGAGAAAGCCAATGCAGAGAAACAAAGCAACCATTGCGGCAACCGCAGTGATCACTGTTTCCGAAGTTCAGCTGTTCTTTTTTTTGCACTTGATTATTATGAGTTTAATGTTAAAAAAATCAATAATGAAAAGGCAGACAAGAGTGTATCGTGTGTGTGTGTGTTTGTGTGTGTGTGTGTGTGTGCGTCTTCACTGAAGAAATGACGTGCAGCCACACATCGAATCTGAGGTCTGATCTCATCTCTCTCTCGCTGTCATCCATCGATATGTAGACGGCACACAAGTCAAGTTGGAAAACTGAGGCTGGTACAGCTGACAGTTACAAAAACTGAAGCCTTTGCGAAATCTGTCAAAATACAGCACTGAAAATAACAGCCATAAATGTCTTTGAGCCAAAAAGTCTATCTGTAGAATATCTGTAAAAACGCAATCCGAGCTAATGTTACGTAGAAGTTGTGTAGCCTAATAATTATATTAATAATAAAATGAAAACCAAAATAAACAATTAATTGCATTTTTCGTTTGATAAAAAATATATGAAAATGAAAAAATCAAAAGGTGGCTAGTTTGTATTAATGTGTTTTAATATTAATGAAAATATGCTTAGCCTATTTAAGCTTAATGATTATATACGCTGCCAATAGGCAAGCCATTCAAAAAATTATATTTTACTGTGTACTGGGTTATAATGTATATTTTACAATAAAAACTAAATGTAGCATGTCTCGCTGTCTGGCTTAAAACACGCAATTCATAACACACCAGAGCTGTAGGCCTAGTCTAGCTATGCAGTGTGTAAACTTACAGGGACAAACTTATATTGACTTGAGAGATTTTAAAAATAAAAGGCATTTTAAAAAAGGAACAACACGCAAATCAAAAAATAAAAGCACTTGTCATCTTGCCACTGTATGCTGTGTAGTGTGTATAAGGCAGAGAGAGAGAGAGAGAGAGAGCGTGAGCGTGAGAGCCTAAAGCCGGCATCAATATAACAAAAAGCAAGATCATATCGTTATAAATATTCCATTAACAATACTTATCGAAATATTCATACATTTACAAGGTGTTTATTAAGATTGTGTGATCTGTATATGCTGTCTGATCTTTACAGAAGCTGTAAACTAATGCGTGCGGTGATGTTCAGCTCTGACGAGGCGCTTTTATTTAGCCTGTAGTCTTTAGATTTTTTACATGATGTTCCATTACTTAAAATGTCTTTATTTTTTTATTTATAGTTTATATACAAATTGAGTGCTAGCTTGTTTAGCTGTGATCATTATGCAAGGATCATATTTCATATTCGGTTTATTCTTTAGTAACCTATATATTCGTTAATAATGTATTTTATAAATGGAGTGTTTATAAGAACTAAGCTATTAATATATAATACATTAGGTTAAATAATACATAAAGACATTGAAGTCAGGTAGGACAACAAAAGACAACCAAAGTAGGTTCCCCCTGTTGGCAAAGGTAACCAAAAAGTATCTTTGCGTGTGGGCAACAAGCTGCGCATCCGAGAGAGTGTTCAGCACGATGGGGAACATAGTGAGCCCCAAGATCCCATCAGAGATGGTCAACATGTTGGGTTTCCTGGCAAAGACCAGACTGCACGGTTAATAAAAAAATGCAGTGTTTTTTTATATATATATTTTTTAAGACTGTCGACCTGTCATTTTTGTAGCCTAATATCATTTGGACGTTTTTTTATATATATTTGTTTCTTGTTTATTCGTTTAATCTTATTTAAACTTTGTGCTATTTAATTATTTATCTTTTTATTTTATTTTCTTATTAGTTTTAAAAACATTCTAACATAGGCTAAGTAATAAACATTCTTTGGTTATTTGTTTGGTTCCAATTTCCACATTTTTTTTTAGCCTGTAGCATTGTTGTTGTTTTTTTTGTTATGTTAATAAAAGTTCAGTGTTTATTAACAGTGATTTTTTTTTTTGTAGTTTGACACCAAATTGCCAATTCCTGAAAAACTGAAAGTGAAAGTATGATATGCACGCATTTATAAGATATTTAAAAGCAGAAAAAAATAGGAAAAGAAGAAACCCCGACCCCCGCCGTGATACAACCGAAAGAACGAATTTGCTCAAAATAAAGCCAAAACAACCAATTTTCACTTTTTTTTGTGAAATATATGTGTCCTAATAGAATTTTTTTGCAACGTGGGACACATATATGACTGTCAACATCTCAAAATATGTGTTTTGGTGTTTCGTGACCCTTTAAATGTTTCTGTCATGTAGCATTTGGTACAGAGAGACAATTGTCACTGGAATCTTGTCGCGTTGCGCGCTAAGCATTATATAATGTTGTAATGTATGCTGCTTAGCTAATGTTTATGTTTGCAATATTTATATTATTTTCCAATTAAAAACCACCTAATGTGGTTACTTTGAATCTACATCTCATATGGGAGGTATACATTACAGCAGCCTTCAAGGCTTACTTTCATACCTAAATGTTTGTGTTGAAACCTGGCTTGTTTGCCCCTTAGCTCGGTTCCTTTGGGCATTTGTGAACATTGCAATCGTGCTCCGCGCCAAAACAATCAGTCTGTTGCTGTGTTCACACCAGACGCAGTACGCACTATTCGTGTGTAAATAGTCGCGTGAACATTTTGAGTGTCCAAATCTCTTGATTGGTCAACACGTGAATCGTGTCATATCGCGATGCAGGATGTCTATTTGCATCTTTGCATTGGCTTAACATGTAAATCACTCGTGCTTGACGCTTCATCCGCATCTGGTGTGAACGCAGCATGAGACCACCTGAGTGAGTAACTGATGTTTCATGTCCAATACTAAAGTGAAAGCATGCTGAACTATGATAAACAAGAACTGTTTATGCGTTAAGAAAATTGACTAAAATTATCATCTGGTATTTTTTTTCCATATTTTAGTCGTATAATACTTTGTTTTAGGCGTATTGTTTAGTTTATTTCTGCACTGATACCTCAAAACAAAGACCAACATTGATCTGCTTCTGGTTATGACTGCAGTCTCGGTTAACTTGTTTTTCTCTCTCTATAATGTGAAGCCTATAATGCATAATTCTAGCCAACATTTTTAAGCTCACAATAAAATGAATAATTCCTTTTAGGTGGGATGTCATTGAACAGACGTCATTGGGCTGGAAAAATTACTTGTACCTGGCAACCGTGCCTATAGTTGACATGGTGGCCCAGTGTTTATACATCATTGTCTTCTCTGATTATTATATCTATTTTCCAGGGGCATTCAAAAGGTTGGATCCTCACAAAAGTGGCTTCATTGAGCTGGACTTTAATCAGGTTTGTCATACTTAAAGCCCTTTATATTTAAAACATTTAGATAATAACAATAATCATAATCAACTTAGTAATACAGTGCTCAGCATAATTGAGTACACCCTATTTTTGAAAGTTAATATTTTGATCCATGTCAGTGAATATAGGCAATGTATTTTGGTGCTTTTAAACAAAACAGATTTATTAAACACATATATTTATTAAAATAATATTTTAGTCACCAATTATATTTAGAAACATAAAGATAATACAATTAAATTTAAGCAAAAATAAAATACAACATGCCAAATTTCAACTAAAAGTTTCAGTTTTATTTTGCTTCTCTTGATTTTTCCTCTTTTTACAATTTGTATTTAATATTTTTCTATAGCATATAAATTTGGGTGTACTAGTTTTTGGACCGTTATCATAAGTAATTTTGTTAGATAAGCTGCAGATTTAGCTTCAGTACTGACTAATCTAACGTACAGTATATGCACAAATATATACAAATGTAAAGCTTCCTATTAAAAATATGAATTTAAAAGATAGATTTGTGAGGGGTGTACTCAGTGCTGAGCACTGTATATTTAATAACACATTTTCTTTGTCTTTTTCAGTGGCTGAACCTTACCATGATTTAAGACAACTCACCTCCAAAGCACAGCTCTCAAGACAGAGTTAAATGTGTTACATTTTCAAAGATATGAATTTACCTTTATTTTTAAAACTCTCTATTGCACTTTTGACCAGTCTTACTTTAAAATGCTGCATGATGTTTTTTTTGTGTCGTCATTGCCACACATTTTTTTGTTTACAACTGCAAGCATTGTTGAAACAGGATTATCTTAACCACTGTGTAATAAAAAATGTGTGTGTGTGTATATACTTACTATTTTTTTTCTCCTCCAAAAGATATTATTAAACACTTCTGAAACTGTATGGATTTGTTTTTGTGTGTATGACTGGAAGATACAGAGGAGGCACTTCCGTTGCCTTTAAGGCTTTGAAACACCGCGCACAGACGCTTTTCATTCGACTCCTTAGCTGTCAATCATTCGTTAGTCCCTGCCTCATGGGCGTGGCAGTGCACTGCGGTACCCTGATTGTCCTGTATCATCTGCACTGAGCCGAACATCGTTCTCTTTTTTCCGTTATTTCAAAACGCGTCGTCTTGGCTGATAACAGTAGCGACAACTAAACACTGGTAAGTTAACTTAACTTGTCCAGGTTATTTGTACGAGATGTCCGTCTATTCTGTGCCAAAGTGTGAAACCTCTGCCCCATATTTCTAGCAAGTGACGAAACTATTTTCTTTTCTAACGTTATCTGAATTATTTCATTTCAAAAAATGAATGGCGTTTGTGAATCAATCTAAATAAATAATAATAGCCATATAAAACATAAATTATTTAAGTATTTGGGGCGTGCATCATATTTACATAATTTTTATGTATGTTAGCAACAAAATTATAAATACACTACACATACTCATGTTGGTTACATTTATCCTATGTTTAAGATATATATTCTTGTCCAAATGAGAACAACCTAATGTAAGTTGTATGTAAGTACGTAATGTAAGTTTGTCGCCATTGAAGCATAAAAAATAACCCATATACAAATGTATAAAGTAACGCAGAGTGAATATGTGCAGTTGTTTTTGAGGGTGTGTTCATTAATCATCTAAATCAAACACTAGTGCTGATGCTCAGTCTGGCCTATTGATTTCACGTCACTAAGTCATCTGACATTAGTAACAGTGGACAATACCGTGTTTACATACAACGTGATCTGCCTCAGTGCACCTAGAAAAAAAAAGCAATCGTTAAATGATTATTTTGATGCATAATGGTTTTTTCTAAGGTTATTTGGAGAATATCCAAATATATAAAGGAGAATATTGACTGTTCTTTCAGAGTGTACTTAAACATTTTATTGTTCATATATTTTTGTACAATAAAAAATACTATCATGCTAATATGATCATTTTCAGATATATCAGTAGTAATATTAGCATGTTAAAAAAAACGAACAAAAAAAAAAGGACAAATGCAGTAGTCAAAATTTGAAGTAAATCAAAAAAAGTTTTTCAAAATTGTCCTAAAACAGGAATGGGTGTTCAATTGTTTTAGGACAACTTTGATAAAAGGTGTTGACTCACTTAAAACATCGACTACTGTATATCGAAGTATAACCATTTCAATAGTGATGTTATTGGCCCATGAACATTTCTGTTTGTTATTAAACCATTTCATAACTGTAAGAGGCAATTTAATCATAACACAATGTTAAAACAGCTATCATAACATTATTTATCAATATGTGTCTCTTTTTGGATTCTCGGAATCTATAGAAATTAGAAATGTAAAACAGGAAATGCGTTGACAGTTGTTTTTGTTTACATCCCTCAAAATGGTCTATATTGATCTGTTAGCATCACTGTACTTAGTGTAATGCATTTTGCAGTATAAACATGAAGTCGTGTGGTTGCAAATCACCACAGATTTGTCACCAAAACATCTCTGAATTAATATTTTTTTCTCCTAAAGCTTAAAGCCGCTCCAGGAACTTCAGGTATATTCACCTTCTTGTCTTTCTGTTGCTAAATTTAGAGAAAGTAATGAACTAAATGTCCAAGGCTAGCATAGTTATCATCACATATGTGCTTTCCTTTAGCCAATGCTTGGAGAACTGCCCTCCATTTCCCATTAAACCACCACCACATGCAAGTCGACATTGTCTGGCTGTGTTCTTAAGCAGCTGCAGAGCTCACTGGTTAACCATATTACAAGACAACGAAATTAGCCAGTCATTAGTAAACCTCTCTCCACCCTCAAAAGGGCGCTTTAATCGTCTGTCTATTGTAGAGGGCATTTCTCTCAGCATGCTAGACTAAAAGCTGCATGAATGCTACAGCACTAATAATAATGGCAGCTGTTGTAAGAAAGCATCATAAGCTCTTTAGTAGCAGCACTTTACGCTAAACGGCTAAACACTGGACACATGCTGCTGAATGATTGATGCTAATTGTGTGCTAGCTTCTAGTAACCACCCTGGTGAAAAACTTCATATGCTGGAAAGGTAGGTTTTGACACATGTCTGCTGGTTTAAGCTGAATCTTACTGGTTGTGATGAGCTGGTTTAAGATGGTTCTTAATGGGTCAAGTGCTGGTCAGGATCAGCTTAGGGCAAGCTTAAAGGGGTAGTTCACCCAATAATAAAAAAAAATACTCACTATTTACTCAAGTACTCAACCCAAGTTGTTTAAACCTTTAGAGTTTCTTTAGTCTGTTGAACACTAAAGAAGATATTTTGAGGACAGCTGAAAACCTGTAACCAATGATTTGTAGGTAAACAATTAATATGGAAGTCAGTGGTTACATTTAAGCTTTCGTCAAAATATCTTTTTTTGTGTGTTCAACAGATGAAAGAAAGTCAAACAGGTTTAGAACAAGTAAAAGGTAAGTAAACGATAAGTAAACAATTTTCATTTTTTGGTCCTTTTAAAACTTAAAGGGATAGTTCACCCAATAATGAAAATTTACTCATCATTTACTCACCCTTAAATGGCTATAAACCTTTAAAGGTGTGAAACAAGTATACGGTGAGTACTTTACCAGTTTTTTTTAACAATGCAGTCTTCAGCTGCCATATGCAGGAATTCTTAGACACTCCTTTGGTTTTGGTGTACTTTTGTGTTTGTTATCAGAAGGTTACTGGTTCGATTCTCACAAAAAAAGCTGTATTTGAACATTTTGTAACACTTACATGTCGTTCGAAATCTGAATTAATTTCTTTTCACTTCTATTCATTAGTTAATTAATTTTCCTTCGGCTTAGTCCCTTATTTATCAGGGGTCACCACAGCAGAATGAACCACCAACTATTCCTTTTAATTATTAAAACATATGTTTTACCCAGCGGATGGCCTTTCAGCCACAACCCAGTACTGGGAAACACACATACACTCTCAAATTAACACTTATACACTACGGCCAATTAAGTGTACCCAATTCATCTGTACTACATGTCTTTGGACTGGTGAGGAAACCCACGGCAACATGGGGAGAACATGCAAACTAGGCATGCTCCGACCAGGATTTTTGCTGCCATTACAGAGTATTGATTCCTTGTCGTGGTGATCAGCCGATACCAAGTACCAATTCATTGTCATGGTGGTCAGCAGATACTGAGCACCAACTCTAATGCTTCAAGCTTTACATTAAGCACATTTCCCCCCCAAGTATGAACCTTAAGAAAAGATATCTCGCCTTACCTAAGATAATAAATTAGGGATGCTGCATACAATTTTTTAAACATGTCTTTTATAACTATTTAGGTGTAAACATATTATGACCGGAAGCAGCTTTACAGAAAATAATTTAATCATTCATTGTACTTCGGTTTAGTCCCTTATTTACCAGTGGTCATCACAGCGGAATGAACCAATACAGAAAATAAGTCATTTAACTCCTCAAGTTGGCGGTTCATTCCACTGTGGCGACCCCAGATTAATAAAGAGACTAAGCCGAAAAGAAAATGAATGAATTTACCTCCTCATGTGTTGTGGCTGCTAAAGGCTATGTATAATATAGGGGAACGCATGTGCGTCGTCCTCTGCTTGTAAACTCATGAACAAACGTGAGATGTGAGAGATTAATGAGATCGGCCAGATTGGTGAGTACTGATCGAGTCAAAAAATGTGATTATCGGCCGATACCAATCTTCGGCCGGTCGATCGTAGCATCCCTGTTGCAAACTCCACACAAAAATGCCAACTGGCCCAGCCAGCACTCGAACCAGCAACCTTCTTGCTGTGAGGCGACAGTGCTAACCACTAAGCCACCGTGCCACCTCTTTTCATTTCTGTGTAACGTAAAATGCTAAAAAAAAAAAAGTATAGACTCTGGTTTAGAACAATGTGGTATTTTCTCTGGATTAAAGCATTGTCTAACTTTGCTCCACGTCCTCGTGCACTACAGTATGTTTTCAATTGGAGGAGTTTCGACGCGCATCTACAAGGATCGGCTGCAGGCGGAAGGGATGGGAGCCAATGACATGGCCGTCAAGTTCCTGAACCAGGACTATGAGGAGCTGAGGAGGGAGTGTGTGGAGAGCGGCAGGCTGTTTGAGGACCCTTGCTTTCCTGCAGTGCCCCAGTCATTGGGCTTCAAGGAGCTCGCGCCAAACTCCTCCAAAACACGCGGTGTGCGGTGGATAAGGCCCACTGTGAGTGTCCACGGTGTTTATACAGTCCTGCTAGAGGTGCCAACAGCAACTAAACACACCTGAACCAGTTAATCAAGATTGTGCTACTGTAGGCATGCTAGAAATTCCCAGACAAGTTTGAGCTAAACGCTACAGGACAGTGGTCCTCCAGGAGCAGGGTTGGATAGTATGGTCTATATGAACAGCATGTTAGTAACTACATGTAAAGGCACTAAAGCAGTGGTGCCCAAACTTTTTCATGTCAAGGGCCAAAAACCAAATATCATTGAGAGCCGTAGGCCGAAGATAAATATACAAAACTATTTTGCATTAAAGTTGCCATGGGTAATTTCCTAATGCCTTTATAATATAAAAAAAATAAATAGAAAACATTACTTTGAAAATACTTTTAAATTATAACTCTTAAATAATATTACAGGTTTAATATAAAAATTATATATTATTATGTTTCTCAGTGGCTTTAGTGCATTTCTCACAACACTTTTTACATTTGCACAACAGTTAATGCATTTCTCAAAACAATTAGTACAAACTGCAAAATCTAGTGGATAACCTGCAAAAGCGTGTCACTTGCTCATTCCTCAAAAGCAAGTATTCATGTCAATGAAGGTGTCAGTGTCATCAAGAGGAAAAGTCCTGACACCATTGTTTATGAACAAGACAGTCAAACAGCGTTGTCATGTTTTCATCATGACAGTTTACTCTGTAAATGTTTTTCAATGCAAAAAAGTCAGATTTTGGTGACACTTCCTGAAAATGCTCAAGACAGCACTATATACTATTTGCAGAGCCATTTGAAAACTACAATAAAGTTAGACATCACTGCATTTAGTGAGGTATCTGAGTACAAGACAATGAATATGTATGTTTCACATTTTGTTTTTGCAATTCTAATTCATTCACAGCATTGTGCAAAAGAATAAATACATCCTTATTTACAACAAACACAAACTCCCTTTGGGTAAAGCTCTGCACAACTGTAAACAATATTGCAGTACATATTGACATGACATGATAATGTGATAAAACAGGAGAGAGTTGTATGAAAGCAATTGATCCATGTCCAAAAAGCATTTGCAATGTGTTGGGAGGAATGAGAAAATGCTACTATGATGTGCACAAATGACTAATTGTTTTGAGAAATGCATAAACTGTTGTGCAAATGTAAATAGTGTGATAAATGCTTTTACTTCTATGCATCATATGTACATTTTAAACTAAATCTGATTTATTTACAACCTTTAAATTTAAACGTTTAATTTCAGATAACTTTTAGTAGCTTAACAATAAAACGAACAAATAAAAGATTACATTCATTTTGAAATGGCAATATCTAAACCATTCTCAGATGCAGGGTTCATACGGTCCTGGAAAACCTGGAAAAGTCATGAATTTTTAAAAAGGCATTTTATAGGCCGGGAAAATTGTGGAAAAACAAATAAACCCAAAATGTTTTGTAAAAGCCATAAAAATCAGGTTAACAATTATCTGTGTACTTGCATATGTTTTAGATGATAAAATTAGGTACATTATAATTAAAATGAAATCGAGCTGTCCGTTCCTTGTGTGATGTTCTCTGTGTGAGGTAAACTTTGCAAACTTCAGTTGCTAAAGCAATAACTTCAGAAATCAAAAGCAGTTTCAGCTTCGCCTCTCTTTCACTCGCTTTCACCGTAGTTCAAGATGCATTTTGAGTGTTGTGTCCAGAAACAATCTCTAACAGCAGAGGTTACTGCAGAGATACTGTGGATTCGAAAGGCTAATTTGTACATAAGTCTTGTGAAAACACAAGCCAACATTTCTAAACTTTTCACACACACAGTAAGATACTTTCTAAAAACTATTTTACAGATATAAAAATAAATATAATCTACATGGGTTGTTTTTTTGATATGCTGTAATTAATTTGAACCTGCATTTCTTTCTTTTTTATCATGTGTACGTAGACATTTGAGGAAACACGAAACAAGATCATAAATATTTACCTGAATTTTTTGGAAAAGTCATTGATAAGTGATGGAATTTTCGTAGTAAAAATGTGTATGAACCCTGCAGATGGGATGGCCGGGCAATTCAAAAGTTACCATGTGCCAACTTTGGCTTACGGGCCCTAGTTTGGGCATCTCTGCACTAAAGGAATGTTTTAATATATTTTTTGACACTGATTAGGGAACGAAGACAGTATAGTAAGAAGGAGGAATTAGATCAATAAATTACATGGGATATATTCCCATTTACCAAGGTGTAGCAGTTTGTCAATTTACCAAGTCGCATGTTTAAGTTTTAGCCCAATTTGACTCCTTCCTTGACTTCTATAGTATTAAGAAGACAGTAAATTAAGTTAGAGAAACAAGATCAATAAATTACATGAGTTACTTCACCCCTAAAATTTAAGTTATTAATTAAACAACCTCATGTCGTTCCAATCGCCCAAGAATTTGATTTATTTTTGCAGCACAAATTAGGGTATTTTAGATGAAAAGTCCATAAAGGTACCAAAAAACATTCTCAAAGCAGATAATATGCCTTCAGTGATTTAATCAGAATATTATATCAATCTACAAGATTACTTTTGTGCTCAATTAAAAATGGCTTTTATCAACAGATTCCTCTTGTCAGTGTGAGTATATTGCACGCTTTCATGAACACTGTGCAGTGACGCATATGTCTAGTGTTTAATTTTTAGCCCAGATTTACACCCTACTTTATTAGTCTAGTAAAGTAGGAAAAGTTACAGGATCAAGATGACATGATCTAGACAGGAGGTCACCAAACTTGTTCCTGGAGGGCCGGTGTCCTGCAGAGTCTAGCTCCAACCCTAATCAAACACACCAGCTAATCAGGCTCTTACAAGATATACTTGAAGAAATTAAGAAATTACATGAGTTACTTCACCCAGAAGTTTTCTGTTAATAATTAATCAGTCTTATGTCGTTCCAAACACCCGAGCCTTTCGTTTATCTTTGGAGCACAAATTAAGGTATTTTTAGATGAAATCTGAGAGCTCCTTCATAGACAGCAATGTAACTGATTTGCGCAAAGTCCATAAAGGTAAATACATCCTCAAAACAGACAATATGCCTTCAGTGGTTTGATCAGAATATTATCAAGCTACGAGAATACTTTTGTGCGCACTTAATAATGACTTTATTTTTTCTCATCAGTGTATTGCACACTTTCATGAACACTGCGCAGTGACGTATAAAGTGTTTAATTTTTAGCTCAGTTTTACACCCTAATTTATTAGTATAGTAAAATATGTTAACTTACAGAATCAAGATGACATAATCTAGACCAGAGGTCACCAAACTTGTTCCTGGGGTGCCGGTGTCCTGCAAAGTTTAGCTCCAACCTTAATCAAACACACCTAAACCAGCTAATCAAGGTCTTACATGGTATACTTAAAACATTCTGGCGGGTGTGTTGAGGCAAGTTGGAGCCAAACTCTACAGGGACCATAATTGGTGACCCCTGGTCTACACTTAAACTTCTATTTCCCACATGAAAACTACTAAAACATAGCTTATAACTACAAAAACATAGCCTTGTTAACCTCTACTTGTTACCCTAATCAATTGTTGTAGTAAAGATAGTACAGGACAGTAAGTTAAGAGGATCAAAAAATGACATTAGCTACACTCAAACTCTCATTTCGCACATGAGATACAAAGTGAAACGTCTAATGTTAATTACTGACAGAAGGCTCATGTATTACTTTTTGACAGTTTTATTGATTGGGAGAGTAAAGAAAGACCAGGAAATGGAGTGAAAGAGTCAAGATTGAGAAATTACATGAGCTAGGCTCTTTTATCACTTGAGAAACAAGGAACAACTGTGGGTGCCAACTACAAAGACCCAACTTCAGCAGCGTGCAGTTTAATTACTTTCTGATGGATTGACAAAAAAAGAATTTTCCTTCATTCGGTTTCTTTTTATACACAACAACATTAATATTATTGTTTCATTTCTTCACGCAAGCAATTGGACCAGTAAATCTTCAAAGAACAGTACATTTGACTAAGCATTGTACACGAAAACACAGACAAGTGTTGCAGACAAGTGTTACAAGTGTTTTTGTATTTGCTTTCATAATGTTTGCAGGAGCTGTCAGAGAATCCTCAGTTCATAGTGGGCGGAGCCACACGTACAGATATTTGCCAGGGGGCCCTAGGTGTGTATGCACTGTATATGGCTGGGTGTGTATGTTTGTGCATGCTTGTACACGTTGGCGCAACAAACAACTTTAGCTTTAGTTGTGGATTACTGCAGTTTGGGTGATCCTGCAGCTTAAACTATGACCTTCACACATTCTGCTATTGAATGTCACACAAAAACATTCTCAAGAATATCATTTGGCTTCAAATATTTGCTATAACGCTGCAGATGAATATCATTTGGCTTCAGACAGACAGACAGACAGACAGACAGACAGACAGACAGACA
>CAIGQZ010032594.1:24217815-24231768 GCA_903798205.1 Danio tinwini | reverse complement strand
ATGGATGGATGGATGGATGGATAGACAGACAGACAGACAGACAGACAATCGAAATAATGGAGGCTAAACAGACTTATGGACACTGTATCGGCCAATCAGAAGCCAGAACTGTAACTCTTACGGCTTGAATGATATAATTTGGCTTTTGAGAATTGCTTTTATGAATGAACTGATGACAAACCCCCACTTAGTCGGAATCTGATTCATTACGCCACTATGATCACAATTCTTTGTGTTTTTATTGACTTAGAGAGGAAATGTGTGTTCTGGGTCCAGATGAGTGAGTGTATCTGTGTGTGCATGTACTGTGTGTGTGTGTGTGTGTGTGTGTGTGTGCGCGCGCGCGCGCGTGCGTGCGTGTGCGTGTGTGGCTAAACACAATGCCTGAGTGATGAGTCACAGAGACATGGGTGTAGCTCTAGCGAACTCTGGGATAGCTGGCTGCAGTCCGAAGCTCACGGTATGTGTGTGTTTGTGTGTGAACATGAGAGTGTTCACTCTTCATTGCCAAACAAAGGTTGTACAGCAAACAGTGGGTGGAGGACGATGGGGGGAGCTCATGACTGAAATACATTTTAACTTACAGTTAGCAAACATATTAAGGCTCATGGTGTGCTTAAAGCCTCCAAATTGGTTTAGCTTTGAAAAGGGCGTTTGAGATAAAAACCGTATTCATCTAGAGTAAATGTACAGTACTGAAGAACATTGTGCTGCTATCTCTGTGTACAAACACAGTCTCCTCCCACTTTATGGCTGTAGGTGGAGAGCTCCCCCTAATGGGTCATTATAGTACAAGCAAAAATTTACCATGGTAAAATACTACATTTTAAAGAGAAATCATAGTTACTACAGTTATTATTTATGCAAAGTAAGCTTCCTAAGCTCAATTATTTTTTAATTGAATGAAATTAATGTAATAAACTAAACATTTAAAGCACCATTCTTGATTCTTAGACTTAAAAGGGTATGTCATTTTTTTCATGTGTTATCAAAAGTAATCAAAGATAATACCTGTTTTTGAGCTTTCATCACTTCTCCGCCATTGGTCGGCCATAAATAGTCAGATTGCGCAGGTGCTACTGTGTCAGCTAATTTAGGAAGTCAATCTCTGCATGTTTAATGAGTATAAACAATAGTGCCTTATGCTTCCAATGTAAACAAATGACTTGTGTAAATTTGTGTATATTTAGGCGACTGTTGGCTTTTGGCTGCCATAGCATCGTTGACTTTAAACGACAAGCTGCTTCACAGAGTTGTACCACATGGGCAAAGCTTTACAAATGAGTATGCCGGAATCTTCCACTTCCAGGTGAGCAGCTGAATGACTGTAAGTCTATATACTATATAAAATCACGCTATACATCTTTATTCATATGTATATTCTTCTATTTTATTTTACATAAATGTAGTTCCTTTTTTACAACCAACTTCAAACTTGGTGTCAAATTGTCAAATCTGCCTTCATCCAATTAAAAACTAGTGTATAGAATGAAACGGCTGTCAAAAATTGAGGCTTGTGCACATCAGAATTTTCATTTTACAAGGTTTTTTGTGGGGCATTCATACCCAATCGATTTTCGCTGAGCAAAAGCAGAGTAATGTGCAAAATCATTACCTGATGTTAGTTGGTGCTTAATGAAAAACAGAAATTCTTCTACATAATGACTCCCTCTTGTGGACATTTTTGTAGTCACTGTCATGTTTATCAACGTTTTTTGGGGTTGCTTTTCAATGCTTTTTCGCCATTATGAATGTATACTCAGCTAGTCCATTTTGTGTTTGAGAGTCATTAAGTTGTGTTTTACTATAATTCCAGCAGCTTCAGGGATGTAAGAAAAACTGAAATCTCATTGGTCAATCTAGTTCTTAAGACCAGTTTTTTAAAGCAAAAAAAAAAAAAAAAAAAGAGCCAGATAATATTTTTAAAATAGAAATGCCATTTTGCACATTGGTGTATACACTCACATTGGTGACCTTGGTTTAGTCACGAGGCATAAAACGTCAGCAATAAGAGCAAGTTAAAATCATCCCAGTGTGCACGGGACTTAACAGAAACATAGTACATAGAGATAACGTGCATAGTACAATAGTTTATAATTCATGCTTGCACTACACATCCTTATATTCAACTACAAATGTACATTTTGTAATGCCTTTAGCTGTTTATTTACACAAAAATTTAATTAGAGGCCTGAAAACATACGTTTTTGAAAAAATGTTTTAAAATTCACATTATCGAAAATCAAACCATTATTATTGCTGTATAAACAACAGAAATGTGATTTCATTTTTTTTACGTTTATTTTAAAGGCATGTACCATTACTTGACATTTAAAAAACACAGACAAACAAACACAGACATGTAAAAGAAAAAGAAATTGCACAAAAAAAGTTTAAGTCGCCACCTACTGGTGTAGCATTTCATCAGTATGCAATGCTTAAAACTAGGTGTGTCAAAATTAATTGTTTCTTCGGTGCACCCCGATGCAGATGGGGACAATTTGATATCGGTACAGTAATAGATCATAACCGGTTATTACGTACGGACGTCATTTACCTCCTATGTGCAATGTCACGGTAGAATACTATGGTGAAGGAGGCGAGGACGAGTAAATTAAATGCTCCTACTACTTAAAAGGCAGATAATTATGCACAACTGCTTGTGAGTGTGCTGGAAAGTCTTTTATTGACACTGAAGAAGGCACAGCACACGAGCCGCTATTTCACTACTAGGGAGAAATGCTGTAAAACTCCATCTCTATCTCTCTCTCTCTCACTTTGGACATTTGACCCGCTGGCGTGTTTGTGAGATAACTTTTCCTCTCTTCCTGGCTGTTAAAGGGATACTTGTGGATCCAGACACGAGCATGCCTGTGGTGTGAGTTTTCTCCACTGTGTCCATTATGGATTACCTGTAATAACCACGTATTATGCGCGTTTAGACTATAATCGCGTCACTCATCGGTGAACAGCGCTTTCATTTCTAAAGCCAATGGCAGCCCTTTCTGTTGAGCAGGTGAAGACAATGACCAATCATAGGAATATAAGACTTCGCTTGACAGGCCTTAAAAAAGCAAGCGGGATAATATTTACATTAGTTTATTTGCTATAAATGCTTATATTGTTTCTGTGCATGTATTGGAGTTTTGTTTGAAACATTCAAAAGAAGTGTTTTCTTTGAGCAGGTAAAATTAAACGTACAGTTCATATATCTGACTGCTTGTACTAAATAACTAAATTCTTTTACAAATAATGTATAAATATTCATATATTTATAGATTTTAATTAAAAAAATTCTTGTGTTGTGAAGAAAAAATCTAATTATGTATGGAAAGCATCGAATTCAACCGAATCGATGGCATGATAATCGTAACCGAACCGAATCGTGAGACCGGGGTAGAGTCACACCCCTACTTTAAACATTGCACACAAAATGAAAATGCAAATGATAGCACAACGTTGCCATGCAAACATACCCTTACACTCATGACATATTTTATTATTATTTTATTACTATTGATCATGACTTATTGAAGGCGATTGTCATGCGCATTTGTCTGTAAAGTAATTTCTGCAATCAGTATTTAATTTCCAGCATGTGCTTTCAGATGGAGTTACATTAAGTCACAGTTCACTGACAAGCTCAGGGGCGTCGCCAGACCCAATTTTACTGGGGCATGTGCCCCAGTAAAAATCACCAGTACCCCAGTAAATCCTTTGAGATATGATTTACTTCATATGCAAATGTATGTATTAAGAGGGTTAATCCCGGAATAAAGAAGTTATTCTTTATGTGCAACTGAACCAACGCTGGTAAAAGCAGTGTAGTTTTATCAAAAAGCACACTGACGCATCTCTGCATGTGCGCAGAAAACCACACCCGCGTGCCTCACACACCACTCCTGCTGGACCTGGACGCGTTGCTCTTCTCCCGGTGCTTAGTCCCGGTTGTTAACATGCCCGTTGCTCACGCACCGCTCATGCGTTGACATTAACAGTCTTTTATATGGAGGTGACGGCACGCAGTGAGTTTTGCATGTCAACAAAACTAAAGTTTAAACAATATGATGTGGATCATACTAAGCATGCCTGATAGATTTTTTTTTGTATAAAGCACAAAGGAGGGATGCAATTAGAGAGGTAAAACTTAATAAATTGTGATCGTGATTTTTGAAAGTATTACATCGATTTGTTAACGTTTATTATTACCATTTAATGAATCTCCCCATTCAGTTTGAAGTCGCTTTGCGTGATGTCACACTTAACAAGCGGATTCTCTGCCGTGTGTCAAGTCTAAGACAACAGATAATCAAAAATCTCGTTTCTGTATTAGAAAATGTCCTATATATTTCCTATAGAATTTCATTCAAATGAAATTATCATTCATGCAAAAGATTTTTTAAATAATCTAAGCATATCACTCCAGTTGTGCCTTTACATTATTTTCCAGTTACATATTAATTTAATAAAAAATAATAATTGTATAATAATTTTTTTTTTTTTTTTTGAGGTGGGGGCGTGCCCCTGTAGAGATTTATGTCTAGCAATGCCCCTGGACAAGCTTATTCAATATGCTATTTTATATCACAGATTATTTAAGCATAATAATGAAATTGAAGGATAATGACTGTTTGTGTAGCTTCTCAGTGAACTATAGCTCTATGTTGCTGCTACATCTGAACGCATGTAAAAATGCCATATTTAACAACATTTATTTACTCCAAACTTACTTTATAACTTTAGTCAAGTGCTTGAAATGAATCCTTATGTAAGGTAATTCATTAGTTGAGTGATTGCTAGTCACGTTGAATCAACAAAAGCAGCTACGTTTTCTGATTATTTAGTAGCTAGCTATGGGGATTTCCTGGTTTCTTCTTGATGGTGTATTTAAATACATGAGAACGTCCTCTGGCTTTCGGAAGACATTTACTATTGATCACAGAACTGTTTTTTTCTGACAAGTTTATTTCAATTTAATGTGCAACCTTAACATAAACTATTTTTTGCTCACATTGTGCAGTTCTGGCAGTTTGGCGAGTGGGTAGACATCGTAATCGATGACCGCTTGCCTGTGAAGGATAAAGAGCTGATGTTCGTTCACTCAGCAGAGGGAAATGAGTTCTGGAGCGCCCTGTTGGAGAAGGCATATGCTAAGTAAGACTTCTCTCTTCTTCATCTGTATGACAATTATAGGCTGCATCCAAAATTGCATACTACTCAGTAAATACTACATCTAAATTAGAATTTATTACACGGCCATTAGAAAAGTATGTGCTATATAGTATGAATGCGAGTTGTTGGAACTTGAACGTACTACATCTGCAATTTTGTCATGATCATGTGACCTACTATGGTTAGTTGCGTTGTGTGGGGAAAAATGAGTTTATTTTTTATTACATTTGTGTCTTTATTTTTTATTCGGAAATAAATGTTTAGACTAACAACCGATTAATCTATCTTTTTATTTTGTATGATACCATATATTAACCAAATATATTCTTACGGTGTTGCATACTTCTGACAAGAGAGAAAAAGCAGAATAAGAATAAATATAGTGTGGGGGCCCTGCTCCAGACTTCTGTCTAACAAGAAGTCTAGACATGTCACAAGGAGCTGGATGCTTGAAGAAGTTGTGAAATATATTGAAGATGCACTGAACTGTTCAGTTCTGGTATGCAGAGAAGAGTTGCAGAAAGAGGAAGTATGTTTGGGTGCAACAGCCAAAGGACTGCAGAATGACTGATAAGTGACATTACACCGAAAACTCCACCTGTTAATATCAGTATTGTTTATATGCTGGAGTCAGAAAAAAGTAAATCAGTTGCGAACCTCCTGAATGTAATTTTTGTATTGCATTGGGGTAACGTAACCCAGAGCTCTGTCCTCCAATTATTCATTTGAATCTAATAAATTACTAATATTTTTGGCATTGAAGACAACCCTCTCCTGACCTTTTTTATTGAAAATGCGTGGAATTGCCTAGATATTCCAACAGTCGCTTCACTGCCATTCATGAATTCTCTTGAATTCAGTGCATTCCATCAGATACATACTTCAGAATCTTGCCGAAAGTAGTAGGTCATCCGGGTACTTCTTGCATACTGTTTTTCGAATTTTATGAAATTAGACATATTACTTGGTGCGCATACTGTTTTTAGCATACTATATAGTATGGAGCAGGGCTCGAAATTACGACCATTTTGGTCGCATATGCGCCTGAAATTTAATCTATGCGACCTCATAATATATTTGGGAGCATTTGTGCGACTGCATGTAATGGTTGTAGTGCGACTTGTTTAGATTTTTTTCTAAAAACGGGCTGAATTAGACTTCCTTGCCGCGATATTGGTTCATATTAGCTGTCAATCACTCAAATCTTTCTGCTGTCAGATAACAGGGAGCTTTTAAGGGCGCTAGCCAAGATCAATCGAGTGTTATCGAAGAAGGTGCCCGAATCTCGTTGCGTTGCATTCACTGCGTCTTCAGCGCAAATGTCCACTAAATGTGAAATCCAACACTGTACATATCGCCAAAGAAGCTCGCCTTTACTAAATTTAAACTAAATCTGCGGCTCATGACAAAGAACGGTATTTGCGCCGGTGGTCATCAAGAGAATCCTGCTCTGCCTGCTCTTATATTGGGTCGGCTGACTCGCCTGCTTTTCCACAAACACAGAAAAATGAAAATCAGCTCATAACTAGACTGAGCATTTAAAATGACACAAACCAAAACCAAAACCTCTTAAGAGTGGCAGAAGTGAGACTTTTCTTACTTTCTTTGGTCCATTCTTTCTTGAGATGTATATTATTTTTCTATTTAGTTACTGATGACTGCAGCTTTCAGCATTGAATTGAATGATTTATCATAATCTTATGTTTGTTTTGTAGCAGAAATATTATTTATTAAATTGACATGCATATAAAAACAATAGTGCAAAATAAATATTACTTACTGCAATGCTTCATTTTAGTTTGATGCAAACCATAAATTTATTTTTCATAAAGTAACAGCAGGACCTTTTACAGTACATAACTCCCATTCAAGCACATTCAGGGCAGCATGATAATGACAAATGTAATTCAATGTAAGTATTATTGTCATCATCGTCATCATTAATAACATTTTATAATTATTAGACATTCATTTTGGAAATTATTGCACAGATATCAATAAGTCATCACAGCATAAGTTAGTTGTTTCTGGTTTTTGTTTGTCCTGATTGATGTTGTTTTCAAATACAATAAATGCCTTAATATACAATTTGCAGTGGTGCTCATTCATTTTTGGTGGGTGCACTTAAATTTTTCTGGTGCTCCTAAATTTTTGAAGTTGGGAGCACCGGTGCTACCAAGTAAAAAATTTAATTTCAAGCTCTGTGGAAGTATGCGATTTCGGACAAAGCATTAGTGATTATAACATGTTTATGTGCCTGTAGACTAAATGGTTCATATGAAGCTCTGTCCGGAGGTTCCACCACTGAAGGCTTTGAGGATTTTACGGGTGGAGTTGCCGAAATGTACGAACTTCGTAGCGCTCCCAAAGACCTGCACCGCATCATTGCCAAAGCACTGGAGAGAGGCTCATTGCTGGGCTGCTCTATTGATGTAAGTCCTCACAGCGCCTCCTAGAGGACTGGAGATGTAATTCAACATTTCTGGATGGCCAGTTTGGTTGAGTGTGTTTGTCTTTGGTAGATCACCAGTGCCTTTGACATGGAGGCAGTGACCTTTAAGAAGCTGGTGAAGGGCCACGCTTACTCCGTCACAGCTCTCAGAGAGGTCAGGATCGCTCCTCTAAAATAAATCTTCAGCTCATTGGTTGTTTATTATTTGCATAAAAATGTTGCTGTTTTAATTTTAGGTGAATTTCCGTGGCAGCAGAGAGAGGTTGATCCGCATTCGAAACCCTTGGGGGCAAGTTGAATGGACCGGAGCTTGGAGCGACAAGTAAGTCGACCAATCCGAATAAATTTGGGTAATCATGCAAGCAAGACATGCTTATCATACTATAACCTTTGCACTGCAATTTCAGCTCATCCGAGTGGAATGGGATTGATCCATCAGAAAGAGAGGAACTGAACAACCACATGGAGGATGGCGAGTTTTGGTAAATCTCACTCACAGAAATTTGACCTTTTTTTGCATTTGTTTATTGCGCCTTTAACTAAATCAGCTATTAGCATAGAGCAGGGATGCCCAAACTCGTTCCTGGAGGGCCGGTGTCCAGCAAAGTTTAGTTCCAGCCCCTACCAGACCCACCTGGGCTAGCTAATCAAACTCTTACTAGGCTTTCTAGAAACATCCCTGCAGGTGTGTTGAGGCAAGTTGGAGCTAAAATCTGCATGACACCAGCCCTTCTAGATGGAGTTTGGGCACCCCTGGCATAATAGTTATTCTTTGATTCTCAGATCTTAGGAATCGATAGTTTACTCCAAAGCTTTTTCATACAGTAGTGTAAATTGAAGGGCTTCATATGTTTAATTTTCAGACTACTATCCATCCTAGAAGAGCGTTTAAGATTAGTAGAGGGGATTTTGATTCATCCAAGTCACTCTGTTCACAAAGATTGTCTAAATTCAACTAATTGATTCCTTTCTTTAGTGTACAAAAAAAATCAAGAATTTCCAACAGTCCAAAAACAAATCTGCAATTAAACAGCTCTTCTCTGATACACCAAATTATTTATATATATACATATATATATTTCTTGTAAGTGTAAATTTCAATGTACATATTTTGATATGATTGAATTTGTTCTCTGTTATCTTCAGGATGTCATTTCAGGAGTTCAAACGCCAGTTTTCTCGTCTGGAGATCTGCAACCTCACTCCTGATGCTCTGAGTGACGATTCTCAACATTTCTGGAACACAATTCAGTTTAACGGCACCTGGAGGAAAGGAAGTACAGCAGGGGGCTGCAGGAACAATCCCAGTGAGTCCCAGTTCATCAGCTATGGTCTGGTATATTTTCGAGCTGTGTCCCAAACTGTCTGCCATTTTGTAGTGGTGTCCAAATTCTGAGTAAACGACTTTATTTTCTACATTTGTTGACTACTTTTTACCCACAGTCCACTCTGATTTCACATCTGAATTTTCACGCTCAAACAACATTTCACATTCCACCATGAGAAGAAGAAACGAACACTGGAGGCAGCAAATTTTATTTACAATTTTGGCCAGGATTACCTCAGGAGCCAGAGAAAACAATAAATAACAGATTTAGTTTCAGATGTTAGTCTGATTTATTACATATCAGGTTATTGGTCAGATTCTTTTAATTCATTAAAATTTCAAGTTAGATTAATGTCTATATTTTATGAACAAATAAATGTAAAAATAGCATGTAGCATTTAAAAAAAGCTAATAATTTGCATGATATTTGCTAAGTGGAGATTTTCCCCTGACTTTTGTTATCAAATAATATAATAAATCAGACAAATAAAAATGACATTAAATCCACAAAGCCAAAAAGGACATTTTACTGGACTAAAATGACTATTTACTTACTCTTCATTTGTTCCAAACCTATTTGAGATTCTTTCTTCTGTTAACCACAAAGGATGATATTTTGTAGAAAGCTGGAGCCCAGTAACCATTGGTGTCCATTGTATTTGTTTTTTTTGCAAGTCAATGGTTACAGGCTTGTCTAGTTTCTTTAAAATATTTTCTTGAGGGTTCTGCAAAAGAAAGAAACATATAACGGTTTAGAACCACTTGAGGGTTAATAAATAGTGAGTAAATATTCATTTTTGGGTGAACTGTCCCTTTAAGATGCACTTTTGTTGATGCAGTCACATCACAAGTGGGCAGCACTAAACACAGGTGTAAACGGGGACTAAAACATTTTGAGCTTGTCCACTTTTGACCACTTCCAAAGGCTTTGAACAGATTACTAGTGAAGTGTGTGAATGTGAACAGAAGAAGCAGATTAAAACAACTGGTATCATCTACTTGTGATAGGATGACCCAAAACAAATCTTAGTACAAGGTGTAAACAAACGCTTAGTTTGAGTTCTCTTTTGTCAGACACATTCTGGATAAACCCTCAATATAAGATCACGCTACTGGAGGAAGATGATGATCCTGAAGACAATGAGGTGGCCTGCACCTTTATGGTGGCTTTGATGCAGAAGGACAGACGGCGTTTCCGCAAGCAAGGACAGGACATGCACACCATCGGCTTCGCCTTATATGAGGTTGGAGGTCAAAAGCTGAGATAAAATGGTCACACATTGAAAGTATCATGATTTATTCTCATCAATTTCATTTCTGTTTTTCCTCATCTCTAGGTCCCAGATGAGGTACGGCACTTTTCATTATTATAAGAATCTAAAGTTGAAGTATGTGAGGCACTCTGTTCCTCTCCTTATGCACCTGACACTTTCTTATAAACACTCAACGTTTCTGGGAAAACATTGTGCAATTCTGAGTGTGCTTCATGCAGGTGAGTGGGCTTGACAAACCAACTGTAGGAGACACACTCTTTCCTCTCTGTGTGCATTGTATATGTGTGCATTTGTATATGTGGATGTATGTGTGTAAACATTTTAAGCCAGGCCTCTTGTTTGACTGAACAATGACAGTGAATTATTTTGGAAACCTGTTTGAAAACAGTTATTGGTTAAACTTGTCCTTGTTACAGTGTAACTACTCATTTAGGTACTCCATAATATGTAATGTAATAGGTATTTATGTAGCGCATTTATTGTGTATAAATGGATGATGTGACGGCAACCACAAGACAACGGCGGCAGTGCGCTCACCACACACCAGATATAGGTAGAGTGGAGAGACAGTGATAGAGTGGAATCATGGAGGCCATGATGGACACTGGCGTTACACTCCTACTCTTTACTAAAAGTGCTTTGGGATTTTTAATGTGCCATGGGATTTTTAATGACTGCCTCGGTTTAGCATTTCATCCGAAAGACGGTTCTCACCGACAGTATAGTGTCACCTTGACTGTACTGACACACACAGACCATAGGTTGAGCATCCCCTGCGGGCCTCTCTTCCAACAGCAACCTAGTTTTCCCATGTGGTCTCTCATCTAGGTACTGACCAGGCTCAGCCCTGCTTAGCTTCAGTGTTTAGGCAGTCTTGGCTTGCAGGGTGATATGGCTGTGGCTATTATATGACTTAATTACATGTATACTTACAATATGGTTGGGGTTAGGTTTTGGGTTATTTGCAAGGATACCTTAAAATAAAGTGTTAATCAGTTATTTATTTATCTGTTTGGTGACGCTTCACCTCTAAATTACATTCATTTTTTAACTGTATTGTAAAACATGAGTTTAATAATAATAAAAAATGCTTTACTTTTCTTCTGTTTTTAGTTTCTTGGCTCCCAGAATGTTCACCTCAAGAAGGATTTTTTCTTGCGTCACTCGTCCTGTGCGCGCTCTGAGACATTCATTAATCTGCGAGAAGTGAGCACGCGACTGAGGCTGCCACCGGGCGAGTATCTCATCGTCCCTTCCACTTTTGAGCCTGGAAAAGAGGCCGACTTTGTCCTGCGAGTCTTTACTGAGAAACAGTCAGAAACTCAGTAAGTGATAAACTATTTAAACTAAAATGAAATGTTTTAAAAAATGACTACCGTGTGGGTTTTGTATCGAGCAGCCTTATTTTACTGGGTATTTTGCTTTTTCTTTTATTTTTAGAGAAATGGATGATGAAATTTCATTTAATCTGGAAGATGAAGTAAGGACTTGTTATTATTGTGAATGATAAAAACTAAATACATGTGTATGTATGTAAATATATAGATTTATATACAAACCAACCACCTAGAAAGGCCCTACTACATACATAGCAACCACTTCACAACATATATACTTTTAACACTTTATTACTTTTTCTCAAAACACACTAATAACTAAACAAATTCAGCACATTAAACCTTTAAAAACATAGCAATACAATCACTTAGAACAACATAGCAACCACATAGCAATATAATAAATCTCTTAGCACACTAAAGCCCTGGTCAGATTATGCAATTTTTTTTTTATTCTTTTTTTTTTTTTAAATAAAATCTTGACTTGTCATGGGTAACAAATGTGCCACACTATTGACCTTATTCTTCAATGTGGACGTGTGCTTGATTTTATGATTGTTTTAGAACTTCCGATTCAGCTGCCTATGGAAGAAATGATTAGGAATAATAAACAGAAAACAACCAAACTACTTGCTCTACAAACAAGTGTTTGCATGATTATACAGACAATGCAGAATAATATAGTAAGAAAGTGTCATCAAGCAGCAAAACAAGCTGTTTTTAATGTTGAAAACGGAAAAATGTTGAACGGAAGTGAATGAGACCAGAAGTCTCCAGCCAGAAAAGGTTTAAATGGCTGCGCCCGCTTGTACACAAAGAATAACGTGAATATGTTCCTTCACGATAAGTCATCTCGTGACGTTTACGACTAGCATTATTTTCCAAAGAAGTCATAAGTGTTGCTATAACAATATTTCTTATGTTAATTTCAGCGCTTTTTTTTTCTTATTTCAATCGCAATAAACACTCATGCTTGCAGACAACTAATAACTACATAATTTAAGGGCATTCGTTACGACATGAATAGGATCAAACTTACGATTCCTTTTTTATATTAAGATATTTGCTTTGAAATCTAAATGTATATTTTCCTGCTATGGGTTTCTTAATAAACATTCTCTTGCCTGAACTTGCCACCAGTGAGACAGAGAAAATGAGAGCACATCAGTAGCAAGGAAAAAAAAGATGCTCAAAACGTAATGTTTAAAATAATGACATTTTAAAAAGTTAGCAAATATATAACTGAGATTTGTGATACCATCACAGTGAAGCATTCATTAAATCCTTATTTTCCTCAGAGCGAAACAAATCATTCACCCGTATAGTTGGGTAGTGGAGAGGCACAAACAAGAAAATAATTTGTATATTTTTCATGGAAAAAACATATTTTTGAATCTAATTTCTTTTGGCATAATTTTAAACTTAATTTTAATGTATCTTTTTTATAAACAAGAATAAAGAATAACATTTCAGGTGAAGCACTTTAAAACAAGTCCGCTATATGCACCAAAACACGAATTGCCGTAAGATTGTGTTGGTTTTTTAAATAAAATAATAATCTAGCCTAAATCAAATTAAAGTGAAATAGTCACAGTTTCAGAGAAGCCTATATTAAACTGTTTTCACTATTAATGACAAGTTTGAATAAGCAGGAAATGCTTTAGCAATGTATTCGCAGGACTGAACATGTTCCCAGATTACCTTGGAAGAGCAAACTCTGTTGGAAGGATGAGAGAACTCAGAAACTCATTGTGCGAATAGAGATGTCTACATATTTGTGCCAGTCTGTGAGATAAAATTGCTTAAAACACTTTAATATTTTAGAAAACGCAGTTAATGTTTGCATAACCAATGATCGATCTTATACACCCATGACCCACCCATAAGTAAATATGCAGCCTATTTTTTGATCACCTGATTGGCGCATTAACGGCAGCACCCGCTGATATAACTGAAAAATGATGTGCTCCTATTTCTCAGTGTCACCCACGTGATGGAACTCGACATGAAGAATGGAAAAAAAAACATGCTAGACTTTTTGCGATGGTGTGAGGCGTCACAGACATGGTATCGGTTGTCGTGAACTATGCCACATTCAGAGAGGTATAAAGTACTAGAGACCCAGACAAGTGCTCTATCAAAAAAGTTACTTGAGTAGAGGTTGAAGTGCTCTTTAAGCATCATACTTAATTGGAAGTACTAAATCATTCAAAAAATGTTGTACTTAAGTATTGCAACTGTAGTTTATTTGTAGTTTATTTAAAATTTTACTAAAGTACTGTAAGTAAAAGTACAAGTAAGCAGTCAAAAAGACATTGTTTTGTTTATTTTAAATATCTTTTTTGGGGCACGTGATTAAGCAGAACGAAAAGAACCATGGTTTACGACTTA
>CAIGQZ010032594.1:24195475-24212815 GCA_903798205.1 Danio tinwini | reverse complement strand
ATTATTTAGATATTTAATCTGATTATTAATAAGGGTTTAGTTTATACTCCTTGATTGACTGAACTCAGAAAGACGGCAGTGCACGACTGGGAATTGTGGAGTTCCAGATTCTGTGGAATAAAATCAGGAAGTGGCTGGTGAGAAATCGACTGCTGCATGACCTTCAGTACATCTTATGAAATATATAGTGGCAACTCAAACTCATTTGTCTTCATCTGCAGGGCGTCTTCAGACAGTTCGATCTGGATAAATCTGGAGCTATGAGCTCCTACGAAATGCGCCTGGCTGTGGAGTCTGCAGGTAGTAAATACTTTTTCATGTTCATCTCAAGAAAATCTTTGCTATATTTTTTCAGTGTCTGAGATTACAGAGGCATATTCGTGTTATTTTCACTGTGATTTATAAGCTTTATTTTGATACCAGTTGATACCAAACTGATTGAGAATCATTAGCCTAGTAGTTATGTGCTCACGGTGACCTGAGTTCAATTCCCAGCTCGAGGTCCTTTGCCAATCCTTTTCCTCTCTTTCTGCTCCCCATTTATTTCTGAATCCCTCTCCACTGTCCTATCAAATAAAGGTGAATAACTCATTAAAAAATTATTATTAATAGAGCTCTATACAATCAAAACAAAATAGTCAAAATCAGACTAAACAAACACCTTAATAGACGTTTGTTTATAAAGTTGTCTTAGCTAAAACAAGGCTAAATTTGAGCTGTCTGTGAAAATCGAATAGACTGTAGTCCAAAAATAAACTAGTCATCAAATAGACTAATTAGACAGACTCCACATGTTCTGTCAATTAGATTTTTTGGACTATTGTTAAATATCTATTAGATTTTCACTGACAGCCCAAATTTAGGCTATTTTTGTCTTTGTTTAGATGTCTATTAAACAATGTCTCTTATAGAAAACAAAATACCTTGAATCAGGGCCACATCCCCATGCTTTGGTTAACTAATAAAACAAGTAGTTTATAATAATATAAGTTTATATTATTAATTTATTAAGGAATCAGGCTAAGATGTATGCGTTTTTTTATTCGCTAAACAGAATGGTTAAAGAAGGGTCATTCGTTCACAATTCAGATTACAGTGGTTAGTCTGTGTTTTTTACTGAAACAAAACCTCATATAAATGATCAGTTTGTTAATCTGCTCACATTGCTGAGTGTTTTTGATTTACAAAAAATAATCAGTTCATAAGAGTCATTTATTTGCATATCATAGGTGACACTGTGTTTGATTTACTGAAAAGAATCATTCATACATACTTCAATCATACTACATTAATGTTTTCTTGTGTTCTTTGATTCACACAAATGACACTGATTTTTTGCTACCTGTTCAATATGCTTATTTACTTAATTATTCCTGAAGTTTTTTTTTGGGGGGGGGGCAACTTAATTGTTTTATGTTCAATCCACTTCAATTTGTAAAGACAATTAAGTTAGCTTAATCGATTTGTGTTGGGACAACATGAAGGAATTATGTGGAACCCAGCTATTTTTTACAGTGTATCTTGGGTCGTTTTTTTCCTTTAAATCATTTGGGTCTGGTATAAGAAGTGTTTTGTATAACCTGTTTTTTCTGCTATCCTTGATTCTTTTTAAGTGTAAAGTGCTTTGAGAATGAAGTTTTTTTGTTCAAGAATTAAGCATTTTGTACAGCGTAAGGTTTACAAATGTCTTCATGCAGCCAATAAAAACATAGAAGATCAGAAAATATATCTAGATCAAGCATAACCAGATATATATTCAAATATAATCACATTTAAAGTAGTCTAAATTAGTCCATATAAGTTTTCATGTATTTACAGTAGAAAATGTACTAAATGTCTTCATGGAAAATTCTTACTTAATATTGTAAAGATTTTTGGAATAAAAGAATCTAAACCTAAAGTTTTGTCCAATACAATCTACTTTTGGTTGTTGTCAAAAATTTACCAGTACAACATAAGACCTTTAAAGGTGCTGTATGTAAGTTTTTGACTCTTCTAAAGCATAAAAATACCATAATATGTGTGCAGATATATAAGAAACATAGCAAGTGAACATACTTGTTTAACTGAAAAACAATGCTGAAGTCAGATATTCTGTTTTTTTTCCTTGCCGGAATGCTGTCTTTGTTTAGGTAAATTTAACCTGCACAATGCCAGTTAAGCCAATTATAATTCAGCACACCGGGTTGCCTTGTTGGAAAACAGCGTATTTTATTCATTCATTCAGAAAGACTCTGAAAGCATGCGAAATGACCAAAATGGACAGTATCAGACATAGACAAATTCAGTTTCACATGAGGTTATTAATTAGCAAATGATATAAATATTACAAACGTAAACATTAGGTAAGCAGGTTACATTGTAACCGCCTAACAACACGCTTTGTGACGAGATACGCAGTGATGAGCAATTTGGCTGTTTGCACCGGACGAAACATGACAGAAATTAAAATACAGCCATTTAGAAGCACAGAATATGCACTCACTCATGAAACGGTAAGGTTTAGAATCTATTCAAACTCACATTGTTAGTATTAGCACTGAATAAAACACACAAGGTTTACCTGAGGTGATCACTGTCATAGGTTTCACATGTTTAGCTGTGAGAAATAGAAGCCTTTTCTAATATATCAATTCGAGGTGTTGGTTAGAACCAAAACTCCTTTTAATATGGAAAATATTCCCTCTATCGCGTGTCGTTGCTTTTATTTAGAACACAGTTTAAATTACTCGCTCCTGTACTCAATCTGGCAACCCGCGCTTGCGTTAATTTTGATCCAGGAGTGCAATATCTAGTTCAACCACTGGCTGTCAAACTTACATACTGCACCTTAAAGATAAGGTTTACCAACCAACCCGTAATGCATCTGCCTGTATCCTTATCCTCAGGTTTTAAACTCAATAACAAGCTACATCAGATCCTGGTGGCCCGATATTCAGACGGAGATGTGATTGACTTCGACAACTTTGTCTGCTGCCTGGTCAAGCTGGAGGCCATGTTTAGTATGTCATTCACATTATATCATTGTATTAATAATATATTTGCTATTATTCCACTAAAACATCTCATTAAATGTGTCATCTCCAACAGAGTCTTTCAAAGAGCTGGAGAAAGAGGGCTCAGGTGTCGCAGAACTCAATATTAGTGAGGTCAGTCATTTCTTAGCTTCTAAGTAATGCTTTCAAACGATTAATCGCAATTAATTTAGTAATGCATTGTAAATATTTACAGCACATGCAGATATATTTTGAATACAGACTTTTATTTTGAATGTGATCAATCATTGGACAGCATTACTACTAAGCTTAACCAATACTTTTGTGTAATTTATTGTGCATTCATGAAGGAATATTTGATTAGCTCTTTTGCTCTCGTTAACAGTGGCTGTACTTGACCATGTGCGGTTGAAGTGTGAAGAGTGTATCCTACAGGACGAGAAGGGCCAAAATCACACTCCAACTGCAGCTTTAAGCCATTACACCCAAAGACGCCGGAGCAATACAGTACAAACTGCCTTAAAACACATCCAATCTAACCATCACACGAGCTTACAACACTGTATGCTTTTATAAAGGACATCCACATTATGCAAGAGTCTATCAATAATGTAAATGATAAATATCTATGTGTTGCAGCGTTTCAGAAAGCAACTCAGTATGGCTTCATGACTAACCGCATGACACTAGTCTTAACACTGTAGGTTATTTTATTGTACCTTGCATATGTAGCTTATCCTTTAACGTTTTGAGGTTTGCACCAGTATGGCCTTGCTATTTAAAGACGTGTACATTTTATTTGAGATCTTTTAGGGTATGATTTTGCTAATATTTATAATCACTGTGATTTTCTGTGCAATCATCATTTTATTTATATATAGAAGCAACAAGTACGTATAGGATATTCAGGGAATTGTGCTAGCCCACACTAGATCATTTCTTTAATGCTGCTTCAAAATATGAAGTGAAAATAAAGTATAAAATTAAACTTGTTGGTATGTTATGGGTTTTAATTGCAAATATGGGTGTGTATGTGAAAGGGTTGGAATTTTCTTTTCGGCTTAGTCCCTTTATTAATCTGGGGTCACCACAGTGGAATGAACCGCCAACTTATCCAGCATGTGTTTTACGCAGCAGATGCCCTTCTAGCTGCAACCCATCACTGGGAAACATCCATACACACTCATTCACAAACATACACTACGGTCAATTTAGCAGAGGCTCAAACCAGCGCCCTTCTTGCTGTGAGGCCATCGTGCTGCCTATTTTAAAAATATTATTTAAAAACTTTCTAATAAAAGTATTATATGTATACGGTGGCCTCTTAACGTGCTGCAATTTAAGAAAAGATCTTCATCGATTTAACAGCACACATGTTGCAAATTCTCACAACGAAAACTAATTAAGAAAACGCGCTGAATTTTCTCACTACATTTTTCTAAAAGCTCAGAACACAGCGGAAATTTTTTAAGCTGACCCTAAAACATGACAGACCTGGCTGGTTATTTAGGCTATGAAATACAAAAGGGAATCAGGATGTTAAAATAAACAATCAAAAAAAATCGCCTTTCAAAGGCCACCTACAACTTCATCTGACACTAGTCACAGCAGAAGCGTCTGTCATGTTTTAGGATCCCCTTGTAACATTTCCATTGTGTTCCGTTCTATTTGCAAGTGTTGTGAGAAAATGCAGCACGTTTTTTTATGTGCATGCTTTGTAATGATTTGCAGTATGTGTGCTGCCAAACTGTAAAAGATCTTTGCTTAATTAGCTGGGTTCTTACATGTGTTTTCTTAAACTGCACCACGTAAAGCTCTCTTGTCCACCGTATATCAGACATACTGTGAAAATGTCCTTGCTCTGTTAAACATCATTTGGAAAATATAAAAAAAAGAAGAAAAAAAATAAAAAAGGGGGGGTAATAATTCTGACTTCAACCGTGTATATATATATATATATATTTTTTTTTTTCTTTTCTTCTTTTTTCCAATCCAACTTTTAGTCAACAAAATGTGCAATAGGGATAATATAATTTCTGAGAAGTGTTCTTTGCAAATTATAAATATGTAAATCATATTAGCAGCCAAAATTTGAGGTAAGGTTAGTTTTATACTCGCACATTCATTCATTTTTTTAATAGTGACAACTTGAGACAAGCTCCCTATATTGTTTACCATGGTACTTTGAACATTTGGTCTGAAATCACATGTAAACATGACTTCAAAACAGCATTGGCACTATTTATTTGACTGTGAACAGTGATGTACTTTGACAGTCATTGGCTGCTAATATGATTTCTCTATGTACAATATGTATAATTATATTATTGAATGTGTGAATGTGTGAATATAAAACCAACTTTACCTCAACATATTCAAAGTACCATGGTAAATAATATAGGTAGCATATGTCACAAGTTGACACTGAACGAATGTGCGAATATAAAACCAACGTTACCTCGTATGCCTTTAAACCTATATTAACGAACCAGAACCAAATTCTGTGAAGGTTGCCATTTAAAACTTTATATCTCATACACAACAGAGTCCATGCATTCAGCCGTTCTCTCTTTCACACACATAGTTCAGTCTTTTGTTGTCTATTCCTTCGTCTTGCTCTCCAGCAGCCCCAAGAGAGTCCCCTCGGCCTCCAGCAGTGTGGTGTCGGCCGTCGCTCCCAGAAAGCGCGATGTGAGCTCCAGATCCTCCAGCCGGAGCCTCACCCTGCTGCCCCGCTGGTACTTCTCCCCGTCCACAGCAGGCCTCTTACAAACACAATGAAACTTCCCTCCGAAATCCACATAAAGGTCATCGTTGACTATGTGGAAGATCTTCCCGATGGCGATCTTGTCTTTCGCAGGCCCCATCTGTAAGAGCGCGGACTGCCGCAGTAGAGCCGGGAAAGAGCTCTCCTCCCTAGGGCTCATCATGCGCCGTTCGCCGCTGTGCTGGAGGTCCGAGTGCAGATTATAAGCGGCCGCGAAACCACCCTTCGGCAGCTCGGGGGGTTTATCATCTCCTCCGCTCGCGTCTGAGCTGTACATGGATCTAAGTGTGGCGAAAACACATTGTTTTGAAAGTAAAGATGATCTGGAACTCACGTTGAGCATCACCTTGCAGAGCGACGCCATGTTGAAATGTCATAAGGCGGAACGAGAAATCCAGTTATGTCAAAATAAGAGCATGGGTGAATGCGTTAGTAGTGGCTTTTGGATTTTTTGTCTAATATTAAGAAAACACCTAAAATACACTTCAGAGTGTTTTTAATCTCACTTTATCAGTTGTGTTCCATTTACAGTGCATATTTTCAAAGATGAGTGAAGTTTTTTTCTCCTGCACTGAGCCTTCACACAAAAGGTTCACACAAAAATGAAAGCTGTCATTGTTGACACGTTGGCCTAAGTACTGTCAAAAACTATAGAATACACTTTAACGGACTTTGGTACCGTGTGATAAACTGTCACAGATTATGGCAGAATGTGACAATTGAAGGCCTCACCAGTATTCTAAAAAAAGATTTAAATAAAAAATAAAGGTATAACGAAATCACATATTATACATATTATACACAAATAAAAAGGCAAATTTAACTGCAAAGTTTACAATAAACCTAAACATCTTGACTAACTACATTATATTCATGAACAAAATAATAAAACACAGCAGAAATGTAATAAATAAATATAAATAAACATGAACATTACTTGAATATCTCGCTTTATTTAAAAATGAAAGGCAATTTAAAAATGACTTTTAATTCACTGTGATAATTGCGTGGCTCTCTCGGCTTCCGTAGTTACCGCCTCACGTACGTTTACCGGAAGTTTATAAACACTTCTTCGAGAACACGCAGGAAAAAAACATGGAGCTGTTTGTAATTTCGCCAGATTTGAAGTTTAATAATCTTACCGTCGCTTCGGATGCGACCGTCAGCGACCTTATCGATCATTTCACCGTTAAAAAGGTGAGTCGCTTACAGCTAACAAACATTACCGCGACCTGAGAACTGAACTCAAGATTGAGCTATTCTCTCAGTGCTGATAGTTTAGTTTGATCGTGTTTGTTGTAATGATGTTTAAAATGACGGAAACGTGTTCTTTCCTCTCAGGGTGTCTCTTTGACGGATTTTTACGTGAGCAGTAACGGCCGTTTGTCTCGCAGTAATGACCTGCTTCAGTCTGGAGTTGTGTATCGTCTGGAGCCCCGGCTGTGTGGAGGAAAAGGAGGTGAAATCTCTAATATTGTCCAGTAGTGTTGTTTAGAGTGTGTTTGTTTGCTAATGTTTGTGAACTTGGACTATAAAACACAATAAAAGTGAGATTTACATGTTATCCAAAAGCCGAATTAATAAGCTTTCCGTTGATTTCTGGTTTGTAAGTAAAATGTACGATTTGATTGATGTAAAGTTGGTTTTATATTCTCACCTTCAGACTTTCTCTTTAAAAATATTATTTCAGAAAAGTATTCTTTGTAAATTCTAAATAGGGAAATCATGCTCAAAAATGAATTTTGCTGCTTGTTCAAACTAGTTCTATAAGATAAGCTGAAATTTCACAATTCTTAATTTTTTATGGGCAAAATGTAGTTATGTTAAATCTATTACCGTGTGAGGACCCGGGGTAGAATAGGTCCCTAGGACCCCCTTGCTAATCGTAAAAGGCGACAAATGGGGCGACTTGTTTGCCATGAGTTGCAACCCGTGTCTGTGAAGAAAGAGATCCTGGCATTTGAGGAACGTGGGTAACCGCGGTTCTCTCAACACCAACACAGTGCTTTGGCTTCAACTTCACATAGACGGGAGGTTGGATGGGCTCAATCCAATCAATTGGCTGGTAAGACAATGGCTAAAGGGTCAATCGAGGAACGTATACTTTGTTTTGTTAACTTGAGTATATTACCTCTGTATCCTTGATGCATAACTTGAGGATATCCGCAGCTCTATGCATCCCCTTGTTGAGCCCTGAGGTGGGTGAGGAGCAAAAGTAATGAAACAAATTCTATACAAATATGGCAAACTCAAAAAACCCCAAAAGACTTAAATCAGATGACGACTCAGAGAATGGTTATATGACTCCTCAAAAAGGAGATACATGGCAAAGATTCATAATTCTAGAATTAACCCAAGAGGAAATGCAGCTGATAAAACTATCACCTTTTGCTATACAGAAAGGTATCGCTGGAATTGCAGGAAGACTTAAAGATGTGAAAAAAAAACTCTGATCTGGACAAATGCTAGTTTGTAGTAAAAACTCAAGCGGAAAATTTGATGCTTGCAAATATGCTGGCAAATGTACCTATGAAGACTTTCTATCATCCCTCTTTTAACAGTAGTAAAGATGTAATGCGGATGAGAGAGCTGCAAGACATAGACGAGGCAGAGATCCAAGTGGAATTAATGCAACAGGGTGTAATTCATGTAAAAATCATTACAATCAAAGATCCACTTCGTCTACCAGAGTATACCAGTCAACACATTTATCCTAAATCCATTAAGATGTTTCAACTGTCGGACATGGTTCTGCAGAATGTAAAAATAAACCATTATGTACCAAATGTGGAGAAGGAGGACATGGACCAAGTTGTAATAAAACCGCAAAATGCAGCAACTAAAGCAGACCATCCATCTTCATCAAAAGAGTGCCCTGTATGAATTTAAAAAAAAAAATTCAGAGTTAAATGTACAGAGAAAGTAAGCTATACAGAAGCAAGAAGAAAGATTGAAGAATCCCCAATGTTTAAACTAAAAAGATCATATGCATCTGTGGTAAAACCAATCTTGAACTCTATAGAATGCCAAACAGATTTGACTTGGTTAAATAATGATAAACCTCTCTGCCTAAGCAAAAGCCAAAACTTAAATAAAAAGAAAACCCAAAATGCTTCAAACCAGACTCAAATGGATGAAGATCAATGCCAGATAATGAAACCAAATGTTTCATCAATAGGAAGGAAAACACAAACAAACACTACAGCTCAATCATCAAAGAATAGTTCAAGTAAAAAAGTCACAAACCAGAAACTGTAAAAGATGTGGAAATGAAAGAGATTCTAACTTCCAGAAGCAGAAGTTTATCCCTGAAATATAACAAAGAAACTGTTCTTGTTTTACACACCTAAAAATGAAGGACTGCATAATCCAGTGGAATTGCAGAGAGATGAAAGCAAATTTTGCTGAACTGCAACACCTGTCAACAGTTTTTAACCCTATTGCGTTCTGTCTACAAGAGACTCACTAAGAACCAAATAACAAAATAACCTTTAAAAATTACAAAATATTCAATGCATTTGGTAGAAATATACATAGATCTTCAGGAGGATCAGCTATAGAAGGGATATAATTCACAGTTATGAAACATTGAATTTTGCTGTACGCGTAACCCTCCACAAAGTTATTGCCTTATGTACCATTTATATTCCCCCTGATGTTACTATAATCTTACAAGATATGGATAATCTACGACATCAGATACCATCACCAGCCATATTCACGGGAGACTTAAACAGCCATAATGCATTATGGGGAGGAAGCTACAGGAACTCAAAGGGAAAAGTAATTGAGGACTTCATTTTAAAAAATGACCTGTGCATATTAAATGATGGATCATATACATACCTGCACCCAGGACATGGAACTTACACTGCTATTGATCTAACACTCTGTCATCCTTTAATAGCTCCAGACTTTTCATGGTTTGATAATGCTGAAATATACAACAAATCCTTTACAATGGAAGAACTACAAAAAGCTTTGAAAATTCAAAAGACACTGCAGTCGGTCCTAATAAAATCCATTATCAGTTTCTGAAGCACTTACCCTATGATGTGTTGTACCTCCTTTTAAATATTTTTAACTATATAAACATCTGGAAAGACACCATCTTTTTGGAAAGAATCTTTTATCATTCCTATACCTAATCCAGGTAAAGACCACTCAGATGCTAATAATTACCGCCTTAAGCCCTTATCAGCTATATGTGTAGAACAATGGAAAGAATGATAAATCATCGACTTGTGTGGTCACTAGAGAAGGACCAAATATTAGTAATTATCAGTGTGGTTTCAGGAGAGGAAGAAGCACAATAGATCATCTTGTAATACTAGAATCCTATGTGCGAAATGGTTTTATTAAAAAAAGAACATACTGTAGCAATATTCTTTATCTTGGAAAAAGCCTATGACACCCTTTTTGGAGATATAGCATTTTAAAAGACTTGTATGAAATGGGTTTTAGAGGACATCTACCTGTTTTCATCTCAAATTTTTTAACAAACAGGTGTTTTCGAGCTAAGATAGGAGCAACTCTGTCAAATAAATGTATTCAAAAACTTGGTGTGCCACATAGAAGTATATTATCAGTTACACTATTAAACATCAAAATCAATAGCATTGTAAATGCTATTGGTCTAAATGTATTCTGTAGTCTTTATGTGGATGATTTGTGCATCTGTTACAGAGGGAGAAACATGAATACTATTGAAAGACAATTGCAACTCTGTATTAACAAAATGCATGACTGGTCAGTCAAGAATGGATTTAAGTTCTCCAGATCAAAAACTGTGTGCATGCATTTTTGTCAACTACGTTCTCTTCAACCAGAACCAAGTCTCTTCTTGGAAGATCCTAAAAAAATTGTAAAGAAAACTAAATTTCTCGGACTCACCCTGGATAATAAACTCTCCTTTATTCTACACATCAAACTCTTAAAAACCTTGAAAAAATGCATATGCTTAAAATTCTGACCACAACAAGATGGGGTGCAGATTGTAACTACAATGCTTCGTCTTTATACAACCATGATCAGATCCCAAATGAATTATGGAAGTATAGTGTATGGATCCGCTAGAAAATCCTACATTAAAATGCTGGACACTGTACATCACACAGGACTACGAATCTCATTGGGAGCATTCAGAACATCCCGTTCAAAGTTTATATATTGAAGCAAAAGAAACCATCCCTTGAAAGACGACGTTTGAAATTGGCACTACAATATGCTGTCAAACTAAAATCAAAAAGAGCTAACCCAGCCTATCCTTCAGTCTTCAACCCTGAATATTTAGAATTGTATGAAGACAGACCCAACTACATCAGTCCTTTTGGAATTCGTATGAAACCCTATCTGAAGAATATGGGAGTTAATATGGAAAAGCTTTCACTACCTGATTTGAGCCATATTCCTCCTTGGTGCAACTCAAAAATAAGAATCTTATGGAACTTAACCAAACAGAAGAAGTCCTTGACTCACCCAAATGAATACTAACAAGAATTCAAACAAATAACAGACATTCTCCCTCATTATGAACCCATATATACAGATTAATCGAAAATAGACAAAGGAGTAATTGCAGCAGTGGTTTTAAAAGTGATGTCTTTGGTACTCTGATTCCAGGAGAAAGTTCAATTTACACAGCAGAAGCTTATGCAATAAATATGGCATTAGATCAAATGGAAAGGACACTGTACCATAACTTCTCAATCTGCACACATTCCAAATCCTGTCTTCAAGCACTTGAAGCTTCTAAGTGTGATCACCCTATAATCTCCAGATTGTAAAGAAAATGACAACACTCGAAAATAAGAAGTTCAACAATATCTTCTGTTGGGTTCCAGGCCATATGGGACTACATGGAAATGAACTGGCAGATGAAGCAACAAAACAGGCTATCTCCTTGAAAGTGACTGAATGTTTAATTCCTCCTGAGGACTTCAAACCCACAATTAATTTGTACATAAACAAAACATGGCAAAGGGAATGGGACAACTGCATAAATAATAAATTACATGAAATTAACCCAAAAATAAATGAAAGACATTTAGCAAATTGTAATTTTGAGACCAGGCATGATCAAACTGTCTATGCTAGATGTCGAATTGGACATTCTAGATTGACTCATTTGTATTTACTCAATAACGAAGACCCACCTAAATGTAATTACTGCCAGGCTGCTCTTAGTATCATACACGTTTTGTTGGAATGTGAAAGTTTGAATACAATTTGACACAATTTTTATAAGGAGACTATTTTGATGGATTTTTTAAAAACGGTAACACCAGGAAGAGTCTTAAATTATTTATCAAAAATTGAAATGAAAAATCCTATTTAACTTTGAATATATTTTTGTGTGAATTTTATATATTTATATTTTATATATTTATCTAAGTAACTTTATAATGTAATACAAATTTGTTTTTATCATGTAATATGTTTTATGTATATTCATCTTGCCATGAAATAGCCATAAGTTGCTGATGTGGCAATAAATAAATGAATAAATTTTAAATCCATTTAGATTTGTAAAAAAAAAAAAAAAGATTAAGTTAACCTAATCGACTTGTGTTGGGACAAGATGAAGGAATTGTGTGGAACCCAGCATCTTTTACAGTGTATTAGCAGCCAATGACTGTCAAAGTACAACACTGTTCACAGCCGATTAAATCTGATTCTTCAGCTCCAAATGGACCCAGAATAAACATACATTTTGGATGCATTGTGAGAGTTATTCTTGTAATTGTTTTGCAGGATTTGGCTCCATGTTGAGAGCTCTTGGTGCGCAAATTGAAAAGACCACAAACCGCGAGGCCTGCCGAGATCTGAGTGGAAGAAGACTTCGAGACGTCAATCATGAGAAAGAGTAAGACTGACAATTACTATATGCTTGTTTATTTACTCAATGTGCAATTATCTCATTGATTTGGTGCTTTTTTTTTTTTTTTAAATGCTTAAATGTGTATGTAGAATGGCGGAATGGTTAAAAAAGCAGGCGGATCGAGAGGCAGAGAAGGAGCAGCGTCGCCTAGAGCGGATTCAGAGGAAACTGGCTGAGCCCAAACATTATTTCACAGACACCAATTATGAGCAGCAGTGTCACGACCTCTCAGAGAGACTGGAGGACTCTGTGCTGAAAGGTGATTTTTGTTCTTTGTCCATTAACAAATCATCCGAGAAACACAAATCTTTTGATTTTGTTCACTACAATGTTTTTGTGCAGACTCGTTTTAGATTTGCTTTATCCAGTGACACTTTTTAGGTTGTGCAAATCTTTTTATTATACATTTTTTATGCAAAATGTTTTTATTAGCCCCTTTCACACAAATTGCCGGTAATTTTCAGGACAGGTCTGTATGTGTAAGCGGGCACTTTTTGAAAATATCGGTAAATTCGAATGCTGTTCTGTGTGAATGCAAAATTGCCGAAAAGAGCCTGTTCACGTTTCGAACGCACTAACGTGAGATGTCTACTCCAGCCAAACAGGAGTGCGTTTCCCAAAACCATCGCTAGCCAACTAAGGTCGCAAGTTGCGTTGTTACAAACATAGTTTGTTGATTTTGCGTTTCCCAAATCCATTGTTCCAACAAACATTCTCAAACTGCGTTGCAAACTTGTGCACTTGCAACTACACCTCTGGAGCTGTAGTTAGAAGCATAGTTCCTGGCTGTGTTCTGTTCCCACTTATGCCCCCTATGCCCTATTCATTTAGAACATTCTAATATTTAAACTTGAAATGATTAAAAGTAAAAAAGCATTAAAGTCATCTCTCTTAGGTGTAATTTGCTTTCAAAGTATTTTTACAGTTCAGTTTTAGCGATCTACATGTTTGTGTGCCCTCTTTGTAGTGCACTTTGAAAACATTGATGTCATTTTGAACACAGCCTCATGTCGAAAGCTGTAAATGAGCTATTATTTAAAAGCGGGATTTGTTACGTCTTCAAAGCTTGTGAAATCAAAAAACATAGCGTACGTTAATGCTTTTTAAATTATAGGTTATTTATTAAGTATCTGCACTGTATATGACATGGGCCTGTTGGTTAGAAAATTTCTGCAGTAATTTGCATGTGTCATTGTAAAAGTAGACTTAAAAAAATAAAATGAACAATATCCTACTTAATAATAATAATAATAATAATAATAATAATAATAATCATCATCATCATCATCATCATCATTATTAATGCTATTAAAGTAGTATTTTTTTTAATTTTCTAATAAATATTTAATTAAATTTCTTAATAAATAGCCTTATTATTTGTGTATATGATTTATATATGAGATTAGAATAGGTGTTTTATGTTTTGGAATAGAATATGAAACATTGTCAATAATATTTGTAAAGGAAACATTAGCCCTATATATGTGCCATTTACAAGTATTTCACTTAATATGGAAAACGAGTGCATGTTTTTACTAAAACTAATATTGTATTTTATTTTAAATGCGTGTTTGTGTAAAGCAATATAATTTGCACAAAGAAATTATGGGGTTCTTCTCTAAAGAAGTTGTTACTCTACCCAGTTTAGAGCATCATTATGGGCGTTTTACATTATAACTAACGTGGTTCAAACGACGGATATGCGACAGAGAAACTACAGTTTTGGGAAACACTCGTCACTACATGGTTCTTTTCCTAAACGATACATCGTACAATGATAGTTCAGCCGCGAGTTAGGTCATTGTTTGGGAAACGCAGCCCAGAACATTTAGACACATTCACATCCACGCTGTTTATAAAAAATAAAAGCCTTTGAATGTTTTTCCAGACACATTTATCATGTAATTTAGATTACTTTTCTATGTTCTTTCTTAATGCCAACGGGGTAAAAAATTATCAATAAAATGCTAATGATAAACTGCTGTCAGTTTACCTTCAAGCTCTACTTCAGTTGCTTGACGCATCTACACGTGAAGTGTAGAAGTGCTCCGGTGAGTGCCAGCACACACATTATGTATATCTCGACATGCGAAAGTGTTCCTGCATGTTTTCATCGAAGTTGTTCACAATACTTCTCCATCCACAGAATTTGTAATGTAGTCAAATGTGTAAACATGTTTACAAAAACAAAGCCAGCCGTTTAGAGGTCATTTCTGGGTGATGATGTCAGAAGTTACTATTATTTTGGAATGGATGTGTGAATGGTCATTTCTGGAAAAATTCCGGAACGTCCTTGTCTGTATGAACAGCACTTTTTTTTTAAATTTACCGGTAAAGTCGTTCCGGTAATTTTCTGGATATTAACCGTTATCTTTGTGTGAAAGGGGCTAATATTTATATAATCTTTTTTGAAACAGAGAAAGTTGCACAAGGCATCCGGAGTGCACATCAGTGCTAGCGTGCCCTATACTGTCATAGAGAAGAAGATGTCTGTTTTGACAGTGTTTTTAGTTTCTTTTTAAATCAGAGATAATAATAATTTTTTTTTAAATAATGTATTTATAAATTTTTTAAGCAATACAGATACAACAACAAATAAGTGAACAGAACATGGGGGGAGAAGAGAAAAAAAAAGGCGTCAATAAAATGAGATATTGCATATTCATGCTCTACAAACCTTCACAAGATCTGACCTTGTTAAACCAACCCTCTGATTAGTATGGAGGTTATGTTTAGACCCATATGTAACAAAAATGGATCCCACCTCTCATGAAATAAAACATCTTTGCCATGTAAGACACAAGTTAAGTAGTCCAGTGGTATATATTCAAGTATTTACCCTGTGCCATAAAGACTTTGTAGAAGATTTGTCCGTTATCCAGTTCAGGAGAATACATTTTCTTAATAATAAAATAATTTAAATGAATCTGATTTTGAAGTTCTCATACTAGCACAAGTTCATTGAGATTTTTCTATTTTTCATTGCCCAAATAAATACTACTAATAATAATATTTCTAAAGTCGCTAAGATTTTGCATGGAGATATTACATAAAAAGTATTATTATTATAAATATATTATTATTATAATTATAAAAAGTGTAATTGTGTGTGTGTATGTATGTATGTATGTATGTATGTGGATACTGTAGATAGAAATATATTTTTGTATTTATAGTATATTTGTCGCTTTTATTTATTGAAGTACCACCAATGTGCTTGAATGATGCACCACCAACATGCATTCACTATCAAGCTCACCTCACCATAAAATATGTTTTATTAGAATGTGAAATTTTAAAGACTTTTAGAAAAGATTGGTATACTGAGAGCACTTTAAACTTTACACTTTAAAAATGTATCTGAATTTATTTATTTATTTATCTTAAATTGGACTGAAAAAATCATATCTATTTAAATGAACATTAATGATAAAAAAATTAAGTATATCTAATATCATGTGAAATGTTTTATTTATTTATTTTTGTCTATCTATATTAATCTTGCCATTAAATAGCCATAAATTGATGGAATTAAATTGACAAAATAGATAATGTATTATGGTATGCAGTGTTGTCAGACTATACTACTTTTATTGTTTTGGGGATTTATTAATTTTTTTGTCGTTTATAAATAAATGTTTCATTCAATCATTGACTTAATATTTACAAAAATTTATTTAGGAACAAAACACTGCAGCTTTGTTCTGAAATATTAAATGAGTAATTAACCCAAAAATGAAAATTATGTCATCATTTACTTGCTGTTGAACACAAAAGAAGATATTTTAAGGAATGTTGCAAACCTGTAACTGCTGACTTCCATAATTTTTTTTCCCACTCTGGATATCAGTTATTACCAGTTTCCACTAATCTTCAGTATACCTTCTTTTGTGTTTAAAAAAACAGAGTAAAAATGATTTGAACAAGTCAAGTGTGAGTGAATGCTGACAGAATACTGCAATATTATTGTACTTAAAAAACATCACATACTCCCATTATTAATAGTAAAGATTCAAGATGTCATCCACCAATAATTATTCTTGATAGTACTCCTAAAATATAAAAAAATGTCTTCATTCTTCAGGCATGCAGGCTTCCTCTAGCGGTCTCGTTCAGGCGGACGAGGGCCTGAGTCTCAAGCGCACAAAACCGACAGACAGTAAAAAGAAAGCCAAGAAGAAATGTTTCTGGTGAGATGCTTTCAGATATTTAAAAAAATTAAACAAGACTTACAAATATAAATCTAAATTTAGCATTCCTGTAACCTGCCTTTGTTTAATCCAACAGGACCGGCATGGCAGGACTAGAGGAAATGGGCAGCTCTAGTGAAGGAAGTGATGACAGCGACAGTGAAGTCTCTCCGTCCACCTCTGGAGCTTCCTGTAGTTCTGATTTCCCCAAATCAGCCATTTCAGCTCATAAAGCAGACCTCCAGGAGCAGCCCTCTTCCTCAAGTGCCGCACAGAGAATACACAACCAGAAGGAGCTGCAGAAACGGGACAAGGAGGAGTGTACGAGTGAAATCAGCAGCTCTTCCTCCAGTCCTGCTGCAAACAATGAAAAACTCATCCAGGAGCAGACCACTGAAATCAGCAGCTCCTCCTCCAGTCCTGCTCTAAACCCTACAGAAGTCAACCAACAGGATGAGACTGGGTTGGAGTGTACAGCTCAAATCAGCAGCTCGTCTTCAAGTCCTG
>CAIGQZ010032594.1:24178836-24195465 GCA_903798205.1 Danio tinwini | reverse complement strand
GGTCTCTTTAACTGGAAAGGTTGCATAAAATCAACTGAAATCAGGGTTTCGCCAGATCATGGAATTTCTGGAATATCATGGAATATTAAAAGGTCTTTTCCAGACATTGTTTCCATTCCAAGATGTAAATTAAATTTATGCGCGAAACTGGAATATCACATAAAAGATTTAAGAGTGAAGCAGCATTTCCATCCAATGAGTCAAAGAGAAAAGAAATTGTTACTTCCTGTTAAACTGGCACCAAATATCAAAAAGAAAATCAGAATTTACTGTGGTAGAAGCTGTGTGGGTGTTTTTCCTTTATAATCAATAACTTGCACCTCAGAAGATGAAACGCAATCAACATAAGACACTCAAGACAGTTCTGGAGTAGGCATGATTAAAAAATATCACGTTCACGGTATTGTTGTCACTGCTCTAAAATATATTCTTTTTAAATGTCTGGGTAAACAACTAAAACTGTTTTCCCCTTTGAAGACAAACATATATTATTTGAGAAACCTTTATAATATTTTGGAGCAGTAAACATGTCAGGCTAAATAATGACTTCTGCTGTCTTCATAAGTTTTAAAAACACAGATTTATTTCCATTTTAAAACAGCATCTTTGGATGTCTTTTCTGCTGGAGATACTGTTGCCCTAAAAAAAAATTAATAAAAATTCTTACATATACTGTAGAAATAGTATAGCAGAAAATTTTGTTGGTTTTAAAACCTTGACTTATTCGTATACCTTATCTTCTCATGCCTATTCTGGAGGTGATCATATTGAACAACTGTGACGACAGCCTTTGGTTCAGGCATTTTAGAATGACCAAAATAACATTTCAGAAGTTTTACAATGTGGTCGGCCTGCGGGTTTTCTATTATTGCTGACCATTGCACCCATTTTAAACATCTCATAAATTCTTATAACAACATCACTTAACATTCTTTTATGCACATACTGGGATTTATTTAGTATAAGTTTCAATCGAATAAAAATTTATCCTCAGTTATGCGCATGCATTTTTTAATGCACATTTTGAACTATACACCTTGGGATTTGCATCAAGCATTTTTAATGCAGTAATCCAAAATGTGCATAAAAATAGGTGGATGGAAACATGGCGATAGTCAGGAATTTTTGTTTTGTTGCTTTAAAATTTTTGTTTACATTTATCTGAAATGTACCTTTTTTTACCGTAATCACTTAAGTCAAATGCAGTCATTACACTGCAAAAAAAGATTTTTTTTTACTTTTTTCTGGTCTTGTTTCTAGTCCAAATATCTAAAAAGTCTTAAATCATGAAGCATTTTCTAGGCAAGCAAAACATTGTCTTTTTAAGAAATAATATGCCAAATTTATGTGAGTTTTTCCTTAAAACAAGCAAAATAGTCTGCCAATGGGGTAAGCAAAATAATCTTGTGTCAAAAGGAAAAACTAAATTATTTTGCTTACTCCATTGGCAGATTATTTTGCTTGTTTTAAAGAAAAACTCACTTAATTTTGGCATATTATTTCTTACAAAAAAAAGACAATGTTTTGCTTGCCTAGAAAATGCTTCATGATTTAAGTATTTTTAGATATTTAGACTAGAAACAAGACAAAAAAATCTAAGAAAAGCATTTTTTTGCAGCGTAGACATACTTGTAAATAAAGGCCTGCTTTTTTATTTGTTTATAGTCAGCAATAAGTCAGGGAATTGGCTTAAAGTGGGAATCCTGTGAAAAGCATTTATTCCTGTTACTTTCATGGCCACATATGACAGATTTCACAAAGGCTTCAGGTGCTTTTAACTGTGGGCTTTTTTTTATTTATTTATTTATTTATTTATTTGAGGTCTGCGAAATGCAAAATGACATCTTAGATTCGGTGTATCGCCACATGACAGGGACCTTTCTGCTGCAAATTTTACATCGTAAAACCTTTACATCTGCTGCAAACCTTATCTAACTATTAAGAAATATGAAAAAAATTCTGATTAATTGCATGCAATTATGTTGACATGTTGTTTTGTTGTTAGGTTGAGGGTCCGCTGGATCTGCTCTCTGTGAGTGGGCCGGAGCAGCTAGAGACTTTGGGTCTGGAGAGGCTGAAGAAGGAGCTGATGGAGAGAGGGATGAAGTGTGGAGGAACGCTGCAGGAACGAGCTGCACGTTTGTTTTCTGTTAAAGGCCTGACTCTTGATCAGATTGATCCTTCACTCTTGGCCAAACCCAGCAAGGGCAAGAAGAAATAACTGGTTTGTCCACCAAATCCACTAGTGCTGTGGCGAAAAATTGTTTGAGGAATTTCGTCATCGATTCTGAGATTTCAAAAATGAATCGCTATTCAATTTTGAGGTTAACAGCAGATGGTGCTGTGTGCTTTACAAACACCACTTGAAGTATGTCGTGTGCTGATTTAAAAATGAGCCTAGAACACTGTCTGCTGATTAAAAGCTAGCCCAGAGCATCGTCTGCTGCTAAAAATCAAGCTCAGAATCAATTCAAGAGCAAATAGGAATGCATTTTAAAAATCACAGAATTGAATTCTCAAGCTATTATTTTCCACCACAGCTCAATTTGTCATCAGTGACTTGCATAGCTTGTGTTTGTCATGTCTGTAGTTATTTTTAAGATGTCTTCTGTAAAACTCAAACACCTCATTTAAAGATACCCCCAAGATTTTGACTTTTTTTTTTCTAAAATTAGTCAGATACAGATAATTCGGATCACTTTTACTTCGATCTGCAAAATATCCACCGTTTTCTTGTTTTGTCTTTTTAATAAAATGCGTAAAATGCAAAGCTCAGTGATGTTTACTATAAATTCTGTATGTAGTCAGTGTAAATAGCTATTTTAATTAATGCACAGCATTTGACGCGGTCTACAAAGTTATTTAGCCTTTTTCTTGTTTCTAATTAATCATTTAGTTGTTCACTTTAGTCCTACTTTATAATGGAGTAAAAATAGTAACACACAGTTTTTTTTGTTTGTTGTTTTGACTACATTTTACATATTTGACTGCATACTACATAGCTAGCTCTCTGCAAGTTTCACATGGTTGCCCACTGAAGCCAAACAGGGCTGCGGCCAGTCAATAGGAGACTATATGGGAAACCTAGGTTGTTGTCGAAAGTGATGTTAGTGATGCCAGCAGGGGGCACGCAACCTGCAGTCTGTGTGAGTCTTAATGCCTCAGTATATTGAATGGGACTCTATACTGCTCGGTGATGTCTTTCAGATGAGACGTTAAACCTGTGGTCATTAAAAATCCCAGGATGTCCTTCGAAAAAGAGTAGGGGTTCAACCTTGGCATCCTGGCCGAATTTGCCTCCTAACCATCCCTATCACATAACTGGCTTCACTCTGTTTCTGTCTCTCTCTGTGTGATGTGCGGTCCATCCAGGTGGATGCTGCACACTGGTAGTGGATGAGGAGATTCCCCCGAATGTGTAAAGTGCTTTGAGTGTCCAGAAAAAGCGCTATATAAATATAAGGAATTATTAATTATGATTATTTAAAGGTGACACCTTTAAATTGGCTATTTACCATTGCTATTCATGCTAAAGTTAGCATTATCCCAGATCTCCTTCTGCACCTTTAGCTTTGACAGTTTGTTACAAATCGATTCGATTATGTTTGACATTCAGTTAAAAATAGACAAAAGGATGCAAAATCAAGTGCTTATTTTTTTTTTCTTGTTCTGCTGTTGCTTTTCCTGATGTGAAGGAGCGGTGAGTAGCTCATCAATCAAACAGATCCATTAAACTGTCCTCCCAGATGACTCGAACTGGTTCTGCTTTCTTCACGGGTCTTGGAGGTGGGCTGCGTGGCATCAGCTTTTTTCCAGTCTGCAATAAAGACATGATTAGACAAACTTAGTGGCACATTTAAAATCAATGATACAGCAACAGGATCAAGACAACAGGAACAGGTATGTAGTGCTGGCTCTGTACAGCACTTACTATAACCACAGGAGGAGAGAGCGCTATCGCCAGCCTTTTCTGTCTTCTGTATTGGCTCCATTCTTCACGCTTTTTTTCATCAAGGCTTTCTGCTTGACAAGTTGCTGTTTCATTTTTCTGTGAAAGAGAGGAAACAATGGTGAGATTATCAACAGGCAACTCAATCCTCTATCTGGCAAATGCAATGATGTTTTACTAGAAACAGAAGCACTTCATCATTAGGTTCATGAGGAAAGGTGTTTTTAGATCTTACCGGTTCTCCAAATCTTTCATCATCTGCTCTGGTGTTGTTTCCAACTTGTGGCTTTTTATGAACTTGCAGGCATCCAAACACTCTTCCAATTCTTTCTCCTTTGAATTAACGTCAGCATCGTTGAAGATCCCTCCACAGTCCTTATAGAGCTCAGAGATCTTGTTGGTCATAAGTTTGTTCTGGTGAGAGAAAATGAGTTTTGTTTGAGCTCAGTTGTACAGTCTATTATTATATTTGGATAAGTGTGTGAGGGGTCAGCAGCTTCACTTGGGTCAAGTTCTGCACGTACTTTGATTTTCCAGGAAGGGTCCTGTTGGTGCTGCTGCTGTTTTTCCAAGCGGCTTTCTCTCAAACAGAGCTGTATTTATGCGGTAATGACATAAAAGAATCCTCTGTTTTAAGAGCTCGGTCTTCTTTTCACTGCAGACACACAAGACAAAAACACAGAGGGTCAAACACTGTTACTGTGTCTTCTGTTCCCAAACACTGTGAAGAAATCTGACGAGAAACTTACACAAATGCCCTTTTGGCCTCGTAGCTCTTGATGGCCTTCGCTTGTACAGAAATTTCCTTCATCATTGACTTTAAATCCCAGGGTTTGTCAAAGTTGGCCTCCTGCTTTTCTTCCTTTTTTGGCTCCTCTCTTCTCTCGTTCTCCTCTCGCCAGGCCTTTTCTAAAGCTTCCATTTTCTCTTTGAGGCATTCTTCTGTAAGAGATCACAGTAACAGAGAAGATTAAATATCACAGCATGAGAAGCAACGTCTGCACTTTTAGGATGTGTAGAAACAGGAAAACATCAATTGTGCAAACACTGGACTGTTTAATGGCCACAAAAAGCCATTGTTGTTCTCTGTGTATTTCCTGTGCAATTAAAGTTCTATTTTGCTTTTCGCTCTCAAAAGTGTTTTATAATCTAAATAAAGAATAAAATGGTAGATAATAAGAAATATATATATATATATAACATTTAAATATACAATAGTGCAATATGTAATGTTGTGATGTAAAAGTTCTTACGTTTGCTGGAGCTGTGGTTGGCGGGAGACTGAAGAGAGATTTGCACTCGCTGGCATCATTTTCTGCTGCTGCTGCTGTTGAGGAATGATAAGAAAACACTTTAATACTAAATGATGATTATCAGTGCAAGTTTAAGAATGACTGGTGATATTTGTACAAACACATTTACTGCTATGACTGTCTACTCACAGTGCCTTCCTGCTGCCTTTCTGATGGTGGTGTTGGCTGGAATTTAGACACATCTGCAGGAGTCACCTGATCTCTTGGACTGAGAGTACAGGGTCTCAACTGTCGAAATGTCCTAATATCCTGCTCTTTCCTGAAAGAGATTACAGGAAAAGATGAATTTTATGAACAATGGCATCAGAAGCAGCATCCGTACAGCTGGGATGTGCAATATAAAATGAAACAGGACAAAAGTATAAAAACAATATTGGACATGGCTCTATTAAGCTTTTATTGTAGCTGTTTGGTAATGTAATAAAGTGAATTATATATTTGCTTCTTTTAAAAGACATACTAGATGATTTTAAGTGAATGTTATGCAAAAATTAAAGTGTTAATTGATCTTAGATGCTTGTTAGCATATTGTAGTAAACCTCCAGAACAAATTAGCATAATAGGAGCAGATTAACAATGGTTATAAAAGTGCTCACTTTTTCTGGTCTGAGGTAGGTCGGCGGACAGGTGAAGATGACTTTTGGGCAACCTTCAATTCCTCATCCTAAGAAATAATACAGAAGAAATACGTTAGAAACGTACGTCATATTACAAACATTCATATTCATTCAGGTAGTCAAAACATTTACTAACCTTTCTGCCACCCTGTATCTCCCTGGTCTTGCTTGATACTGTGGCGATAACGGTGTTTCTCCATCTTGCTAATATCTGGCAACTTCATCGGCTGCGGTTGGCTGGATTTTGAGGCCGCTTCCCTAGTTTGTATACTTGGCTTAGCCAAGGGCGGCCTCCATTTGTCGGGGACAAATCGGTAATCTAATGTCTTTCTTAAGCACATTTTCTGATTCTCCCTCATGTCATACATGATAAAAGGTGTTACGTACACAGAAAATTAAATAAATGTACTGATTTAAAGCTACTATGAACAAAAGTCGTGCTGGACTCCGATTCGAGTGTAAAAGTCTGTTCAAAAGTGAGCAAAACTGTCGATCTGGACACTGTTTTTCGATGTATAATGGTGGAGTAAAACACAGAACGCTGAATAAGTTCTACTGACGACATTTTTATAGAACGCGTTCGAAAGTTGCATAGCAACATCCTAGAAACAGTTCAATTTTCTTCAAGCTATGTAAAATACAGCCGAGCATAGAAACTAGCAAAAAATGGAGGACATCAATAAAGTGTTATATTTAAAATTATAACTTTGAATTGGCTCTATTTAAATGTTAAGAAACGGATTTGTATGTATATCAATGTCTTGTAAATGCGTTAAATTGTTGTTTCGTTCCTCTGTTTGTCAGTTTTGTTTATTTATGATTTTTAATTAGTAGTATAATTTCCCCCATTTAAATGTAGACCTCTTTTCCTGGATCATGTTTTGTACTGTAAACACAGGACGATCATCTTAAAGGGCACCTAGGTTACCACTTTTTCCAGATTTAATATAAGTCTTTTGTGTCTCCAGAATGTGTCTGTAAAGTTTCATCTCAAAACACCCATCAGATTTTTAATTATATCTGTCATAAGTTTTTATTTTGTAGCATTTAGCATCAGCTAGCGGTTTTTGTGTACTGCGCATTTAAGGCTAGTCCTTTACGCCCACCATTTCCACGTGCCTGGCGTGCGTCAGACAACAGACAAACACGAAGGAATAAGATATCGCGTAACGTTTGTGAGGAGAAACTACAGTAAGAACTTTATCAATGAGTATTTGATGCATGTTGTGGAGTTGCAAGGATGAGTCACATACAATGTCGTTACAAAGTTCACGCACACACACAAATACACACACACACACACAGCGCTGACAGGCACACACACAGACAGTGCACGTTTAGCTTTGCACTGTTTTTGCACGCAAATGTGACAGAATACAGGTTAATATCCACTGCTGTATGAATATCTGTTATGTTAATGTACAAAATAAACCTGATTTAACGTCCACAAACCGGGATTGAAGCGTCTTTTATAATTGTTCTGACACGCAGCTGTGTTGAAGTAAATCTGAAGTAAATCGCTGTAATTCATTACAAATATGCACTGTTTTAAAACATTTTAAACTTGTAAAACTCACTCTTGATCACATTTGATGATGATTGATGATCCTAGCAAACTGAACAGACTTTTATTTACGGTTGCTTAGTGTGCGCTCGTCCTGGTTCTGTGTCTGGTTGATATGATTATACAGTTACTATGGAGACATGTTAATACACAGCTGTCAATCAATTCGGTGGGCGGGGGGACTGCACTCCTACGTCAAGTTGTGGTCGATCTCAAAACCGCTCCAATTGGTCCACAGTTTTTATGTTTTTAAATTGAAAAAAAAAAAGCACTGGGTGTGTTTATATCACCCCAATATGACGGCCTATACACCATACATACACATATGTCTGTCCAAACAGCTTAAAAAGGAGATTTTTCACCATAGGTGCCCTTTAAATTTGACTTTAACATTGTTCAGGCCAGTTTGTTAAGATAAAATGTGAGCTTTACTTGTTTTTATGTAAAGGTTATCGACCGAAACAAATTATAATTAATGTAGCGCTATATAGGCGAATTGTGTTAGTTTATAATTATAGTCTTTGTTAATTATTAGTCGACATGATGCCCCAACAAGTGAACTCTCAGCAAAATAGTTCAGAATATTCATACGTTAAAGCAACCGGGGATTATCAGAAATGGATATTAAATTAATATTAGATCAGATTAATATTTTGTGCATTTTATTTTTCCGCAGCTTTCTAATTAGGTGTACCGTTAATAAATATATTAGTTATATTGAATATTAGCTTTATATTAGCATAAGTGTAAAAACATATGCTTGAATAAGAGGAAGAGGGACAGAATTCATAGACAGATTAGACACTGACGGTGTTTTAGCTTTATTTTTGTAGAATTATTTTTTGCAACTATTTAATATTATTTGTTTATCATTGACTGATGTAAAAATTGCGAGTCACCCAATCAAAATATCAGGATTATAAATAAAGTGTTTGCTATTTAGTGCAAAGGTTTTCTCATCCAAATAGCTTATATCAGGAATTAAATGCACATTCTCGGCACCAAATTATATTACTACAATTATAATGATCATTATTAACATTTATTAGAAAACTAAATTGGAAAATTCCTGTATAGTTTGCTTTTAAACAAAGCTTCCACAATAATAATAATAATAACGTTATTATTATAATTTTTATAATTACAATTTCAGCAGTAGGCGGCCAGTGGTTCGCTTGCCACAAATGTTCTCTGTCATCTCTGGGTTTGATCCTAACTGTGAAACGCAATGAAGAAACAGAGAAATGGAAAAACATCATTTCCAGCCACAAGAGGGCAGCAGAGACCTCGCAGACGTCTACACTTTATTTACAGTCTATGCTCTACATACTGTTGATATCATAATAGTGTATATATCTATGCTCTACCAGGGGTGCCCAAACATTTAGAAGGGCCAAAAACCAAACTTGATTGAGGTTGGTGTGCCGGAGGTAAATATACCAAACTGTAAAGTTGTCCATGTAATCTCCTAATTTATTATTATAATTCAATATATAATATAATTAATACTATAATTTATTACTTTTAAAATACTTTAATTGTATTCATAATTATACCTGTTTGTACATTTTATAATGAACATCTTACAATAAAAACATGAATAATTGCATTTATAACACTTAAAAATCATCATTGTATTATTTTACAAAAACATAAACTGTTAAGCTGGGAAAATGTCATTAGGTATTCAAACATTTGTCTGATGTAGAAAATCATTCATGGTCTGTCATCTCCATCTCTCAGTCAGTTTGTAAACATAAGGACCACCACACACACAGCAACACAAGAGGCAGCTCGAGGAGAAAAGTGCCTTTGGTTCGGGTGCCTTTTCATTTACAGCTGCACAGGAGTGGAACTCTCTCCTTGGCAGCATCAGAGAAATAACCAAAAAAAAACAAACATTTAAAAATCTGGTTTATAGAGCTTCAGACGTGTCATCATTCCTATTAGCATGAACCTACTTGGCATGTTACGGCTTGTGCCTACCTTAATGATTTATTTGTTTAAATATGCTTTAACTATTCTTATCTCTAGTGCATAACGTTAGTGTTTTTACTTTAATTTGTACATTTTTATTAGGATCTACATAACTATGTCTATTTTAGTGCTTCTTGACAATGCTTGATTGATTGTATAATTTTTGTATTGTTTTTAGGGTGACAATTTTAACATCCGTCTAGGGACAACGAAGGAAAAATAGCCTAATTCTGGTGCATTTGCAGAAATGCTAATTAATGTACACTGTCCTTGCCAAATAAATAAATACAATCAACTTCACACATACTTTTGGAAATCCTGTGTTTAGTTGAGCATGATAAACACTCATGACATGATGTCACAGCAATAGATCTTAATTCACAACAGGGTTTGGGGTCATAAAATCATGAAATGTTTCTCCGGGCCTAACATTGTTTATTAATTGAAAACTCGTACTCCCAAACATCAGATGGCGGTAACGAGCTTCATCTAGCTTCAGCATGCATACATACATTCACGAAAGAAACCGCGGTGTTTTCATGCAGTTTGTGGGGTAGTTTTGGGGTTTGTTGTGGTATTGCCGTTTTAAATCAATGACTGCTTATGTATAAAGGTTAATTAGTTTATCTCGGAAGCTGTGGTAATAGTGTCATCATGGCGTTTCCACAGCCGCGTCCTCAAGCGCCTCAGTTGCCGCAGCATCTGTGGAGGACGGTAGACTGTCAGCAGGGCGCAGTGAGAGCAGTCCGATTCAACGGTGAGTAAATAAGGGAAAACTACTTTGAAGAAATAAAGTCTTGTTTTACAGGGTTCCCGCAGGTCATGGCATTTCTAGAGTATCATACATTTTAATAGGTCTCTTCCAAACAAGTCAAAGAGTATTAGTGATTTTTGTGTGACACTTTAAAATGATGGTCCATTTGTTATTGTGTTTACTAACATAAACTAAGCATATAGAGGTAAAGTTGGTTTTATATTGGGCTATTCAGACATTCTCCTTAATAATATAATTTCAGAAAAGTATTCTTTGCAAATGCTAAATAGGGAAATCATATAAGCAGCCAATGATTATCAAAGTACAACATTGTTCACAGTCAATTAGATAGTGTTAATGTTGTTTTGATGTCATATTTGCATGTTAATTCCGATCGAATATTCAAAGTAACATGTTTAACCATCTATAGACTTCTAAATGAACGAATGTGTGAATATAAAACCAACTTTACCTCTATACTAAGCATGAGTAATCTTGCAAAGTATCTTTTAATCACAGTACATTAAATTCAAAATCCAAAGTTGTACGTAACATGTGCACAGTGAGTTAACATTAAATAACTTAACATCCACACAGCCAAAGGGCCATTATTTTAGGGTGTTACAGACCTTTGTCCTTTTAATTTTACTTAACATTTATTCGATTTTTTTATCGCATTGTGTTGCCTATTATGGTTAGACTTAGGGCTTCACAGTATATAGTTTCAGCATTGATATCGCTATGTGCAAATCTGCAATGTTGAGGTGGGATTATATTTTAAACCATTATCAAGTTTGTAGCTTTAACAAAGATTAATTGTATTTATTTATACAATGAAGACAGTTGTCAACAATGGAAGTGGATCAAAAAATGTTGATCAAAAAGTTAGATTGAGATTTGTTTAATAGTTTTAGCACAACTTAAATTTTTGTGGTGGTTTTGATAATTTTGTTCATAATCACGTTATTTTACATATGATTATTTTAATGCTGTACCTCAATACTGATAGACTCTTTAGAAAACAGTAAAGCACTGTCCATTAAGGCTGTGCGATTAATCGAAATCGAAGCGCATTCATAATTTGAAGCATTACAATTAGTTAATCGCAAGAGGCTGCGATTATAATATATATATATATAATTATAGAAACGCAATTCCAGCGTTACGGATGTGACATTTGCAGTAAAAACTCAAAACATACATTCACAGAGAAAGTATATGTTAACATTTTATTGAAACATCTGTTAATATTTTCAAAAACAACTAACCACAGATTTAAGAGATCAGATATCAATCTGTAAAATTTTTTGTATTTAAAATGAGGAAAATAAACATGTGTAATGGATGTGACCAAAAAAGTTAGCCAGTTTGCAGTATACAACATACTTTCAATACATACAACATAGAAATTCTGTAAATTAAACTCCACAACCCAAAATAAACAATGCTAATAAAAAGGGTAAAAGTTGGCTCTCTATTGAACAAAATGATTGGTTCTATTTTATTTTGCATTTTTGCATGTATGAGGAAAAAAAGCTTTGTTACGTATGTGTCAGATGTGAAATTGCCACTTGTGTGACTTTGGTAAATCAAATATAATTGTTTGAAAACATTGACAGAGACATTTTTGAGTATTTTTACAGTGCTATAAAATACAAGCCTACACAAAAACCCTAGAAAGGGCTTTGCTATTTTGGTGACTTTTTTTTTTTCATTGCAAGGTTGACATTTGCATGGAATTGCTCTTGTATTATTTAATTTCCTCTACTCAGAGGAAATGTGTGACAGTTTACTAGCCAAATGAGTGTGTACACTGTCGTTATGCCCAATCAGAATTGCACAACTGAACTATGCGGAACACAATAAAAAAAAATGAAATCAATTAGGAAAGCGCTGACAAGTGGGATAATGGCGTCTGCCGCTTCGGAAGCTGCTGTCAAAGAAAAACAGCATTTGTAATATGGGTTTAGGCATAGGCCGGTATAAGATTCTGACGGTATGATAACCTTGGATTAAAATATCACGGTTTCACAGTATTACGGTATTGTGATTACTGCTCTAAAATATATTATTTTTAAATGTCTGTCTAAAAAACTAAAATTTTTTCCTCTTTGAAATTCATCATTGACTTCTGCTGTCTTCGTTAGTTTCTAAAACTGATTTTTTTTTCACATCTTAAAACAACATCTTTGGATATTTTTTTCTGCTGGAGGTACTGTTGTCTTAAAAAAAAAAAATATATATATATATATTACACCTACCTTAGAAACAGCATTACAGAAAATTTTGACGGTTTTAAAACCTTGACTTTTCCAAACCGCGGTATACCTTAAAAATGGTTATCGTCCCATGCCTATATGGGATTATTTTGGTTTCAAAGTTACAGGCACTAAACAAAAACAGGTCATTTTTAAGAGCTGTTGCTACAACTTAGAGATTATTAAGCTGAAGCTTGACTACAAAATTAAGTTGCAAATCAAATCACAATATCTGTCGCAATAAGATATTTTCCCCAAATCGCACAGCCCTACTGTTCCTTTTATTTGTATGCGTATGTTTGTTCTAATAAGAGTTGCACGATATAGGAAAAACATGACATTGCAATATATTTTTCTGCAATATTTATTGCGACATGAATACAGTTTCACCAGCTGGCTTGAATGGCTCTATACGCTCTATGCACAGCTAAAGTTTTCAAGCCAACGATAAACTTCCAGTGAAAGCTTAATGTGACTATTTTCAATTTCACAAGGTTATTTTAACAGCATCGATGTTGTAATGTAATTACAATACATTCAGTTAAATAGATTTATGCATTAATTTAGTTTTTCCAAGTGAAAACGAGATGAAAGACCGTTGTAACCACTAGCACCATCAGTAGCAACAGGCTAGCGCAGAAATTCCATTGAATATACTGGGGTAAAATAAACTCATATTTTAAAGACATGGCGGGGGGAAAATGGAATTTAATACAGTGATTCTTGTCTGATCTGAGACCCACTTTATATTGTATATCTAACAAGCAGTGAAGATCGCTGATTTTTAAAGAAATAACGTCCTTAAACGGGACGATTTTGTAATGAAAAGACAGTTCACTGGAAGTCCTTGGGCTGCCTGGCTAAAAATTAAAAGTCTGCGTACATCTAGCCTATTTGTGATTGATTGGTTGGGTTGATATTGTAAGGGTGTGAATCATGTATAAAAATAATAATAAACAAATTGTGAGCAATAATAATTACGATAGAGCAAAGAAAAAAGTAAAAATAAACAATGTTTTATGGTTTTCTGGACAGTCAAATAAAATGTATTTAGATAAAATACCAGATGTAAAATAACACTGTACAGTCTGCATTGTATTAATAATTCAGTAAAATTATTCAATGTTTTACGTTATTGTTCCTGAATGCACTACACTTTCCTGAATTGCCTTCAAAACACATGCAGATGATAAAGTTTCAGTCTGTTATGGTTCTACTTTGCAATGACTTCAAAAATCTCAACTATTCCCAATTTAACATTGCATATTCTGTGATGTGACTATTGTGGACAACACGCATTGCTACAACAATGCTCATACGATATATTGTGCAGTCCTAGTTCTGATGTAGGCCTGTGTGATTTGGGGAAAACATCAATTTATTTTTTTGACCGATATTACGATTTCGATTTGATTCGCGATTTTAATTTTGTAGTCAAGCTTCAGATCAATAATCTGTATCGTAGCTTCTTACTGCTACTGAAAAGATATTACTTTCTTGAATATTTATTCAATTTTATTTTTAAATATTCAGAAATGAAACACTAATTTTTCTCTAGAGCAAACAGTAAACACAAATAAAATGATCTTACCTTTCTGTAAAGTTGAACTCAAATATAATAATTATAAAAATAATAATAAAAATACAGAACACTCAGCAAGCTAACATGGCTGAAACAACTCTGAAATTGTACTTTGCTGTCTAGATTCAGTGTCACCGGCAATACTTTGTTGACTTTTTAGCAAGACACTCATTACTCAATTGTGCTCACTCAGTTGGTTAGTAACACAGTCACACACAGACGACAGTCACACATTTGCTCTGGGCATGGGAGATTAAATAACACAAATATATTTCATATAATAACCTCTCGTGATTAGCAACATTTCAAATCGAGATTGCGATTCGATTACGATTAATCTCACAGCCCTATTCTAATGTATTAATTTATGCTTAGAATTTCTTTGATTTTATGCTTATACACTCCAGATCAATGTAAAATGATAAATTCTTCACAAACATTCATTCATTCATTTTCTTTTCGGCTAAATCCCTTTATTAATCTGGGGTTGCCACAGCGGAATGAACCGCTAACTTAACCAGCACATGTTTTAAGTAGCGGATGCTTTTTCAGCTGCAACCCATCACTGGGAAACATCTATACACACTCTTTCACACATTTTTATATATATTTTTACCCTACTCAATTCACCTGTACTGCATGTCTTTGGACTTGTGGGGGAAACCGGAGCACCCGGAGGAAACCCACACGAACACGGGGGGAACATGCAAACTCCACACAGAAGTGCCAACTGACCCAGCCGAGGCTCGAACCAGCGACCTTCTTGCTTTGAGGCAAATGTGCTACCCACTGTGCAGCCCCTCTTCCCAAACATAGTTATTTCAATCATCTCAGGAAATTATATTCATATCGTAATAATTCATTGCAGAAATACTAAATATCGCAATGTCAGCTTTTGCTAATATTGTGCTGCCCTAGTTAAGCTATAGGGCTGTACAATACTGGGAAAAATTACACATTGCAATATTTTTTAATTTTGCAATATATATTCCGATATGATTGCAATTTCACTAGATGAGCTGAATAAATGTTTGTAAAGAATCTAGAATTTTAGGTTGATTAGGAAGATTCTGTAGGGGAGTGCGTAAAACATCATTGAAGTTTATTAGTATAGCACTTGAGCACAATAAATCTTGTATAATAAACATATTATTTATATTATTAAGCACAATATTTGTATAACAAACAATCTACAAGCATAGATAAATTTAATAAAGAAAAATATGCTAATTAAATATACAGCGTTTTATTGTTCAGAAGAGTTGAAATGTATTCAGGTATGCAGTATTATTTCAGGTAGGCATGGGCCGGTATAAGATTCTGACGGTATGATAACCTTGGATGAAAATATCACGGTATTATGGTTACTGCTCTAAAAATATATTGTTTTTAAATGTCTGGGTAAAAAACTAAAACCTTTTTACCTTTTGAACACAATATATTTTATTTTGAGAAACATTTAAATTATTTTGGAAGAGTAAACATGTCAGGTTAAATTAATTATTGAATTCTGCTTCTTCATTTGTTTCAAAAACTGATTTTTTACAATTTAAAATGGCATCTTTGGTTATCTTATCTGCTAAAGGTACCGCTGTCCTAAAAAAAAACAACAACAACAAAAAAAGCCAATAAAAAATTGTACACATACCTTTAGGAACGGTATTGCAGAAAATTTTTACGGTTTTAAAACCTTGACTTTTCCAATCTGCGGTATACCTTGAAAACGGTTATCGTCCTATCCCTAAGTTCAGGTATACTGCATAGTCTTCATTTCATAAACAATTCCATAAAATTAATCTCAATTAATTTTTCTAAATTAAAATGGTACATTTTGGGTCAGAATGCTTTTAAAACCCTCACACAGAAAAATATAATCCATACTTAACATTGCATATACTTGTGATGTTACAATTGCGAATGATTACATTGTGATATTGTTGCTGAAACAATGTATTGTGCAGCCCTAATAGGCTATTTTATTACTTTCCACTTTCCAGCAATCAAATGCAGTCACCAGGTTGTATCTGTTAAAATTCTATTTGTGGCTGTTTTTTTGTCTGCTCGGTTCTCAACCAGTCCCTCAGATTTTGCAGGTTCAAATAAAAGTTTTGGCAATATTTGTGGGATTTCTTGTGGTGTTTTGCTGTGAACATGTACACAAAATTAGTAGTTATAAATTTTAATCATTACTTGTTTGACCTCAAGAATCATTGTCTCTATAATTTACAGAGAAAGTGTTATAAAACAATGCAGATAAAGCAGAAGGATTTTGATCAGATGATAGGAGTCTGCCATTTATTGGGACATTTATTGAACATATGTCATGGCTGGCCAAAATCTGTAAGAAATCTGAACAATGAAAAAAAAATTGCAACCTCCTTTATATTTTGCACCATTTGCTTAATTTCTGCATTAAATTCACAAGTTTTTTTAAAATTCATTATACGTAAAGGAAATTCAGCCATTTAGTCAGTTAAGTCAAACTTACAGAAAATGCAGAGAATTTTAGAGTAAAATCCCAGATTCTAAAACTGTCTTTCATTTAAAAAAATAAAAAAATTAAATAAAATATATATATATATATATATATATATATATATATATATATATATATA
>CAIGQZ010032594.1:24151645-24178826 GCA_903798205.1 Danio tinwini | reverse complement strand
ATATATATATATATATATATATATATATATATATATATATATATATACACTTTTGCTCTATTGTACAGTTATATACTCTAAAACTATATTAATTTAAATATTTGTACTATAAAGTATTTGTATTTAAATTCCTTTGGATTGTGAAGGGTTGCCAGGTTTACGCAACAAAACTATCCCAATAATATTTCATTTTATTAATTTAATTTTTATCCGCTATGGGATGATAACCGGTTTCAAGGTTTACCACGGTTTGGAAAAGTCAACGTTTAAAACCGCTAGAAATTTCTGTTATAACGTGCTCAATATATGTAAGGTTTTTTATATGTCTTTTTTTATTGTGTTGTAAAGAAATTGTGTTTTTGAAACTAGTAAAGATAGCTGAAGTCAATGATTCATTTTAATTATTTAGCCTGACACAGTTTACTGTCCCAAAATATTTAAAATCTTTCCTAAAATAAAATATATTGTGTTCAATGGGGGGGGAAATTTATATAATTTTTTTTTTTTCAACCCAGACGTTAGGGCTGCTAGATTATGGGAAAAATCATAATCACGATTATTTTGGTCATAATTGTAACCACGATTATTCAAAAGATTACTGTCCAAGTCAAAATTATTAGCCCTCCTGTGAATTTTTTTAATAAACATTTCCCAAATGATGTTTAACAGAGCAAGGAATTTTTCGAGGTATTTCCTAGAATATTTTTTTCTTCTGGAGAAGGTCTTATTTGTTTTAATTTGGCTAAAATAAAAACAGGTTATATATATTGAAATATTTTGAAGCATATTTTAAGGTCAATATTATTAGCCCACTTAAGCAATATATATTTTGATTGTCCACAGAAACTGCTGTTTTACAATAACTTGCCTAATTACCCTAATTAAGCCTTTGAATCGCACTTTAATCTGAGATACTAGTATCTTGAAAAAAATAGTAAAATATTATGTTCTGTCATCATTGCAAAGACAAAACAAATAAGTTATTAGAAATGAGTTATTAAAACTATCATGTTTAGAAATGGGTTGAAAAAAAACTTCTTTCCATTAAACAGAAATTGGGGGCAACGGGGGGCTCATAATTCAGGAGGGCTAATAATTCTGACTTCAACTGTATATATACAGTTGTTTTATTCCCTGTAAATAAGGAATAGAATAAAAATATGAAACAAACTCTTCACTGTAAGGAAAAAACTTTAATTATAGCTACCTTCAGTCCTTCAGTCAAGAACAGTGAGTGATTTTCTTCTTTTGTTGTTTAATTAATGATAAAAACAGTCAGCAGCAGGAATATTGCGTGCTGTCACTTTAAGAGCAGTGCGATCTGATTAATGGTTTCACTTTGTGTCTTTTGATTCTCAACTCGTTTGTTTATTACACAAATGAGGGCTATATGAATAGTCACTAAACACCACGTTTTGACACATTTTAAAGCTCTCACATTAAGATGACTTTAGATGTGTGTGGTCTGCTCGTCTCTGAGGCTGAGCGCACACACACACATCAGCATGCGCTCTTTCGCACTTTTAAAAACATGAATGATTTGAATGTACATCAATGAATGATGCGCATCCCGTGCTGCAAAAGTTACATTCCAATACATGCTTTTAGTCATTTTCACGTGGAACTGAGCTTTGCAGAGCAATAAATGTGTACAACTGGAAAGGGGGCGATATATGATGCAATAAACGTTTTATCTTGATTAATGTTTTTTCATAATCGTTAGAAGCCAAAATCAAATTTTCAATTAATTGCACAGCCCTACCAGACATTTTAAAATAACTTATTTTAGAGCAGTGATCACAATACCGTGAAACCGTGATATTTTAGCATACCATGAGGTTAGCATACCATCAGAAACTTACACCGCCCCATGCCTAGTAAAATACATATTACATCACTGCATAAATTGTACATGACTTCTTTAAAAATAACTGTATATTATTATAAAGATTCTGTTATAAAACAATAATCTTAGCTGAAGGGGATAGTTCTCCCAAAAATGAAAATTTGCTCCTTATTTACTCACCCTCAAGTGGTTTTCTGTAAAAGGAAAAACAAATACTGTGAAAGTAAATTACATAGTTCATGCTTCCTTGAAAATATTTTCTTCACATATTTTGTTGAGCGGAAAAAAGTAACAAAAGATTGAAACAAAGGATGATAAAATGATGACAGAAATTTTTTTGGGGTGGTTAAAATTAGCTAATAATTTAAAAATTTGCTTTAACCTGTGGACTAAAATCCACGTCAAGTGGTTAAATGTAGCCCAATTCTATTGGAAAACTGCAGACTTGGCAACACTGTAATTCTGATTAGCTCTAAAAATTCACAAGTTATTATGCGACACTGCAATTTGCATTATAACAAAGAAACTTTAAAATATACATTTGAATATATTTTTATTTCTATATATATCTTCCAGCCGATGGGAATTATCTGCTAACCTGCGGCAGTGATAAATCTCTGAAACTGTGGAGTGTTAGTCGAGGGACTCTGCTGAAGACTTACACCGGTCACGGTTATGAAGTACTTGATGCGGATGGGTACGTTTTTGTGTTACATGAAACAGAAATGTAAATCCTGTCAATTTTATTGTTAATTTGACCCTTTTTTTGCAGTTCTTATGACAACAGTCAGCTGTGTTCCTGCAGCTCTGATAAAACTGTTATTCTGTGGGATGTGGCATCTGGTCAGGTGATACGAAAACTTCGCGGACATGCTGGGGTAAGATTGTTATTTCCTGCCAAAATATTTTTTGTGTTTACTAGCTATTGTTGGGAAAATTATTACTAGCCTATATCGCCATCTGCTGTTAAAAAAACTAGCCTAGCGCGCCATCTGCTAGTAAAAACTAGCATAGCGCGCCATCTGCTGTTAAAAAAACTAGCCTAGAGCGCCATCTGCTGTTAAAAAAACTAGCCTAGAGCGCCATCTGCTGTGAAAAAACTAGCCTAGAGTGCCATCTGCTAGTAAAAACTAGCATAGAGCGCCATCTGCTGTTAAAAAAAATAGCCTAGATTGCCATATGCTGTAAAAAATTTGCCTAGAGCGCCATCTGCTATAAAAAAAAACTAGCATAGAGTGCCATCTGCTGTTAAAAACTAGCCTAGAGCACAGTCTGTTGTTTTTGCTGTTAAAAAAAAAGAGAACAGTGGCTGCGTCCAAAATCACCTACTAAAGGAATGTACTACATTTGAATTTAAATTTAATACAGGACTGTTAGAAAATTAAGTTCTATATAGTATGAATGTAAGTATGAATGGAATTCGGATGTAATAAATCCGCCATTTGTCATTATCACATGACCTGTCCATGTCAGTTGAGTATGGGATGAAAGCAGTCTCAAAATTATTTACGAATGCATGATCTGTCATCCACGCACTCCATTAAAGGGCACCTATGGTGAAAAATCTACTTTTCAAGCTGTTTGGACAGACATATGTGTAGGTATAGTGTATAGACTGTCATATTGGGTGATATAAACACACCCAGTCCTTTTTTTTTCAATTTAACAACATAAAAACGGTGGACCAATTGGAGCAGTTTTGAGATCGACCGCAACTTGACGTAGGAGTGCGGTCCCCCCGCCCACCGTATTGATTGACAGGTGTGCATTACCATATGCTCAGTATGTTGTTTCACGTCCGCCATTTTCAGTGTGTGAGTCAAAGCGATGTCACCAAAGAAACACCCTTGCTCTATTTTTAGATGTAAGGCTCATTGGGCTCAACATTCACCAGGTTATCGCTCTCCTCGCCGCCAGTGTTTGTGAGTTTTGGTGGGTTTGCATACATGTTTACTTTTCATTGTGTCTTCCTTAAACTTCAGCGGTTTGCATTTCCCGCGGCCACAGAAGCTCCCTGTCATCTTAACTAGGTGCAGCTGGAAAGTGTGAGCACGTTGCCTCACGTGCGCATCCCTCTATTGGAAATAATGAACTAATGATAGCGAATGTGCGTGTCTGGTGTGCCGTGTCGTGGCTCTGAGGGGCGCATCCGGTGTATGACGCCCTTTAGTTTTAGCCTCAAGCAGGTTGTACACCAGAAGTGTCGCTCTGTGACACGCAGCGGCATGCATTTCTGAATTCTAAACATAAGTTTCTATCAGGGGACACCGGCGCCGCACGTGTGCGATTCTTTCAACTGTCATGTGCGCGCAGTGTTGTGGTGCATTCGGTGTGTGATGCCCTTCAGTCAAAGTTAATTCAGTGTGCTTGGTTATTAGTCTTGGTGTAGGCTACAAGCTCGGAGCTTTAAACTAGCACACATTTGGCTGTAAAACTATACAAAGACACAAATGATTTTGTAGTCTCTGCTTGGTCTGTGTCCGAGTCATACATGTATGGCTGAATGCTGGTCCTCTCACTCATGTTGCTTCTCTCTGTCTGCCTGTCTGTTGCCAAACACAGCGGGGGAGCCCTTGGCTCCGCCCCCTTGTTAAGTTGGGTGGGAAGTTGAAACTAATTTTCATGTGAAGCAACACGCCCCTAAAACAATGAACTGTGTACACGCCCCCAATATGGCACTTTTTAACACATCATAATGAAAAAATCTAAATTGTGTTTTGAACTGAACCTAAACTGGCACACTCAGAAGAACCATAATATTAATATTACCTCTTAAAAAAGGGGTAAAATAGATGCCCTTTAAAGTTGCATATGCATTTTAACATCCACATACGAATGGCTTTCAACCTGAGTTTTTGAATTTAAGATTTGCGCAAACATAAACATGTTCATCAAAAGAAATATTATGATTTGCATAAATGCATCTTAATTTATACGTGCGAAAAGGATGTTATCTATTTGCGAATCAGGTGTGCCTGAATTTACTTTTTGCTTGAGTCTATACTGCCGCGTTTGTTTGAATTTTGAGACTTTCTTTTTGCTGTTTTTAAGCTTTCAGGAATCAAACACAAACACCTTTTAAAGGAAAAGGCACGTTCTTATTTAATGTGTACTCATCTACCTACCGAGTTGAGAAATATACTATTGTGCGTTACTAAGCTTGTGTCAGATAAAGTAACATTTAAATATTAAATGTTACTTTAATGGCACATATTTTACCTCTTTTACAAGATGTACGATAAGACTTTGGTGTCTCCAGAATGTGTCTGTAAAGTTTCAGCTCAAAATAATCATCTGATTATGTATTATATAATGCAGAATCTGCCCAATTTAGTGTCTGAGTATGATGTAGCTGTTTTGTAGCCTGTGGCTTTGAATCCTTCTCCCCACCCACTGCTCTGACATGCGTGTCTGCTTGTCATGCATTATGTCAGATAAACAGCAGTCAGTGATAGAGACAGACGTAAATGAAACTGAAATAAGGTCATCACTCAAAAATAACAAGTAAGTTTATTTGATGTATTTGTGGTTGAGTCTATGCAATAGGGGTGTCAAAATTAATTGTTACTTCGGTGCACCGCGATGCAGACAATTCGGTATTGGTTCAGTAATAGCTTCTAACCGGTTATTATGTACTGATGTCGTTAGGGATATGTGTCGCGGTAGAATTCTATGGCGAGGGAGGCGATTGTGAGTATTTAAAATGCAGAAACTCTGCACAATTCACTGCATGTGTTTGCTGGACAGTCATTCACTGACACTGAAGTTACAGCAGAGGCCCCAGAAGCCCCTTCACTGCTGGAGAAAATTAAAGTAAACTCCATTTCTCTCTCTCTCCTACTGTGGCCCATTTGACCTACTTGCGCAACGTTTCAACTCCTCTCGGCTGTTACAGCGTTACTTCTGGATACAGACCTTAGCATGTATGCAGAGTTAGTATTCTCCTCCGCGTCTATTACAGATCAGCTGTGATCGCCGCTGCTGTTTATCAGTGTCACCAATCGGTGAACAGCGCCAGCACGTTAGAGCCAATCGCAGCTCTTTGTGTTGAGCGCGTGACCAATCATAGGCATTTAACTCACTCGAAAATGCTCAAAAAGCAAGTAAGATAATATTTACGTTTGTTTATTTGCTTTACATGCTAATGTTGTTATGTGTGTGTGTGTGTGTGTACTTGAGTTTTGTTTGATGCATTCAAAAAGAATGTTTTCTTTGAGCAGGTAAAATTAAAGGTACAGTACATTTATCTGACTGGAAGCATCGTCAATGCACCAAGATATCAAATTGAACTGAATCGATGGCATGATAATCGTAACCGAACAGAACTGTGAGACCAGTGTAGGTTTACCCCTCTACTATTCAAGCCTTTCTGAAACGATGAGTCACACACAAATGTCGTTTGTAGGACACACCGACACGCATACATATATGCACCTTTACTGACACCATGTGGATGTGGTGATTATAGCGGTTAAGAATTACATAGCAATTTTACTCTATTACAAACATGCTGTTTTAAACTTAAAAAATTAATTATTGAGGTGCAGCTGATCACAGAAAGTTGTAGCATATGTTTTAATCCCGGTTTCTTTGCAAAAAATGTTCTGTGGATATGTGTATACATGTTATTATTGAGACATGGCACCTGTCAATCAATTCGGTGGGCGGGGAAAACCACACTACACATTGTGATGGGCCTCAAAATTACTGGGATTTGAATCCTATTTTAACATCAAGAAATTTAAAAAAAAGAGACGTGTTGTGTTTCTTTCACTCCAATATGACAGTGGACACACTAAGGCCCAATCCCAGTTCTATTTTTGTACCACTACCCCTTCCCCTTGGCCCTTAAAAATGAGTTACCCCTTCCCCTTGGCCCTTAAAAATGAGTGTGAAGGGGTAGGGCTTCAAAATTTACCCCTAAGAATTGGGACAGCACTACAGCACCTGAACACGTCATCATATGTCATTGCGATCTCTTGCTTCATATGAGATCAGACGATTGCGACTGCTATAGTTATTCCAGTTGTGTTATTTTTTGGTATTTATCTTCAGGAAATCACTGAAGGCTATATTATGTTATCATGACGATATAATGTGGCAATAAGATTATAACTATACTGCGCACAGTGGCCATATTCATCTATGTAAACACACAATAACAACATTAACATTATTGCAGACACTGTAAAAAGCAAATTCTCAGCCACTAGACTTTTCTGACAGGGTATTCCAGTGTCAGAATGTTGTGGGACTGCTATACAGCAGTTATGATTAGGGATTATAGATCACAAAATGTAGCGGTTTTTATTTTAGCGTTTTTTTTTTTTTAAAGCATGACCGTAAAACACGAACGCGGTTATGAATCTATTAAAACATGTGTTTGTTTGTTGTAAAAATTCGTAATAATGACAAAAAATACAAATTTGTGGCTCTCCTTACTTCCGGGTGTAGCGATCCTGCCGTTGTGGCTGGTGTATTCTGGGAAGTTTTCTTACCCCTTCGAAAAATCTTCGTTCGAAGGGGTGTATACCCCTTCCCCTTAGCCCTACACCTTCAAGCTAAAGAGAATTGGGACACCCCTACCCCTTCACTGGAACGCGCAAAACGAGGGGTAGGGGTAAGGGGTAGAGATTTGGGATTGGGCCTAAACCTACACACCATTCTGTCCAAACAGCTTACAAACGTTGATTTTCATCATAGGTGCCCTTTAAATATCAAACCCAGAACCAAGCTCGGTTCCAGAGAGAAAAGTGATGCATTTTGAAATTAAATATTTTTTTCTCTACAGCTCTACATTATTGTAACTGTATATACTATACGCTTGGTCAAACTACTTGATTAAAATAGGCTTAATCAACACAATTCTTAAGATTTTATTGGGACAACTTAAGTTTTTATGTTCAATCCACATAAATTTGTTAAAAGTTTTAAGTTAACTTAATCGATTTGTGTTGGGACAACATGAATGAATTGTGTGGAACCCTGCATTTTTTACAGTGTAGTAATTTGGTGACTACAGATGACTTTCTTTTCCAACACTGCTTGTTCTTTAGAAAGTGAACTGTGTGCAGTTTAATGAGGAGGCTACTGTAATGCTGTCAGGTTGGTCAAGCTTTTCACAATGGCATAGAAAAACAACAGTACCTTCACAAAGTTACTGTGACTCAGTTATTTCTTTACATTTTAGGCTCTATTGATGGGACGGTGCGTTGTTGGGACACAAGATCCAGGCGGATGGAGCCGATCCAGATTCTGGATGAGGCACAGGATGGCATCAGCAGCCTAAAAGTGTCAGAACATGAGCTTTTGACCGGGTCAGAACCAAATGAACTATCTAATTGTTAATTATCTAATTGTAGGACATTATGTGAGCATAAAAAGTAAAGAGTGCCAGATAAAATCATGTTTTGAATCTTGGTTATAAAAAACATGCATGTTAGTCATGTATCATAATAATGTAAATAAAGGCATGTTTAATGCCTTGAGCTTTTTAAAGACCTGCTGGATTCTGATTGGTTTTCAGTGATTGTATTTACAGTGGTCCCTCACTGTAATGCGGTTCCTCTTTCACGGTCTTGCACTTTTGCAATGTTTTTCGTACAATTTGACATTTTACAGCGCATTGTGTTCTGCGTCCTGATTGGCTGTAAACCACTATCAATCAATCTCCTCCGTGCTGCATCTCCTGAACATAAAGAATGTGTTCAGCTTCCCAAATTTACATGAATCTTTTTCCCTAGCAGTGTGACTCTGAAGTGCTGTATTGCATGTTTGCAAGTTTTCTTTCCACAATGTTGACAAAACGTTCTGCACCTTTCAAAAGGTGCCTGTGGTAGCACCCAAAAGGGAGAAAAAGATGCTAACCATCGCACAAACGGTTTGACTTCTGGACATGGTAAAGAAGGTAGAAGTTACGTGGCTTTAGAGTGCCATTACGGAATAAATAAATGAAGATCAAATTTTGATCTTTAGTTTCATTCTATAATACTGGACTTATTTTCCTATGAAGAATTGAACTTTGAGAGTGTTTAAACAAGAGAGAAAAGTGTGAAAATGTTAATGCCTGTCTGAGAAAAGTGTATAAAGTGTGCATTGAGGGGTTTTACAGCCTTAACATCTATATTAATTGTAAAAATAAAGCTGACTACGTGGATTTCGCCTATTGCGGGTTATTTTTAGAACGTAACTCTCATGAATAACGAGGGACCACTGTATAAACAAAAAGTAAAAAAAAACTATTGTTATGTAGTTTAATGGTAGGTAGGTTGTTTAATTTTAAAGTTATATCATTATTACTGTTTGACATTTTAAGTCTTTTTTTTGTCACTAAAGGTCTGTGGATGGAAGAGTGAGACGTTATGACCTAAGAATGGGGCAGCTTCAAGTGGATTTCATTGGAAGTGAGTTTTATCACACACAGGAGAATCACAACACGGGTTTTGTACTGTGAAGTCTAAAATACCTGTCTTGTGTGTATTTGTTCCTCACAGGTCCAATCACTTGTGTGTGTTTCAGTAGGGACGGCCAGTGCACACTAAGCTCCAGTTTGGACTCTACGGTGCGCCTGCTTGACAAAAGCACAGGAGAGATGCTTGGAGAGTATGTACAGCATAGACCAAACTACTACATAAATACAATAGAAATTTGTTTGTCATAATCTCTTCAGGTTTCAATGGTGAAAGTTTAATTCAAATGGTGAAAATAAAATGAACATACTAAAGATGTGAATGGAACTGTGAAGTAATACACTGAATAAATGTATTATTTCTGTACTTATGTACAAGTATCTCTTCAGCATTTATCTCAATGTGTGTTTTTTGCTCACAGGTACTCTGGTCATGTCAATAAAGGCTATAAGCTTGACTGCTGTCTGACTGATAAAGACACGCATGTTTTGAGCTGTTCAGAAGATGGCCATGTTTACTACTGGGATCTGGTGGAGGTAAGAAGAATAAGTTATATTTACCAACAGAGGCTTTACTTTAACTGCGTTCACGCCATGTCGCAGTTACCATAAATTGAGATGACAACACAACATTCTCCTTGGAGCTGTTTGCATAATTTAACACAGAATCAATACTTTTGACTCAATCAAGCTCTCATAAAGCTCTCAGTTTCCCAATTAGGAGTTTGTACTTAGAAATTATGAACTATGTACCTTTTAACAAAATGTCACATTGAGTATGAGCAATAAAAATATTAAATATTGTAATCTGTGGTTTTAGGGCTCCCTGACTTTAAAGCTGCCTGTTGGAAAAGCTGTCGTCCAATCGCTGTCCTTCCACCCAACGGAGCCACGCCTATTAACTTCTATGGAGGGGCGTGTCCAGGTATGGGGGGCAGAGCCAGAGGATGCAGCTGAAAATGAGTCGTGAAAACCTGTGTAAAGTCTTGAACACCAAACAAATGAGCAGGACTCAAATTAAAATCATTACTTTTTGATCAGTTTGATTGTGTTATACATGTTCTCTGTGTTTATATAAAAAGTGAATAAAATATTTTTAAAAGAATTTAAGGTTTTTTTGCTTATGGTTTTAGTTTAAAATATTTAAAATGAGAATAAGTTTTCACTTTTGTGTAGATCATTGCAAGCAAGAATACAAACACAACAGCTTTATATGTATATATATCTAATTAGAACTCTACACATTTACAAAAAGCAAAAATAAAGATTAACAATAATTTATTTGGCAGTAAAAATGGGTTTCAAATAAATAAATAAGTTATGAACACATAAATATCTTCCGTATTTTTTTTTTTCAGTTCAGATGGACAATACATTGGATCAATCATAACTCAGAATTGGCCCCTCAAACACACCATTTATGTTGTCATTAACCAAAACTGAATGTTAAGACATTCTCCAATGCCTTTTTAGCCAAATAAGCCATGTCATCAGAAAAAGCAACATATACAACTTGATACATCGCATACATACATATTATTCTTCCTGAAATAATGTACCTTTTAACAGCCTTTTATTCAAATTCAAGGCACTTTGTAGTACAGTCTCTAAACCAACAGGACAAGATTTTGGCTGTCCATCCTCATCTTTACCCCATACAGACACAACCACCCGCGGCCAGTTTCTCTACTTTGTGCCAGCGATGGTGGTTGTCCAGAAAGGCTATGTCTTCATGGTGTGTGGGGCGACAACAAGGCTGATGGTGCCATTGGCCTGTGTATTGAAGCACACCGCTCTGTAGGAGATTAGTGAGTGTGAGGTCATGGTTCGAGGCAAGGCGAGGGCAGGTCCCGCTGCAGTACTTAAACAGCACAGTCTCATCAGAATCGTAGCCTAGTCCGAGGTCTTGCACTTGAAGCAGGATAGAGTGCAGAGCACATGGGGATTCAGTACTGCGAGGCGACCGAATCACCCTTTCCAACTGCGTCCCCAAACTTTTCTGTTCCTTCTCATCTTCACCTCCCCTACTTTCTTCATCATGGAGGTCTTTGTCTGAGAAAAAATTATTATAAAATAAATACATTTTGTAATTTTTTTTGGTGTAAAATTAAACATTTTTCTGCCAAAATAAGCTATTTTTCATCCAATTTGTCAACAAGATCCAATTAACTGCATTGGACCCTATTGTCTCTACTTATATGGAGAACAAAATAACCAACAACTCATACTAATTTAGAAAAACCCTGTAATAAATCTAGAGATTGAGGTGCCCTCTCCCCAAAGGTCGTGACCACCAGGCTTACCCAGTAGCGTCCTAAGCCAGTGTCCTTCTCCAGCCTTAACACACAACAGCAGAACGGTGATCTTCAGTAGCGAACACATGGTTCTTCTTTTTCCGCCTGGTTTTCCTTCTTCGGGATGAGAGTGCAGGTGATGCTGAGATGCGCCAGAGTCACCGTCTCTTTTATAGCCATCTAAGCGGGTCAGAGCTGATGGGGCGGAGGGGATGATGGGGTGCGGCTAGGACGGGGGTGAATCGAAATAACCCTTCCGCTCCCAGTCTCCCACCTGGTCTCATGGCTATGATTGAAGGCAACTTTATGTCATTTTTGTAAAGTCATTGGAATTTTCTTTAAGTCTGAGAGTATGAAAAATGGGTTAGATTGCTTAAAGCTGTTGGATGTAGTGATGAGGGTCATCATCGCTGTAATTGAGCTGGTCAAATACATGGAATTGCCCATTTCCATGTTTTTACACCCGTTTTATATAATGATGAATGAGGAAGAGCAAGGGTTAAATGCTTGAATGATGTAAGAAAGGCTCATAATTAAAAAGTACTAAATAGATGACAGAAGTTATTTGAAAGGAAATTCCGAGAATAATGGCTGTCTTCAGATACATAAATTTGGGGATTTTATAAAAATATGATTTTTTTTCTTGCTATCTACATTCCTTATTTAACTAAGAAGACATGAATCCTGCACTGCTGGAAGAATAAGTGATTACGCATGGTTTGCAGTGATATCTGCGCTTAGCCATCCTTTAAAGAGCCCCTATTATGGGTTTTTGAAAATGACCTTCCATGTAGTGTGTAACACAGCTCTTAGTGAAGTGAAATATCCAGCTAAAGCTTAAATCTGAAAGTGGACAGTTTTTAAAACTATTGATTCATCTATAAAAGAGTCGACTCATAGTGGTTTAAATTAATCGTCTTTATAACGAGTCTTCAGCCGTTTCGGCGTGACGTCATCGCGAAACATAATGGTTGCGCGCGCAGACCCGGCAAAATTCAAACCTGCGGTCCAGCCCACTAACACAGCAGCAAGACGCTCATGAAGACGCTGTGTTTACCTGGATATTGTTGGAAGTGTGAGGGAAAGGAGTCGTTCAGAAATCTGCACGTTTACAATGGGTGATCTATCACTACACAGCTCATGCAGTAGTTTCTGCCTGACACCAGGGGTGCAGGCAAAATAAGGACAAAAAAATAGGTACACCGGTAGGCTGCTGAACACTGGGCTTCGGGCTGTTGAGCAGCACTGAAAAGGCTTGCGAATGGAGAGCGGGAGCCCGCAGAGATAGCTTGTCAGAGGACAGAGAATTCTACAACCTCCCGGCTGGGGATGTGATCGTTTAGAAAAGCAGAGTACAGGTAAGCACTTAAAACATATAGCAGTTCACGGACGAGGTGCCACAGCAATGATTACAAATAGAAATGATCTACATATTTTGTTACTAGTAACACGCGGTACTATATCAGGTTAACTCTTTATATTCTCATATCGCGTCTAATGACATGTAAACGCGACGCGTGCTGCTTTGTTTACAGATTTAAATGCTTTTGTGAGCTCGTTCCACTGCCGATTGTCGTTGCTATGGCCACCATTAGCTGATCCTGCACACGTGCAGCGGTCAAGGTTCAGAATAGTTTAGCTTTTGCTGCTGTGTGGATTAAAACTGAATGTATGTCATGCATATGCTAGTGTTTAACTGCACTGCTTTCGGCGCTGAATAACACTTGAGAACCGGGTACTGTTTACTGTGGTGTTAGTAAGTTTTACTTTGAAGCATGTTTCGAGCGTCAATGTTGGCGACCCGTGGCCGCGGGCTTGATAAACCACGCTGGCCATATTACTGTCTCGCGCTGAACGCTGTCGACCAATGGCAACAGGCTGTCATCGGTCCAATCAGTGCAGATTACCTTCGCGCTAAGCAGGGGTTTGGGAACAAATGAATCGCTGAATGATTCATATGGGAGTCGCTGGGATAATTAGGTAAAAATAAATGCATATTATAAGACCATGAACGTGTTTTTTGACCTTGCATACATATCAGTATGTTGTTAGAGACCCATAAAACCGAAATATGACCCTTTTCAATGTGTAATAGGGGCTCTTTAATCTCAGGAGTTTAGGCCCCAAAAATGTATTTGGAGACTTGAATAACACTTAAAATTCATATTATTCTTAGTATTAGTTAACAAAATATTAAACCAAACATGTTTACTCGCATTAACATTTTTTATGACCTAAAATATGAGAAATATATTGCTTAAAAAGTCGGCAAAAGTCTGTTAGGAATCTTATCATGTTTTCCTCTTTCAGTGCCTTCTTTAATGCCCACCAAGCAAACATTTTGCTTCTGTTTTTCTTGATCTAGATCTAATTTTTTTTTCACTCTTTGAAGATTGCATGTTGTGCTTGTTCCAGTGCTGTTACTCTCTCCATAGTTTTGCAGAGAGTTCTCCATTTCCTCGACATTACTGACCGTCTTTGCGTGTGCCAAGCAAAGATGCGCTAGCTCTTCATGTATAGCACGAACATCTGTTTACATTTCGTCACGTAGAGAGGAGATATTTGCGTTGATATCATCAAACAAAGTCATTATCTCATTATCTATCTGCCCCAGCAGTGTTTCTCTGGATACCTGTAGTTCCCCTCTTAATGTCTGTAGCGATACTGGGCTCTCCATTGAGGTTTCTTGTACAGACTGTGTTGCACTCTCCACCATTTTTGGACTGCCGACTGTGAACGACACTTAGCATTTTCTGAATTTGCTTTGTTTTACCCTTCTTCGTTCTTCTTTATTAGGGATGATTTAGTGTATAGGGTTACTTACATTATGTTTAGTTCTTGCTTTATTCAATTTTGATAGTTCAGATGTCCATATTAATACAGATTGTTATTGGTAGAGCACTACACTTCCAACTTAGTCCATCAAGCAGAAACCGGACGTCCCTATATTTCTTTAAAAGTCCACAAATTTGCTGTTATTTACCCTCAAGACACCGAGAACTTTACTGCCTTTAATCCAAAGCCCCCAAAATAAGCAATTTTTATTATTTTTGGGTAAAATTCATGCTATTAGCAAACAATTAATTATGACTTTTACCTCAATAAACTCTTAGTAAGCTGCTTAATAATAGTCATTAGGGCAGTAGTTACACTTAGGTACTGGATAGGTTTTGAGGATGAAAAATTGAGTGTACATCATAAATACAAACAAAACAGCCAATCTCTTAATTATACAGAAATCAACAAGTTGTCCAAATACTATTTAACACCACCATTTTTGTCCAATGACAATTTTGAAAAACTTTTTTGATCCACTTCAAATGTTTACTACTGTAGGCAGGTAATAAATCACTCATTAATAGTGAGAATTGGTACTTAAACTATAGTGTTAACCAATTAAGGTGCATGTATTTTATTCAACTGTGCATGACTCAGACTTATGTTTTGAGGATGTTATCGGAACTTTCACTAACAAACAAATTGTATGGCAGTTCATAGATGATTTTGTCTTTAATTTTAGACTTACAATTAGACAAATATTTAGTTCATTATCCAAGGTGGTTTTACAAAACATCTTATACTTACAGTACATTGTATACTTTCTATATCATATACTTGAATGCACGTAAATTCAAGAGAAATACTTGCAAATTTGGATTGTGCGCAGTTCAAATGTTTTCCAGTCAGACATCCATCAGTATTAAAAGATCAATAGAAAAGGATTTCAGCCAATTGCCGGGTGGTTTAAATAGACACTGGTCCATAAAACAATCTGCTTTACAGGAAAACCTCCAGAGCAGTCTGTTTTCAGCTAGATCATGTCTTTTTGTTAACTCTTTTAACCCATCCATCATGAGGAAAATTATAGTCAGTTTCCACTGGTGCTGTTGCCATGCTGTTGGCTTAAAGCTCCTTACAACCATGCTAAAACTGGATGTCTCCATCTAGACCAGAGACTTAGGGTCTGTGTCCCCAGATGCGCATAAGAAAGTGAATAAAATCTGTAATAAAATAGCTATTGTCTCGCCAGTGAAATAAAAAAGTATGACTGATTTCTTTTTGATTCGGTTTACAATCCATCTCTTACTCCCATTTGTCCTCCCAGGGATATGCACGATTCATTTCTTGCATGTAGCTAAAAAATCTAATGATGATGATAATAATGATATGAAAGTAAAGAGGATCTGCATGATGCCACTTTTACTAATTAGAGAACAAAACAGAGCCTGAAACCTTTTTTTTTCTTTTCTGGTTTCTAAAAATATAATATGAGGTTTACACTTTTGGCAATGCAAATCTATTAGCAAAATGTGTTACATGTGGAAAAAATAAATTAAAAATTATCTAAACTAGCACTATTTATGGATAAACATTATTATATACAGGGTTCAACAATAAATGCTTGTCCAATACAAATAAGGTCTAATCTCAATTATATTTTTGTACCCCTTCCCCTTGGCCCTTAAAATCGAGTGTGAAGGGGAAGGGCTTCAAAATTTACCCCTAAAAAAATTAGGACAGCACTACAGCACCTGCACACGTCATCATATGTCATCGCGATCTTAGACTTCATATGAGATCAGACGATCGCGACTGCTGTAGTTATCCTGGTTGTGTTATTTTTTGGTATTTATCTTTAGGAAATCACTGAAGGCTATATTATGTTATCATAATGATCTAATGTGGCAATAAGATCGTAATACTGTGCATTTAACACAGTGGCCATATTCATCTATGTAAACACACAAAAAACAACATTAACATTATTGCAGACACTGTAAAAAGCAAATTCCTAGACACTAGACTTTTCTAGCACGGTATTCAAGTGTCATCGAGTGTCAGAATGTTGTGGGACTGCTATACAGGAGTTACTATTATGGATTATAGATAGCGAAATTTAGCAGTTTATATTTTAGCTGTTTTTTTAAAGCATTACGGTAAAACACAAACACAGTTATGAATATAATAAAATATGTGCTTGTTTGTTGTAAAAATTCATAATAACAAAAAAATACTCATTTGTGGCTCTCCTTACTTTCGGGTGCAGCTATACTGCCGTTGTGGCTGGTGTATTCTGGGAAATTTTCTCACCCCTTGGTTTCAAGTGTGGTCCTGAAAAATCTCAGTTCGAAGGGGTATCTACCCCTTCCCCTTAGCCCTACACCTTCAAGCTAAAGAATTGGGACACCCCTACCCCTTTACATGAACGTGCAAAACGAGTGCTTTTGACTCATTTCTCATTCGATTTAATTAAGTCATGATGCTCTTTGCAGCATAGGCACAGCTCAGTGACAATGAACTGGTAGCTCAGCCATGTTGGGTAGCGTTGACCCTGTATTGACCCTGTGGAGCTCCTGACAAACAGTTTTGGTGCAAACAGGAGAGTTGAGGTGCACATTTAATTCTGCAGTGAGTTGGGCAGCTGTGGTTTTATGTTTTTTGGATACAATCCCAGTTAGTCCCAGACATCCCATTCAGACAGCTTCCTCTTGTGTTCACAGTTACTGTGTTCGCAATCGAATGTGGATGCGAATCAGGCAATTGAAACAAATGTAAAATTGCTCAAAAAACAACCACATGCAAACTTGTGTTAAAGGAGAAGTTTGGGGGTGGCAGAGGGCACCGTATGGGTTGGTTCACCAAGTGTGCCATTCAAGCTAGAACCTCCTGAGTTTTCATCCCTTTTGAGAAAACTGAATTTTGCATCTATGTACGGACAATTGGTCAGTTACACATATGCAAGGCCATAATGGATATACTTGAATGTAAACAACAGCATTGGATTGCAAGGTACAGTAATCTACTAAACCATGAAAAAAAGCATGCAGAAACTGCAAAATCATATAGAGAATGACTTAGACTTACTTTAATAGGCTCCATTCTGCTTGATTTGTTACAAATTTTGTCAGTCTTTAGTACTCTAAATGTTGTTGTTGTTTATAATAATTGATCAATTCAGCAGCAGCAAGTTCAGTGGAATTTTTACATTCTGCTCTCTAATTGGCGGCTGATGATAAGTCATGAAAACACTACAATTGACTACAGAATCTTATGTGCACACAATAGTGTTTCTTTAAAAACTGTCATTGACATCTATTGGGCTGGCATACAGAATATGGCATTTTTAGTAATCACCACCTTGTAATAATATAATTTCAGGTTGGACCACTTGGGTTCATATGAGGATACAGAGCGTTTAAAACTAGCTATTTTCATGCAAGCCTCTTTTTTTTTGTTAGATAATATTTTATCCAGCATTCCAATACCTAGTACAGTGTGGGGATACGGCAACCCTTCTGGCATGTCCTGACAGACTTCTTAGGAATCTCAGGCTGTCTGAGTCAGGCAGGATTCTCATATCAAAGTCACAGAGTGGAAAAACAGCCTTACTCGCACACTGTAAAACACACGGTGACATGGAAAGGAGGTGTGGACCCACAGCCCATCAGACGGAAAGAGGGGAAAAGAGCTTTGTCTGTCTGGTACAAATCACAAGAGCTCACCTATGCATGCACTCGTGGATCTAGTCAGAAAAAGCACACAGCTTCAGCATTCCTCATACTTGGTTTTCTGATAAGGGAATTTTTAGGGAAAGATAGAAGCAAAACAACAGCTATTAATAATGGATCAGGAGAGTTCCACACAATCCAAGCTATCTATAAATTAGTCTGTTTAAATGTATACAATGCAGCTGTCACTTGCAACAAGTACAGGGAGTGCAGAATTATTAGGCAAATGAGTATTTTGACCACATCATCCTCTTTATGCATGTTGTCTTACTCCAAGCTGTATAGGCTCGAAAGCCTACTACTAATTAAGCATATTAGGTGATGTGCATCTCTGTAATGAGAAGGGGTGTGGTCTAATGACATCAACACCCTATATCAGGTGTGCATAATTATTAGGCAACTTCCTTTCCTTTGGCAAAATGGGTCAAAAGAAGGACTTGACAGGCTCCAAAAGGTAAAAAATAGTGAGATATCTTGCAGAGGGATGCAGCAATCTTACAATTGCCAAGCTTCTGAAGCGTGATCATCGAACAATCAAGCGTTTCATTCAAAATAGTCAACAGGGTCGCAAGAAGCGTGTGGAAAAACCAATGCGCAAAATAACTGCTCATGAACTGAGAAAAGTCAAGCGTCCAGCTGCCAAGATGCCACTTGCCATCAGTTTTGCCATATTTCAGAGCTGCAACATCACTGGAGTGCCCAAAAGCACAAGGTGTGCAATACTCAGAGACATGGCCAAGGTAAGAAAGGCTGAAAAACGACCACCACTGAACAAGAAACACAAGCTGAAACGTCAAGATTGGGCCAAGATATATCTCAAGACTGATTTTTCTAAGGTTTTATGGACTGATGAAATGAGAGTGAGTCTTGATGGGCCAGATGGATGGGCCCGTGGCTGGATCGGTAAAGGGCAGAGAGCTGCAGTCCGACTCAGACGCCAACAAGGTGGAGGTGGAGTACTGGTTTGGGCTGGTATCATCAAAGATGAGCTTGTGGGGCCTTTTCGGGTTGAGGATGGAGTCAAGCTCAACTCCCAGTCCTACTGCCAGTTTCTGGAAGACACCTTCTTCAAGCAGTGGTACAGGAAGAAGTTTGCATCCTTCAAAAAAACATGATTTTCATGCAGGACAATGCTCCATCACAAACGTCCAAGTACTCCACAGCATGGCTGGCAAGAAAGGGTCTAAAAGAAGAAAAACTAATGACATGGCCTCCTTGTTCACCTGACCTGAACCCCATAGAGAACCTGTGGTCCATCATGAAATGTGAGATTTACAAGGAGGGAAAACAGTACACCTCTCTGAACAGTGTCTGGGAGGCTGTGGTTGCTGCTGCACGCAATGTTGATGATGAACAGATCAAAACACTGACAGAATCCATGGATGGCAGGCTTTTGAGTGTCTTTGCAAAGAAAGGTGGCTATATTGGTCAGTGATTTGTTTTTGTTTTGTTTTTGAATGTCAGAAATGTATATTTGTGAATGTTGAGATGTTATATTGGTTTCACTGGTGAAAATAAAGAATTGAAATGGGTATATATTTGTTTTTTGTTAAGTTGCCTAATAATTATGCACAGTAATAGTCACCTGCACACACAGATATCCTCCTAAAATAGCTCAAACTAAATACTAACTAAAAACTACTTCCAAAAATATTCAGCTTTGATATTAATTTGAGTTTTTTGGGTTCATTGAGAACATGGTTGTTGTTCAATAATAAAATTAATCCTAATAAATACAACTTGCCTAATAATTTTGCACTCCCTGTATTTAAGAATTTTTTACCAAATTGAACTGTTTACAAATTATGAGGCTAAATTATCTTATGCTAAATTAATCATTTAGTTAAATACATATTAACATAATACATGATTGAAAATGACAAGAGGTGGCATGGTGGTGCAGTGGTAAGTACTGTCGCCTTACAGCAAGAAGGTCGCTGGTTCGACCAGTTGGCTTAGTGTGGAGTTTGCATGTTCTCTCTATGTTGGTGTGGGTTTCCTCCGGGTCATTTGAATCATTTTGGCTGGAGACTTCCGGTCTCATTTACTTCCATTCATTTTTAGAGGTTAAAAACAGCCCGTTATGCTCCATGATGTTGCAAACTGATGTTTTCTTATTAAATTATTCTATTTTGTCTGTATAATCATGCAAACACTTGTTTGTAGAGTGAGTAGTTTGACCGTTTTCAGCCGTTTAATATTCCTAGTCATTTCTCCCGTAGGCAACTGAATCTGAAGTTCTAAAACAATCGTAAAAACGAGCGCACTTCCGCATTAAAGAACAAGGTCAATAGGTGAATTGGGTAAACAAAATTACTAGAAGACAGAAACTATTGCTGTACAAACTGCATTGTACATAAATCAGATGAACATTTTCATATTAGTCAATAATATTACTGTAATTAAAAACTGAAAAAAATATATAGATTTACACACATTTACTCAAGTAAATAAACAGAATTAATGATGGGCTAAAAATCTGTGGAAATCTGCGGAAAATCTGTGGAATTCTGCGCGCGTAGATTCCATGTGGGCTGAGTTATAACAGACAAAAACAAAAATATTTAAACTAAATATCTGATCTCTTTATAATACAATAAACATAAGTGTTAAAGAGACTTATAAACTTGATCAATAAAATGTTACAAAGTGTGTGCAATGGTTAAGTGTAAATACTGAACAAAGCAAACTTTAAGGTGTGAATAATAATGATACAGTAAACTTCAAACTCCGTAAACAAAACAAATTATGATAATCAAATCTGAGCTGTCAAGTAAAGGAACCAACCATCATTATTCAAATACATGCTGCAATATTACAAATTGTGAAGTTGAATAACTATATTACCCCCTATGCTAAAAAAAATCTTTCAGACGGGGTGCTAGTGGCTTGGATGCACAAGAAAAGAAACCAAAAAGCCACTCTGGCGACATCCTTACATCCTTTTTATATTTACTATCTCCTGACTGCTGCTATACGGCACTCATTTTCTTGTGTGTTGTTATTCTGATCTGGAGCGCTGTGTTTGTCTAAGGTAAATAATCTACAGTTATTACCGAAATGTGTATATTCCATACAAAGTGGTAAGCAGATTGGTTCCTCTCAGACTGTTGCATGCGGTGCGCTCGGGGCATTCGGAAAAGTTGAGATGTGTTTTTTAACTAGGTGCGGCTGGAAAATGCACATTCACATGCGTGCCGCTTGCATAACATGTGGCGTCGCTCCCATTTATGCGTCGTGCAAGTTGCGCGCCTCCATTGGAAATGACAACTTACACTCCAAGCTTAATGGCATTGCTTCCAAGGTGCATGCTCAGCAGCCACATTTTAATAAAACTATAGCCTTCATAACAAAACTTCATACCGAATTTTTTTTTGCAATATTAACAATGGTGTTCAGTTAATAAATATCTATACCAATTTTATCGCCCAGCCCTAGGCGGAATAGTTGCCGGTTCATTCTGCTGTGGTGACCCCTAATACATATGGGACTAAGTCAAAGAAAATGAATGAATGAAAATGACGTACCCAATTTGATGGAAACCTGTCATAGTTGACTGAAATATTTTTATGGTTCACATTAAAATAAACAAACAAAAAGATTTCCATTGTTCTAAAGTAGTATTACATGCAATTTTTTACAAACAAAATTAAAGTACATGTATTGCTTGTGGGGCAGCATGGTGGCTCAGTGGTTAGCACATTCGCCTCACAGCAAAAAGGCTGCTGGTTCGAGCCCCGGCTGGGTCAGTTGGCATTTCTGTGGGGAGTTTGCATGTTCTCCCGGTTTTCGTGTGGGTTTCCTCTGGGTGCTCCGGTTTCCCCCACAGTCCAAAGACATGCTCTATAAGTGAATTGATTAAACTAAATTGGCCGTAGTGTATGAGTGTGAATGTGAGAGTGTATGGATGTTTCCCAGTGCTGGGTTGCAGCTGGAGGGGCATCCACTGTGTAGAACATGTGCTGGATAAGTTGTGGGTTCATTCCACTGTGGCAACCTCTGATAAATAAAGGGACTAAGCCGAAGGAAAATGAATGAATGAATGTATTGTTTGCACAGTCAGGCCAGGTGAAAATTGGGTTTCAAATTGGGTTTATTTCTCAGGGGTGTTTTAAGGTACGGATGACCTAACACTGCAATTTTGTAGCATTCGGTCTCCCGTCCGGCCCATATAGGGCTCGTCTGCTCCGGGCAGGAATGCAGGAGCAGCGTTCCAGTGTTGGGAAGCATTTTGTGGGAATTAGTGGGGAATCTCAAACTCGCCAGGCAAGGGCTGTTTATGCTGTAAATCTGACTGAAGCTCCATCATTTCTCATCCACTCACACGTGCCTCCATCACACTGGACCAGAGCTTACCTTTTTGTTTATGACTGCATTTACTATCGCTCATGGGCCACAAGGGTGACAATGATATTATACCAACTTAATAATATAATCATATAATTGCATTTTAGTAAAAATTCATAATATCATATAAATACTTCAGTGTTTGGACTTTCAGTAGTGAATATTAAACCACACTGAACTGAACTAAACTGAACTTCAACTCTGAAAACTGGACTGACACAAGTTCAATTTACTAGAACTTCTATGTTAAGCTGCTTTGACACAATCTACACTGTAAAAGTGCTGTAGAAATAAAGATAAATAGATTTAAATTATATAAAAACCATTACAGGTTCGTAGTCAGCCCTGAGAAAGGGGTGTTTCTTTTTCTCAAAAATTGGACAGTTATTCATTCCCCTTTTGCAGTTATTCCCCTAATTTTGTATTTAACTATGAGGTTTGAATACTGCATTTTAGAGACACCTTAGGTGCAAATTTTTGCAAGCCAGATTAACCTGTCTGAGAGAGAGAGAGAGAGAGAGAGAGAGAGAGAGAGAGAGAGAGAGAGAGAGAGAGAGAGTGTGTGTGTGTGTTTTCAAGTGGTGGGTTAATAAATCACATAAAGCATATGCCAGAGTCACTGGCAGTTCATTCCGCTGTGGCGACCCCTGATAAATCAAGGACTAAGCCAAAGGACAGTGAGTTTATTTATTTATCAACAATGTATTTAAACTGCATGTGTTATTATAACACACTTTAATATAGTGTTAAGAGATTATTAATTCATTCATTTTTCTTTGGCTTAAACTCAGAACATGCAAACTCCACACAGAAATGCCAAGAACACGCCCGGTCGGGATTCAAGCAACCTTCTTGCTGTGAGGCGACAGTGCTAGCCACTGAGCCACCGTGCCACCCTGTTAAGAGATTAGTGTTTTTTAAATGTGCAATTTTGAATATAATATGGTACAATGTATAGTACTACATTACATATAAATTTCACTATGATAAAAAGGATAAATACATGATTTCTGGGATATTATATCTAAGTCGCATCATCAGGGAGCCACAATAAATATGCAGGAGACTCCCAGAACTTCTGGGAGAGGTGGGATGTATCACACGTGTATGTGTAAATTTTAATTGTTAAAATTAAAAACAGTAATCTATTGTCATGTATGGCTCTATATGTTTTTTAATGGGCTCTATGCACAGCTAGAGTTTTAAAGCCAATGATAAATTTCCGGTGAAAGCTGAATGTGACTATTATTAATTTCACAAGGTTTGTTTTTACAGCATCAATGTTGTAATGTAATTACAATACATTCAGTTAAATAGACTTAAGCATTTATTTAGTTGTTTAAACGTAAAACGAGATGAAAAACCAGTGTAACCACTAGCGCCGTCAGAATCAGCAGGCTAGTGCAGAAATTCCATTGAAAATACTGGGGTCATATTTTAAAGACATGGCGGCGGAAAATTTTATTTAATGCAGTGCTTCTTGTCTGATCTGAGACCCACTTTATATCGTATATCCAACAGGCAGGGAAGATCATTGATTTTTTTTTAAAGAAATCTGATCTTAAATGTGACAATTTTGTAATAGAAAGACTGGAAGCCCTTGGGCTGCCTGGCTGAAAATTAAGTCTGTGTGCATATAGCCTGTGGTCATAATTGTTTAAAAATGATATAAATTAAAATTATTAAAATTAAAAACAGTAATCTATTGTTGTGTATGGCCTATATGTTTTTTTTTAAGTCCAAATAATTAAAACAACCAGACTTATATATTGGTCTTGTTAAAATTTTAATTTAATTGACCCTTTTAATAACCGTGTTTGTGAGGGATAAATTCCATTTTATACTGATAATATGATATTGTGGTTAAGTTTATCAGCTTTTTATATTAGCACATTCATTTAGTGACAACTTGTGACACACTCCCTATATTGTTTACCATGGTACTTTGAATATTTGGTCTGTAATTACCTGTTAGTGACTTGAAAACCACATTAATTTATTTGACTGTGAACAATGTTGTATTTTGAGTCATTGGCTGATAATATGATTTCCCTATTTAGACTTTTCAAACAATACTTTTCAGAAAATAAAACTATAAAGGTAAAAGTCATAATGTATGAATATAAAACCAACTTTACAATAATTAATATGACCCTGGTTAACTTCTTTATTTGACCAGTTTCACATGAAAGCCTCAAATTTCCCTTGCCCCCCGTTTGCCCCCAAATACAAAATCCTTCAACACAAATCAATTTTTGCAGTTCGTAACCTTTTTGTGCATATTTCCTTACCTGGATTGGAAAAACCCTCGCTTGTCCAAGTTTTTGTACTCACCTGCATTTACATTCACACTGAAGACAAACTCCAGAGCGGGAAAATACCCACCTGCAGGTGAAATCCCAACTGGCAAACATGGCACGGTTATTCCGAGTGAATGTGAGCCAGTAGATTACAGGGCGAAATTTACGCCTTACGACTGACTCACAACGGAGTTTTCCATAACAAAGAGTTTCCCCATCCTTCAAACTCTGCATTATAAAACATTCTTTACGTTTCAGAAATGGTTAATGGTGGTTAAACTGACCTAAAGTTTCCCGTCAGGCGCATTTCTGAAACGCTGCCGTTTGTCCTCCGCTCAGCAGATGGCGCTGTGACGCACTCAAATAGCGTGACGTGAGACGTCGAGGAAACTGAAGCTGTGTTTATCTTGATGATTGTTTGGTTAGTATCTTAATTCACAAATTTCTTTTGATTTACTTTATCAATTTCACGTTTTACTGTGTTCATTAGTCGTGCAAACGCCACATATTATTCGCAGTGGTTATCGCTTTAATGCTACTTGACTGGGTTGTTATTTTAGGACACGCAACCTTATCGTATATCAGCTGATCATATAATCTTAAATATATTAGTTATTTAAAGGTAATGACAGTTCACGTGCCTTTAATTGCTGTTATAACGCGTTTAAAATGTTTAGCTAACGTTGGCACGTTTACTGTGGTCGTATTATAGCACAGTGGTGGTGTTGCAATGTTACGTTGTTATAAATAATACTGTGGCTCAGTACAATATTCATAAAACCCTAAGATGTATTGTTATAATTAAGCATATATATCTTTCATAAGAATCTGATATCATACATTATATGGTATAGGCAATAATCAGATAGTAGTATGATATGGTGGGTAATAATAATCATATTTTCCCCCTTTCATCCTGCAGTGTTCTGATTAATATTAAAATCATCTGGAGCTGATCTTCAACCAGCAAGATGGTATGGTATTTTAAATATGCTTTATTCAGAATATATGAATATGTTGAGTTAGATTGCGGTTTTGTATAGTCGGGTTTCATGTACTTTTTTAGATAAATACTATTTACATTGCTTTTGTTTTTCTATTCTTATTAGTTTAATTGCTTTTTACATGACAAAAACGAAACTAATTATATTTAAAAACAGAAGGTTTTTCCTTTGCATATTCAGAAAGTTACATGTACAGATGACAGGGGTTTGAAAATTATTGTTGTTCACAGAAATGAACATGAATAAAAAAAACCCAACATATTTTAGTTAGATTATTTTCTATAATTATTATAATAATCAAACAAGAATGATAGATTATTATCTTTTTTTTTTCGAAACTTGCATGTTGACACCTGCACTCAAAAGATTTTAGGTCCAAAAAACAACATTGTTGTGTTAATTAACATTGTTGTGCCAAAATGCATAAAACATTTTCAGTGTCCAGTTAAAAATGATGTGTAAACATCCTTTTTAAATTATTACTTAGTCTTTATGTGAGAAAATGTTATTTAATTTTTAGTGGCACTCACTGAACATTTCACTTTGAAAAATGGCACTAAACTTGCAGGAAGCAACTTTTTTTTAGAGAAATTACACTTTTTTTGAATCTACATTTTTATTTTTAGTTACTAATAATTACACGTATAGTTTATAATTTGTTGTTAAATAAGTGTGTGAATAAAATGTGTAATGGTGACTTCTAATTCTTTCATTAAGGGTGAACGTAAAGGAGTAAACAAGTGGTACCCTCCGGATTTCGATCCAGCCAAGGTGAGAATGAGAAATACTGTAATAATTTTTTTCTGTGTTCTGTCTTGTATAACCAGTGTGTATATCAAAATGTCTTTGCTGAGACATCTAATTTATTCTGTTATAACAGCATGGCTCCATCAACGGCTACTATAAAACTCACCCGCTGCGGGAGAGGGCCAGGAAACTGTCTCAGGGCATCCTCATCATACGGTAACACACATTCACACTGTTATCAATTCTATAAATATTGATCTTGTATGGTATACTGATATACATTTTTGTATTTTCAGATTTGAGATGCCCTATAATATTTGGTGTGATGGCTGTAAGAATCACATCGGCATGGGTAGGATTTACTGTACTATTCATACTATTTACCTATTTAATAGTATATTGTTTGACAACTGTACATTATTTTTAGTGTCTATAGCCATTATGCATGTAAGGATGTCTAATTTGTTTAATCTTTAAAGGGGTTCGATACAATGCTGAAAAGAAGAAAGTGGGAAATTATTACACAACTCCAATATACAGGTGATATGTTGTTTGATTATTCAATTTTTATTTATTTTGTATTTCACTCACATGATGAAGTTCATATACCTCAAAGTTGCTTATCTTCCCACTCAGGTTCAGGATGAAGTGCCATCTGTGTGTGAACTACATAGAGATGCAGACAGACCCAGCCACCTGTGATTATGTCATAGTGAGCGGAGCCCA
>CAIGQZ010032594.1:24101640-24141645 GCA_903798205.1 Danio tinwini | reverse complement strand
ATATGTGTGTGTGTGTATGTATGTATGTATGTATTATGTAACATACATAATGCTAATGTTCACATTATCTGTTTCCTTTTTCCAATGTGCTGTTTTTTTATTTTCAGTCTAAGTGATATGCAGCAGTACAAGTTGTTGTTCGTGATTTGATCCTCTTTTTATGTTGTTGTAAATGCTTCCAGGAAAACAGTATGAAGTGGTATCGGGGAACCAGGCCTCTGTTATTTACACAAGTCAACATTTAAAGTGGATTAAAACCTTTCCAAAAATCAAAATGTGTTCTTATCATAGGACAATTTTCATATGCTTTTGTTTGACCCATTTCAAATGCCGAATACTGTAGTTTATATGACTACTCGGTGCAAATGCCTATTTTGCTTTTCTTGAGGTTTTCTCTTATAGCGCCAGCAAAAATAAGGCCTGGAACAAAGCAGAACGTCCTGGTGGAGGGACACAACCTGGCAGAGGTGGTAAAAGTCACTGTCGTGGTTTACGACTATCCAAACTCCCAAACTGCCTTGGCGCGGGGCTCAGTTTCCCTCAATTCAGGCAACAACTACGGTGCCCTGAAAACCCTTGAGGTGAATTTATGGATGAATGCATGAAACTCTTCTGAATGCATGAGAATGACTTACAGGGATAGTTCACCCTAAAACAACAACAACAAAAAAATACTTACAATTTACATACCCTCAAATAGTTCCAAATTTGTTGAGGTTCTTTTTTTCTGTTGAACTCAAAAGAAGATATTTTGAAGAATGTTAGATACTTGTAACCATTGGCTTCCACAGCAGGAAAAATGAATACAATGGAAGTCAAATGTTACCGGCTTGTAAATTTTGTTTTAAATGATTTGCTTTTGTGTGCAATTGAAGAAAGAAATAAGGTTTTGGGTATCCTATCTTTTTAACCCTTTGACTACCCCTCTACAAAACGGTTAACCATGTTTTTACTGTTTTAAATAATGACTGTTAAAGTCATTTAAAGAATGACTGTTTTAAATAATGGTTTACACAGCATTGTTGGTTTACAAAGAAAATCAAACAAAATCATGTTGCACTACACTACTACACTTGATTTTGGTTTTATTGTAAAAACAAACAAACAAGAAAACACGTTAGGTCACACTTTATTTTGATGGTCCGTTTGTTGAATATAAGTTACATTGCAACTAATTATCATTAGATTATAAGTAGACTGTTAGGTTGGGGTTAGGGTTAGTGTAAGTTGACAAAGTTTGCAAAGTTTCTTATAGTCAGTTAAATGTCTGTTGAAGGACTGTTAAATGTCAGTATCAACAGATATTAAGCAGACAGTCTACTTATACTCAAATGGACCATCAAAAAAAAGTGTTACCACACGTTAAATAAGAATCTGAAATATTTTATGGCATACTTAGAAAAAAATGTGATTTAGTATTCAAAAATGTTTTATTTTGAATATATATTTTTAAAATAAATTGGTCTTACACTTCTTATTTTAAGATTGTTCATAGTATATGTATTAAGCCCGGTACTTTAACCATAAAACGACATCTACCATTTGGTAGAGGCTGATATTTTAGAAATTATGGGATGTGTTGAAAAAAATGCATTGAGTGTGTTAACTAGCAACATTAGGAGTTAAGAAATGCAATCCAAAAAATTTGTTTCTTGTTTTTTTCTAAAGGGTTAAGATATGCCTTTTTGGGATTGTTAATTAATGGCACAAATACCTGTTAACCCATTTCCCCCACAACATGTTAAACATTTTTAATCTCTTTTTTCCCCTCTTTTTCCTGATTCAAATTTTTTATTTATTTTTTACAAATCTTTTCTCCTAATTTGTCTGAAATTAACAATTATTAATATTTTTCATTTATTGATATTATTTTTTTTTAATCTCATGGTAGAAGTAAGCTTCCACACTGTAATGACTAGCGCAAACCTGAGTAAGTCAATAGGGTATATGCACAGCTAGTGTTTCTTCTGAGTTTCTTCCCATACCGATAAACTTCTGGTGAACGGTTAATGTGACTTTTTTTTTTTCAATTTTATATCGATGTCGAATTGTAATTGAAATATAATCAGTTAAATAGACTTCGCCATTCATTTAGTTGTTCAAGTGTAAAACTAGACAAAAAGCTGTTTACGTCAGGATCAGCAGGCGAGCGCAGAAACTCCATTGAAAATACTGCAGTAAAATACATTTCCATATTTTAAAGACATGGTGCGAAATTTTTTTTATTTAATGCGGTGCTTCTTGTACATTTGGAGACCCACTTTATATCGTATATCAATTAGGCAGTAAAAATTGATTTTTAAAGAAAACAGACCTTAAATGCGCCAATTTTTAACAGCATACAGTTCACCGGAAGCATTTGACCCAGGTTACTGAAAAATTAAAAGACCTTTTGCATACTTCTGCATATACCCTATAATTTAGCATATAAAATAAGCTACTAAAAATGTGTATACAATACAATTTTCCCACTGTGAGTTTGGTAAATCCTGAAAGTACTTTAGTGCTCATACAAGCTGTTAGTAAATAAGGCCCTTTGCTGAAGTTCTCCATTGTTAACGATCACATCGCTTGTTGCATGTAAGTATAATCAAATATGGTTTCTTATCAGATCGATCCAAATATGCTACTTCCAGATGGAAAAAAGAAATATGTGAAGCTCGTTGCTCAGTTCAGCAACATCTATCGTGCAGAAAAAGTAATGGCGGTGTCGTTCCGCTCCGGACACATCTTCATTCAGACCGACAAACCTGTCTACAACCCTGGAGATAAAGGTCAGCTCTCACATGCTGCTATTGAGCAGTTTTCATAGTACTCATTTACATTTACAATTATCCCCCCCAGTGCGATTCAGGGCTTTTGTTTCTGATTTGGAATTTCGTTCTTCTGAGAGAACCATATCTCTGGAGATTCAGGTGATTTGTCACAATAACCTAAGCATCATTACCGTGTTTGCTAGACAACTGTTTGTTTTTGTTCTGGAATATTAACGCTTTATTGGACGATTTGCCCATGTTTCAGAATCCAGATGGAATTGCGGTACATGGAATTGGGAGAGTTAAAGCAATCGATGGGGTCTTTTCTGACATCTTCTCACTGTCTACTGTAGTCAAGTATGTATTCAATAATAGTTCACTTGTGTTGTGTAGAGTATAAAACATTGAGTATAATGCACTCGGTGAGATGTTTACAGGATCGTAGTTTACAGGATAGTAGGATGTAGTTTAGGGTTAGGTTTTTTTCCCCGCTAGCCAAATACACTACCTGACAAAAGTCTTGTCATCTATCAAAGTTTTAGGAACAACAAAAAATAACTTGACTTCTAGTTCTTCTAGTTGATCGTTTGGTATCAGAAGTGGCTTATATAAAAGGCAAAGGTCTCTAGATTACACTTATTTTACCAAAATAAAATATGATCATGCCTTGATTTTTATTTATTTAATCAGGACAGTAAGGTCTGACTTTGCTTAGACAAAAGTCTTGCACTTAACAGAAGTAATGTACAGTATAGAATATAAAGTCATGGTGCAGTGGTAAAATAACTGATATGAGCTTGGACGACTGCACCCATACATCTCTGCAATGGCTCAAATAACTTATTAATAAAGTCATCTGGAATGGCAAGCGTTCCTGCAGGACTCTCAGAGTTCATCAAGATTCTTTGAATTCATCTTCAATGCCTCCTCCATCTTACTCCAGACATGCTCGATAATGTTCATGTCTGGTAAATAGGCTGGCCAATCCTGGAGCACCTTGACCTTCTTTGCTTTCAGAAACTTTGATGTGGAGGCTGAAGTATGAGAAGGAGCACAATCCTGTTTAAGAATTCGCCCTCTCCTGTGGTTTGTAATGTAATGGACAGCACAAATGTCTTGATGCCACAGGCTGTTTATGTTGCCATCCACTCTGCAGATCTCTTGTACTGATTTCTATGAGAATCTTGGGTCCAAATATTATCAGATCTTTATAGAATAAAACAAATATTAACATTTTACTCAAACACATACCTAACAAATTCAGTTAATCCAGAGAAACCAAGACCTTTTTTTTTTACCAAACCTGTATGTACATATAGTGGGGAAAGTAAGTATTGAACACGTAATGTTTTTTCTGGGGAATAATTTTCCTAAAGGAGCTGTTGACTTGGAATTGAACCAGATCTTTCTAAAAACCCAAACAATACAAACATAAAAATAAAACAAAACAAAAAACAATCTTAAAAAGTTAGTTGTGTAATAAAAATGGAATGACACGAGAATGTACTGAACTACTGAAATGTATTTAATACTTTATATAAAAGGCTTTTTTTGTGATGGGAGCTTAAAGATGCCTCATATAGTGAATAAAGTCACATGAATTACTTAGGTGTGATTTCTTTTTTACACAGACTTCAACAGAGTGTAAAAATCTTGATGGTTCTGTGGGTCATATCTATCTAATCTGATCTTTAATTTGTATTTTATATTGGATTTAAGTTAGGTTATTGGCTGGGCCATACTACAGCTTTATTTTCTTTCTCTGAAACCATTAGAGAGTTAGCTTGGCTGTGTTTTGGATCATTGTCTTGCTGAAATTGTTTAATCTTCATCATCCTGGTAATGTAGATGTTGGTCTGAAGGAGCAAATATTACATTACATTGATGAAGGGCAGAGGGTTGCTGAATAACTACTGAGAGATTTCAGCTGCTGTCTGGTCTTTCACTGTCTTTCTACACTTCCCTTTCTTCATGTGTTTAATACTTTTTCCCTTCGTCATTTCATTTTATCACACATAACTTAATTTGTATAATAATTAGATTATTATTTTTTTGCATATATGGATTTCTTTGGTTGTTACCAACATCCAGGGAAAATTTCAAATCAATGGCAACTTTAGAAATATGTTTTCTTAGGAAAAATGGTGACGTGTTCTATACTTATTTTCCCTGCTTTACTTGTGTGAGCATGTGTGTGAGAAGTTTTCTGTGTGAATTGACCAAAAGTATATTTTGCATTACCTAGAGAGGGCAGATGGAAAGTTGTAGCAAAGTTTGATCAGGGAAAAGAGAATGTTTTCAGCAGAGAGTTTGAAGTAAAGAAATATGGTAAGCGCTTCATATTACCTTCAGATTTGTTTCTTCTACATATATTTTTTCTCTGTCTGTGTTAACACTATTTCTCTTTGGTCTTCAGTGCTTCCAGCATTCAACGTCACACTTACTCCTAAAACATCCCACCTCAGTCTGGATGCAGAAATGTTGGAAGTTGAAATAACAGCCAGGTTTGTCAAAAATCTAACTGCTGTGAATTATCTTAAAAAAACAATGATGTTTTAATTGAAACATTTACTCACCAGGGGCTGGTTGCACCAGCAGTCATAAGTAAAAACGTAGTTGTGACTTAAAGGGACACCAAGTTTCAACTTGCACACTACTAAATATCTTTGTGTTGCACCACTGGACGTAGTTAAACGTAACGCTACGTTCTCTCTAAATATTTATAGCAGAAAAGAAATAACAGTGAGATTAGTTTACATTAGGGAGCCTGTGATGATAATGAAGAACGATCTCCCTCTACTCAAAGTCTTATTTTCTCTAAAATCTCACATTTGTTTCGAATTTGTGAAATAAGAGTTTAATTTTCTTACAAGGAGTGTTTTGTGTTTATTGTATCCACCAATTAAAACAAGAATTTCTTCATGACTGAGTTTTTGTGTAATGTTTAATAACTTCATGTGTATTTCGCGTGCATTCACGGCTCACAATGCAGATACAGTTGAAGTCAGAATTATTTGCCCCCCTGAATTTTAGCCCCCCTGTTAATTTTTTCCCCCAATTTCTGTTTAACAGAGAGATTTTTTCAACACATTCTAAGCATAATAGTTTAGTTTTAATAACTCATTTCTAATAACTGATTAATTTTATCTTTGCCATGATGACAGTAAATAATATTTTACTAGATATTTTTCAAGACACTTCTATACAGCTTAAAGTGACATTTAAAGGCTTAACTAGGTTAATTAGGTTAACTAGGCAGGTTAAGGAAATTAGGCAAGTTATTATTGTATAACGATGGTTTGTTCTGTAGACAATTGAAAAGAAAAATTGCCTAAAGGGGCTAATAATTTTGACCTTAAAATGGTTCTTAAAAAATTTAAAACTGCTTTTATTCTAGCCGAAATAAAACAAATAAGACTTTCTCCAGAAGAAAAAATATCAGACATGCTGTGAAAATTTTCTTGCTCTGTGAAACATCATTAGGGAAATATATATATAAAAAAATAATTAAAAATAAATCAAACGGGGGCTAATAATTCTGACTTTAACTGTATGTGCATCGTCTGTTATTAGTGACTGACTGTAATTTAATGTGCTATAAAATGTGATTTATAATTTCATTTTCATACGACAGTTGTATATAGACGCATTAGTTGAAGAATTTTAAAGCAGTTTAACGATTTAAATGCTTTTTATTGGATATTACGTCATTCAGAGTGACTACGCATGACTTAACGGAGAGCTTACGACCTACTAACTACTGTTTGCTTTAAGAACATGTGGTGCAACTTAATGAAGAACAAATTACAAACTAGCTTGTAGTTACTAAGCCCCTAATGTGGACTTTACATTCCAGTTTAAGAACGAACATATGAACAGCTGGTGCAACCCTACCCAGCCACTTCATTAAATACACATAGGATGTGACTTTTTTTACCATTCTGATGATTTTCCTCTGAATTCTGCTATCAATAAGGCATTTTTACTACAAAACGGACACTAACAAGATATTTTCTCTTTTCATTCCATTTTTTTGTAAAGACTAGATATGGTTGTGCGTGAAAAATCCAGTAGATCAGCAATTTCTGAAATACTCAAATCAGCCTACAGTATATGGCAACAACAACTATGCCACGTTCAAAGTAAATCACATGTCTTCCTTAATCTGATGCTGATTTTTACATCAGCAGATTGTCTTGAGCATGTTAATAGGATCTGCGATTAGTATTTTGCATTAACAAGAGCTTTTATACTTAACAATGTGTAAGAGTATACTCCACAAACAATTTTGTGTTTAATAGACGTCTAATAGACATCTAAACGTAGACAGCTTGGCTAGAACAAGGCTAAACTTGGGCTGTCAGTGGAAATCTAATAGACGTCTAAGAATAGCCCAAAACTAGACTAGTCATCAAATAGACAGACTTTACATGTGTAGTCATTCATTCTGTTTATTTGATGACTAGTCTAATTTTGGTCTATACTTAGACGTCAGTTAGATTTTTACTGACAGCCCCAATTTAGCCTTGTTTTAGCCAAGCCGACTATGTTTAGACGTCTGTTAGACATCAATTAGACATCTTTTTAAAACAAAAAAAAATGCTTGCTGGGTATGATACTATTCAAAAGTTTGGGGAATCCTTGTATTGTGTTGATTCCATACATGTGGTCACTGTTTATATTTCATTCAGGTATCTTTATGGCGCACAAGTGAAAGGTGTTGCGTATGTGCTGTTTGGTATTGAAATTAATGGTGAAAAGAAGAGACTCACATCTATGAAGCAAATCGATGATGTAAGTGTTTAGTAACACGTTAACTGTTTAATTATCTTTGCCAAAATGTACTATTGCAGCTCTGTGTCTTTTACAGCTAAATGGAGGAAGTGTTAGTTTGACTATGGAGGAGATAAAGAGAGCTTATCCTGACATAAACAGCCTCCTGGGGTCTACGGTGTATGTTAAAGCATCAGTTTTGACTAGTTCAGGTAAGGAAGTCCTACACCCTAGCTTGACAACACGAAGCAATGCTCTAAAAATCTCCCAACCCATGGAACATCAACAAGGTGTCACTTGACCTGTAACTGCATAGCTACAGCTTGGCAACCACTCACAACAACTTTTATCCTCTCCACAGGTAGTGACCTTGTAGAAGCAGAGAAATCCGGCATTAAAATCGTAAATTCACCCTACATGCTTTCCATCAAGGACACACCAAAGTATTACAAACCTGGCCTGCCTTTAGCCATGACGGTAATCTAATATTCGTTGCAATGCTTACAATTTTAAAACATACCTTTTGAATATAATAATTCAACAATTTTATCACCAATTTCAATTAATATAATTTGTAATCTTTAATCTTTATTACACTATATTAAAGTAGTTAATATTACATCATGATGTTAGCATTTTCTAATTAGCAAATGTTTTTTTTTTTTTTTTTTTTTTTTTGGTTGTGTAGGTTATCGTGAGTAACCATGATGGATCTCCAGCTCCTAATGTTCCTGTTAAAATCACCTTTCTTGAAAGTCCAATCAGTGTCCACAGTGGCACCATCAACATTCACATCAACATGCCGAAAAAGCACATCTCATATAGCAGTTCACTGATATTGAAAGTAAGTCATTCACATAAACACACACAAACACAGCAAGCCCTATTTGTGCTGAAAGTTACATTACTTTGTACCTACATCATATTGTACTAAAATATATAACTGTACCACTCAATGGAAATGAGCCGTAATAGGAGCAATTTAACTGTTAGCTAAGTAAATTTAACATTAAATAGGTGGAAACCGTGAATCCATCACTTAAACCAGAACAGCAGGCCATTCAAGAGGTATTCGTGAAGCCGTATTCTACTTTTAGCGGTCACGGTAACTACTTGCACGTCTCAGTGGGAGCAAGTCGAGTGGTGGTCGGTGGCAGTATCAGCATCCAAGTGTACATCAAATCCTCTTTACCAAACCACAGAGCACTCGTGGAGCATCTCACATACATCGTAAGTGACCCTGGAGACATTTCAGTATTAAAGCGGACTGTATTGTCAATGTTATTCATGTTAATAATTCTTTCTTTAGGTGGTAAATAAGGGGAAAATAATCCAGGCTAGTAGGTTGAATGTCAAAGACCAGGACGTAACAAGCGTTCATCTGCTGATCACCTCAGAAATGCTACCTGCATTTCGGTTTGTGGCGTATTACATTTTGCCATGGCAGCATAGGGCAGAAGTGGTGGCAGACTCTGTGTTTGTTGATGTGGAGGACCGGTGTGTAGGTTCGGTGAGTTCTTGTGGTGTTCACAAGCAGTCATTATTAACATTCTGATGCACATCTTTCTATTTTTATTAAATTCTAAACAGAAATATAAAAAAAATGATGCCTGGTACTGCTTATAATAAATATTTAGCACCAGTTAATTCCTTTATTTACTAGTGAACACAACATTTAATAGTGTATTTGTGATTTTATTAGCTCAATGTTGGACCAGTGGATGGAGAAATGGTCAGTTCTTACTCACCAGGCAGCAGCTTTAAATTTCAAGTGAAAGGTGATGTTGGCGCAAAGGTCAGCTTGGTAGCTGTGGATAACGCCATATTCTTGTTGAGTAAAAACCGCCTGTCGCAGAAAAAGGTGAGTGGTTGTCCTTTGCACTGTTCTTTTCAGAACTTTCTCCTCAATGAAAAAAGCAACTCCTTCATTCAGGTGTGGGAGGTGGTGGATCAGGCTGATATGGGCTGCACCGCAGGAGGAGGCAAGGATAATATGGGTGTTTTCAGTGATGCAGGACTGATGTTTTACTCCAGCACAGGAGGTTCAACTGACTCCAAAGAAGGTTCTTCATATGCACAGCAGTAACATTTAATAGAGTTCCACTAGAATACGTGCGGTCACTTTGTTGAGCAAAGGTTTGAGGTCTTTTAATGCTTTTGAAAGAAGTCTCTTATACTCGCCAATGCTTCATATGTTTGATTAAAAATACAGCAATAAATGTTATATTGCTAAATATTATAGTATTTTAATACATTAAATTTATTATTCCAAACCTGAATGTTTAGCATCATTACTGTATTCTTCAGTATCAGATGATCTTTCAGTAATCGATCTGAAACATTTCTTATTATTATCAACAACATTAAGAACAGTTGTGCTGCTTGATTTTTTTGATCAGCATTTTTAATATTAAGTCTTTACTTTATTACTTGTAATAATATAATGCATTTAAAATATTTATTAAAAATGGAATAATTTAAAAGTGTAAAACTAGTCGAAAGTTTAATAATTGGGCAAAGCTAATAGCACAAAATGGAGGTGGTCAAAACGGATTACAAAATGCAGCAAAAATATTCTTTTGACAGTCACCTTGACCAATTGCTTGGATGTTTAGGTAAGGTTATTAAAGTCAAAGCCAACGTGAACCAGAAGTTCTAATCTTTAAATTCTGTTTAAAGTTTATTAGATGAAGAAGCATTGTGAGCTAATGGAGTAATTTCATTTAAATTTCATGAAATCTAAGGGGCAGTTTACATAACAATGTTTTCAGCCAAAAATAGTCAAAATTTTCAATCAGATTTACCTGTTTGTTTGGTAACACTTTACAATAACAATACATGAATAATGATGTGTTATAATGTGAAGTAAACATTACTAGGATGAGTTAATGGTGATGTGCCCCTCCAAGTAAAGTCATGACATAATTATACACTAACAGCTCATGAGTTCATGTTGGTTACATTTAGCTTAAACTTAAATGTTAGTACATACATTAATACAAGCACTAACAAGTAATGGACGCTTTTCACAATACTGTTATGACGTGTTTATCAAATTCTCAAGTTCTTGAAAGTTTTTAATATTTAGATTTGAAAAAAAATTGTATGAACATTTATATGCATTTATGTATGTTTAATATCATCTTTGCGTCAAATTACAAAAAACGAATTACCGCTTATGCAAGGTGCTTCTAATGCAGCGTCTATGGGGCTGAAAGCAAATTTGACGCTATTCTCTCCTCTGGCTGCCATCATCAGTCTCACAATAGTTTTTTTTTCTAAAAGTTTTGATAACGCCATCGTGGAGTTTTTCTTTAATTATTCAGCAAATAGGATTGTAAAATTTTTTTTTGTTGTACTCTCCGATTCACTGGGTACTAAGTTTACTCAACCATGACGCCTTCTGCTACCAAAAAATCTGGAAATGTGAAAAGAGTCTGTTAAGGTAGCCGTTATTCACACATGAACTCTTGTGAATCATGTTGTAGCTGAAGTTAGTTCACAATTAGCGCGCGCCTTAACTCATCATTAGTTCAAAATAAAGTAAAGTGTTGTAAAGTGTTACCATTTGTTTACACAACAACAGTGTTTTTGTGACAGGATACACACGAATCTGAAAACAGAATTTAAAGAGGAAGGTTTTGAAAATGCCTCCGTTATCATGTCCATGTAAACAGACATTACTTACATAATACAGTGTTTTGGGCCATTTTCACAGATGTGTGTAAATCATTTTGAAAACACTGTTGTGTAGACATGAAACATAAAAAAAAAAAAAAAGCAAGATCATTGTCGTATAAACGCAGCCTAAATCTAACAAAAATTTAAATTACCACAACAAATGGGTTGCCCATGGAAAGTTGACTTTTATATGTACTTTTATTGGTTTGTTTCTCATAGACTGCTCCATTAAAACTAAAAGGCGAAGACGTTCTGCAGCCAAACTGCAGCTCAGAGATCAGCTCGGTAAGTCAGAATTATCAATGTATCAAAAATTCTTTAAGCAGTCATGAAATGGATTTTGCAGCAGGCCCAATGATATTACGCAGATTCTAACTGGTGAGGGTATTTTCAGGCATTACCTACTATCATTGCACCTGCTGCAGCCATGTTACGGCAGCAAAGTTCCTTGATTATTACGGCGGAATGAGAGTATAGTTCCTAGTCATAGAAAATACTGTAGCAACTTTTCCTTTTTAGTCAGTTTTAGGGAGATGCTAATGGTCTAATCCATTTTAATGATCTATGCTAAGCTAAAAGTGCTCCCACCAGACCCGGAGATTGGCTAAATGCATTTTTTTTAAAAATGGTAAAACTCAACTTGTAGAGTTCCTATTTTTAAAACAAATGGAGTGTTTGTTTAAAGCAGGATTCAGCAGATGCATTGTTAGAACATTTAAGTGTTGAATCTGTGTTGAAAAGTCAGCTTTTTAGTTTTCATACAGAAGCACAGATATGCAGCAGCTAACCTAACCATCTAATCATGTTTGCTTCTCTCAGAGAAGGTGTATTCTGATGAACTCCTGCAGAGGTGTTGTGTCAACGGCATGAGGGAGATTCCCATGCCGTATTCATGCTACCGTCGCTCCCTTTACATCACCGAGGACTGGAGCTGTGTGTTGGCTTTTCTCCGCTGCTGTGCAGAATACAGAGGAGAGGAGCTCGGCGTCATTACCAGACCTCCACCAACCACTGCTCCACCAACTACTGCTCCACCAACCACTATTGAACCCATCATCTTTGTCGTACCATATTTAGAAGATTATTTTCCGGAACAACCAGTGTTGATAACGAGGGCGAGAATAGCAGAATCTATGCCAAATCTGCATGTCGAAGCTAATGTCGTTGGAGTTCGTCAGGACAGCTATAATGAAGTCGTTAAAGAAGAAGAAGAAGAAGAAAAAGAGGGGGCTTCGGTGTTTGAGGAAGAGGATTTGGCTGATCTTGAGGATATTTATGTGCGCAGCAAGTTTTTTGAGTCATGGTTGTGGACCGATATCAGACTGCCTAGCACTGCTAAGTCTGATGGGTAAGAGTTTAGCATTTGACTCTATGTAGATGTTTCATTGTTGTTGTATTAATTGTTTTGTTTTTCCTCCAGGTTGGCTGTGTTTCCAGTAGACACGGTTCTTCCAGACAGTATCACACAGTGGGGGTTTCTAGCTGTCAGTGCCTCACCTGAGAAAGGTGAACAAAACTTTCATGTTGTCACAACACAAATTTAAGCAGATTAAACATAAAATAGTTAAGGTCCCGTTTACACTAATATGTTTTATTTTTAAAATGGCGTAGAACTGAAACGACCCACGTCCACACAGGCGTTTTACTTAGCGTTTCTGAAAAGATCTCCGTCCACACTATATCGCTGAAAACGCACATTACGTGACCACACACACAACACATTCGCTGCAGCGTATGCGCACGTCTGAGCTCCAGGCAGTCAGCGGGTACTTTGAGCATACCTCTCCAGGTGAGAGTGGCGCACATCAGACAGTTCATCAGGGTTTTACCGCTGGATCTCATCCCACATTGTTAAACGTGATATATAATTTATTTCTATCTAACGACTCTTTGGTCTTTGGAATCTTTTACTTGTTCTCAGGTAATAGGTTTATATATAATCATTTATGGAACCGTGTACACTGATTCTGCATACTGACTGATTGCTTGCCCTTATTTCCTATATTGTATAAACAGTTTTTAAAGATTTTTTTTTTCAAAGATATGTTTTATTGAAAAATGTGTATGTATACAACTAGGGTTTGCTTGTTTTGACAATTGGTTTAAAATATAAGGCTAAGAAATAACAAATTATAATATAATATAAAAAAGTCCTGTGTAAGTCTGAAATTTCATTCATAATGGTCTTAAAAAGGTCTTAAAAAGTCTTAATTTTGACGTGAAACCTGCAGTAACCATGATTTAGCTTTCAATAACACCCTCAAATAAACGGAACTCATTATTTAGCTTGTATTGCTTCCTTTTTTTGCACATTATTATTATTATTATATTTCTTTACTAAAATTGGGCTTTAAATGCAAAGATTACGTATGTTTACATAAGAATAATACATATTTGTTATTAAATCACTTCCAATGCTACTTCAAGCATTTCGGTATGTGAATTACAAATGTTTTAACCATATTTAGATTTTCAGGAAACATGTTACGGATTTCTGCATATGATTTAGAAATATATATTTTTTTCCAATAATGTGATGCCAAGACATTTCTGTAGTTGAATTATGAGTTAGTAATTATTCAGCTTTAATTCTGAGTAATTTAGGAAGCAAAAAGCTGAATCATTTGTTTTACGAACATTAAAATACTGAATTTGAATTTGTTTATTTTTACTGAATGATACGTGTTGTTTTATGTTGAATGTAGTTCAGTAAAAAAAAAAAAAATTTTTGTTTTGTTGTTCTAGTAGAATTTGCTCGTTCAGTCACCAAATATAAGAATACTAGTATTAGAAAATGTTATTTACAGTTGTCCAGGGACTAAACAGTAATGTGTCTGTCTGTATAATTTTGGCAGGTTTCTGCGTAGCTGAACCGTATAACGTTCGCGTGTGGAAGCCGTTCTTCATCGATCTGCGTTTGCCTCACTCGGTGTCCAGAAACGAACAGGTGGAAATCAAAGCTGTGATCCACAACTACAAAAACTCAACACTGGAGGTTTGTTCCACACCATCAGCAAACATTGTGACTTATTTATTTGTGTCTCATTAAAAATACATATAAATGTTTATATTTATGAAATTACAATTTACAATGTTTATTTAATCCACTGAAAAAAAAACGGTTTGTTTTGGTAAAGTTTTATCAAATCCAACAATTTACTTTCTCTCTGGAACGGCAGTCCTTCTCTGATGACATGATTTTGACGGATTCGGTCAAATATGCTTAGCGACACCTCTCCAAACTGTTAAGTCACGGTCACACTGCACTTTTCGCCCCATAGACTTCCGTTTATATACACCTGAATGTGCCAGACTGGAAATGCAAGCTCGTGCGACAAGTCTCGCAGTTCGCTGCATTGCAAAGTTCAAGCTCAGTAAACATGATTGCGCAAGACCAATATAAGATCAAAACATGACCTATCTGCACAGAATTGCAAAAATGGGTCGCCAACTTTTTTAACGTCTAATGATCTTGTTTAACCCCACCCCTTTTCTGAGAACCATACGACATGCATGCTCAAACTCTAGTGTGACCCCGGCTTTAGTTTGTTTTAAATGAAAAATGAGGAGGAGGAGTGCAAAAAATGAAACCCCGCCTTCAACTTAATATTCAGTTTCAGTTGGAAATACGTCATTATATTAAAATAAAAGTCTGCAGCAACTACTGGTATGCATTTACTTTAAAGTATGCTTACTTGGTTTATTATGTTTATTATGCTACATTCGCAACAAACTGTTGGATAATCTCCTGTAATTTTACCTCAAAAACATTTCAAATGTGTGCAAATAATGAAAGCACATAACAAAAAGCATACAGAGCACAGAGGGTGCAAAACATAGTAAAGCAATTTAAGCAGTGTTGTTTACTGTTCAAGTAATTATTGCAGATGAAATATTCGTGCAGACCATGAAGTTTTGTGGAACTGCGAGTTGTATTTTGTGTGCTTAGTTTTTATTATGGCTTCACTCCAATTAAGGCTAAAGAAGCAAAATTTCAATTCGATTATTCAAATGTTTGTTTTTTATTATTCGAATAATTATTTCAAGTAAATTATTTTGAGCAAATATTTAAATTTTCGACTATTCGTAAAGACCCTTTATAGTTTTTACAGTAAGTTGTGTTTTTGCACACTTAGCATTTATCATTGGATCACTGTATTTAAGGCCAACAAAGTAATAGTTCGTAAATTAGAACAAGATTTTTAAATTGAAGAATAATTTCAGAGCAAATATTTGTATTTTTGACTTCCTGCAGACCCTTTATAGTTTTTACTGCAAGTTGTATTTTGCGCACTTAAAGGTGCAGTGTGTAAGTTTGACACCCAGTGTTTGAACTAGGTATTGCACTCCTGGATCAAAACAAACAGAAGTGCAGGTTGCCAGATTGAGTACAGGAGCGAGTGATTTAAACCATGTTATAAATAAAAGCAATGGCACCTGATAGAAGGAATATTTTCCCTATTAAAAGGAGTTTTTGTTCTAACCAACACCTCGAATTGATATATTATGGCTCGTTTCCACTGAGTGGTACAGTACGGTACGGTTCGGGTCGGTATGGGTCACCTTTATCAGGCTTGCATTTCCACTACAAAGGGTACCCTTTTGGTGGGCGTGGTGTACTACAGAGAGTTTCAGTCGACATCATTCTCGCTCAAATAAATGTCTACAGTAAAGCTGTACAGGTCGTTCACATTATATGAGAAGCTCTTCTAACAAAACAGATGCTTTAAACATATTAATACTTGTTTATAAATGTTTATTACTAACATTTCTATGAACATGATTTGATTATAACTGCAGATCAATGACAGTGTTACAGCCTACTGTAACGTCTGCAATTATATAAAATAAATAAATAAATGCAACATATATGAACATATACGGACCCTTACAGTCTCCGATATGTTACCACTTACAGATAAACTACACACAGCAGATATTAAGTCCTTATTTGAGTTCAAAAACAACACGCAACATATACAGTAGCCCACAGTCAGAGCTAACCTCTCATCTGTATCTTTAATCTTCACCAGCACATGTTGCCTCTTTTAGAGAGTAATTTCGTCATTCCGAGTTCATGATAGTCCAAAAGGTGATGATAAACATGGCAGTTTGCTCATGATTTGTTCATGGCAGATTGTTCAGGTTGCTAAAACTACTTGCTCCTGTGTTTTGTCGGGCTTCTCCTTTTTTTCCGCGCTTCACTCTCGCGTTTGTCTTTTTCTTTCTGAATGGATCAGATGTCGAAGACGCTTCATTAATCACACACACGTTATTGTCATCAGCTCAAGAAGTTCGTTGTATCAAATCTAGACGTGATCGCGGGCTCCCTGGAGAAAGCGAAAACGGCTCGCACTTTTAGAATTATAGACGACCTCGTAAAACAACAACAGGACACGGCAAATTCTTGGCTTTGTGGCTGTTCATCAAGACAACGACAAGGTTTGTTTCAAGGGTCATCCATGGATCGTTATTATATGCATATTTGTCTCGGCTGTGTATTTAAAAACATGGCGGCTCCATTGTTTTGATTTTGGCTAGCTCCACGAGATCGTGACGTATCTCTGTAAACCAATCAGCGTTCAGCTGCGTGTGTAGCTCCATTTTTTGGTACTCTTCCTCGTCTTTGGTACCCTTTCGAAAGGGTGCCAAAAAAGTGGTACGGTACGGTACAGTTCGGTACTCTTTTGACAGTGGAAACTGCCATAAAAGCGTACCGAACCGAACCGTACCGTACCACTCAGTGGAAACGGGCCATTAGAAACGGCTTCTAATTTTACCGCTGAACAACAGAAACCTATGACAGTGATCACCTCAGGTAAACCTCATGTGCTTTATTTAGTGCTAAATGCTAACAATGTGAGTTTTAATGCCATTTTACATTACATTTATTGCCATATACTGAAAGCAGCAGCAGATATTTCACTTCAGATCTTGAAATTGAACTTTTAGAACTAAACAAGTAAATCAGCATCTACATTTAATAATGTTAAAGAGGGTTAATATGCATTAAATGGATTCTAAACCTTACTGTTTCGTGAGTGGCTGCATATTCTGTGCTTCTGAATGGCTGTATTTAAATTTCTGTCATGTTTCGTCTAGTGCTAACAGCCAAATTGCTCATCACTGCATATCTCGTCATGAAGCGTGTTGTTAGGACACTCGGTTACAGTGTAACCTGTTCACATAATGTTTACGTTCGTAATATTTATATTATTTGCTAATTATTAATCTAATGTGGAACTGAATCTGTGTCATTTTGGAGTTCATAGGATACTGTCCACCGGAGGTCGCATTTCGGTCACAGACGCATGCTTTTAGAGCCTTTCTGGATGAATAAATGAAATAGGTGGTTTTCCTCCAAGGCAACGCGGGATTTCCTCTAGGATTTTTTTCAGCTGTGGCGGCAGGCCTGGTAGACAAAGATCTACCAGCTACCAATGGCGTCATTTCAATGACAAATGTTGCGCGCCGATTTCCTCTGTTTGTGCACAAAACTACTTGCACGCCCTCAAATATACGCTGCGTAAGCGCAGATTTTCTTGTGCGCTCTCAAATAAATGCTGCTAAAGTGCGATTTGGTGCGTTTATGTAATGAGTATGGTTCCAACATTTACTAGATTTGCTAGGAACATTTATAATTGCGTCCAATAGACCTACAGAGCGGCATTAATGCATCCTGAAGTAAAGTGAAACGGCTATAAACTCCAGCAAGATAAAGTCATTGTATGCATATCCATAGACCTTTATCTATACATTAAAGTATAATTATGAAAACTGTGTTCATCATAACTGTAAGCTACGTCGTGTTTGCTAACCTCACGCATCACGCACCTGTCAGTCAGTTTGTCAGTAAGTCAGCATGTCCCTTTAAAGGGTTAAACAAATAACGCACAGCACTACTATGATTACAGAAAAGTTTGCGCTGTTATAGTTCACTCACCTTTTAATATGTTCAGGTGTGATTATAAGCCACTATTTAAAAAATAAAAACCGACTAAATGTTTTGAATAAGAAGCTGTAATGTAGCTGTGGCGGGATGAATTTTGGTGTGGCGCCCCGCCATGGAAGAATGAATGTAGCGGAAACCATGTAATTGGCTAAACTGGCATTGGGTAGATTAAAATAACATAAACAAAGACAGCGTTCCAGCACGGAAAACACATTTTCAAAGCAGAATATCTGACTTCAGCATTGTTTTTCAGATAAACAAGAATGTTTACTTGGCATGTTTCTTAAATATCTGCAAACATATTGTGGTATTTTTATGCTTTAGAAGAGTCAGAAACTTACATACAGCATCTTTAAGGCCCACAAAGTGACATTTGATGGAACTCGAATGATGTTTTTGATTATTTGTTTAATAAATGCAGAGCAAACATTTGAATATTCTCTTCATGCAAACCCATAATACTGTAGTTATAGTTGCAAGTTTTATATATTTTATCATGTCTTTACTCAATCTACTGTCAGCAAAGTGACATTTCGTTTAAATTCATTCATTCATTTTCTGTCAGTTTAGTCCCTTTATTTTTCAGGGGTCACCACAGCAGAATGAACCGTCAACTTATCCAGCATATTTTTTTATGTAGCAGATGCCCTTACAGTACTGGGAAACACCTATACATTCTCACATGCACACACATACACTATGGCCAATTTAGTCCATTCAATTCACCTACAGCACATGTCTTTGGACTGTGGGGGAACCCGGAGGGCCCAGAGAAATCCACACCATCACGGAAAGAACATGCAAACTACACACAGATATGGCAATTGACTCAGCCGGGACTCAAACCAGCGACCTTTCTTCTGTGAGGCGACAGTGCTACCCACTAAGCCACAGTGTCGCTCTTTTAAAAATTAAAATTGTGTTTTTGATTACTCAATTACTGTAAATGAAATGTTTGAATATTTGCATCTGTCTTTAAAAGTCATAACAGCAAGTTTTAGTTTTGCGTGTTCAGTATTTTTCATAAATTCGCTCTATTTTCGACCTGCAAATTGAAGTTTTGTGAAATTCGAATGGTGTCTTTTCGTTTTTGAATAATGAATCGCTGATTGATTATTAAATTATTAATTTGTATTCCTAGTTATAACCTGATTGACGTGTGTGTGTTCGCAGGTGATGGTGATCCTGGAGAAGACAGAGGACATGTGTAGTGTGGCCTATACGGGACAGCACAGACAGCAGGCTACAATAGCGGCCGGTTCCTCTAAACTCATTAAATACACCATCATCCCTCTGAAAACAGGAGAGCTCCCTCTACAGGTCACTGCTGTAGCCGCCTCTTTCATGGGTCAAGATGCAGTGAAGAAGAATCTACGAGTAGTAGTGAGTGCCTATAGACCATTTTGAGGGACGTAAACAAATTTATTATTTCCTGTTTCACATTTTTAATTTCTAAAGCTTCAGAGAATCCAAAAAGAGCCACATATTGATAAACAATGTTATGAGAGCTGTTTTAACATTATGTTATGATTGAATTGCCTCGTTACATTTTTCAATTCAATTCACCTTTATTTGTATAGTGCTTATACAATGTAGATTGTGTCAAAGCAGCTTCAAATAGAAGATTATAGTAAATTGAAACAGTATCAGTTCGGTTTTCAGAGTTTAAGTTCAGTTCAGTTTAGCTCAGTGTAGTGTGGCTAATAATCACTACTGAGAGTCCAAACACTGTGGAGCAATTCCATCGATGCGCAGCTCTACAGATCCCGAACCATGCAAGCCAGTGGTGACAGGGGCGAGGAAAAACATTTATGAAATAGTTTGATAACAAGCAGAAAATGTTTATGTGCCAATGAAATGACCACATGGAAATGGTCTATTAAAAACAGTGTAGTTTTGGTTCATTTACATAATATTCAGACAGTGTAATGGTGTAGTTTCTAATGGTTTTATGTGTGTGTGTGTGTTTTAGGTTGAAGGCATTCAGACACTTAAAGTGAGGAGCTTTGTGTTGAACCCATCAGAGAAAGGAGGCAGTGGTGAGACTGGAGTTTAATGAACGTTAATCATATAATGACAGCCATTTTGAAATTCAGTGTGATTATAATATCACACTTATTTATTTTAGCTATGGAAAAAATCCAGATTCTCTGGATTTACTGTTTATGGTGGCAGTATGTGCTTAAGTTGTTTTGCTTTATTTTGTGAACTACTGATTACTGAATTCTAAACTTAAAAATATATATATTTTTTGGTAACACTTTATTTTAAGTCACAGTTCATGATATTACCAAACCATTAACTAAGACTTTCAGCTCAAGAAACTATTAATTAGCTACTTAATAATAGTTGGGTTTAGTTTTCAGTAGGGCCAGGCAGAATCTGCAGACATTTTTTGTTATTTCTGTGAAGAAATTATTTGTGCAGAATGATTTTGTGAGTATCGTAAATGAAAATTTAATATATGAAAAAAATTTTTTTTAAGCTTTTATTGAATGTTAACAATGCAAATCTAATTAGATCCAATTAGATCCAAATAAGTATTTGGTGAACAAATCAAGTCTCGCATAAAATATATCGACTAAAGGACAGAAAATATTACTTTACAAACTGTATTGTAAATAAATCAAATGAACATTTTCATAATAAATAAATATAAATGTAAATGTACAGACATTTACACAAGTAAAGAAATGCCCAGTGATGTGCTAAAAATGTGTAGATTTCTGCACGCACAGATTCTGTATGGGCCTAGTTATTGGGTATGATTAGGGCTAATAAATAGTTAGTTCTAATAAATAATTATTATATTATAATAGACAGGCAATGAGGCAATAGTTAATAGTGTGATTTGTGACAATTAAGTAATCCATAATAATTTTTATTATACTAAGTAACCATAACTTTCAATAACACATACAAATAAAAAAAGTAGTTTTCTTGACAAATTGTGTTCTTAATAATGATCTAAATTGCAATAATTTTAATTTTTGGAATTTGTAAGAAATGCTGTCAGATCTTTATAGAATGAAACAAACATTTTACTCAAATGCATATCTACTAAATCTGGTAAATACAGAGATACCGAGAAACGTCAAGAAATGTTTTTATGTATTATTTACTTATTTATTTCATGTTATACAGTTGAAATCAGAATTATTAGCCCCCTGAATTATTACCCCCCCTGTTTATTACCCCCCCTAATTTCTGTTTAACGGAGAGAAGATTTTTTTAACACATTTCTAAGCATAATAGTATTAATAACTCATCTCTAATAACTGATTTATTTTATCATTGCCATGATGACAGTAAATAATATTTTACTAGATATTTTTCCAGACACTTCTATACAGCTTAAAGTGACATTTGAAGGCTTAACTAGGTTAATCAGGTTAACTAGGCAAGTTATTGTATAACGATGGTTTGTTCTGTAGACAATCGCAAAAAAAAATAATAATAGCTTAAAGGGGCTAATAATTTTGACCTTAAAATGGTTCTAAAAAATTAAAAACTGCTTTTGTTCTAGCTGAAATAAAACAAATATTATCAGTCATACTGTGAAAATTTCCTTGCTGTGTTAAACATTATTTTGGAATTATAAAAAAAAAATAAAAAAACATTTTTCAAAGGGGGGCTAATAATTCTGACTTCAACTGTATATGTTTCTTATGTTATTGTCACGATTGGTATGGAAAGTGGAGATGCGGTTCCAAATGCGGTACAAAACAATGCAATTTCTTAAACAGAAATAAGTGAAGAACACATAACCCCTTAACAACGAATAACCAAATGACCAACAGAAATTAAACAAAAGAGCACACACACACAGACAAATGGGGAACAGGTAACACAGGTACAGTAGAAGACGATAATAAAAATTAAGAGGTGTGTATGTTTAGAAAACAAATCCAAACAAAAACGTTATCTTATTTCTTGTTTGTCACATGTGTTAATTCATCATTCTAATAAGATTGAACACTACATTTCTTCTAAAAATATATACATATTCCACTAATTACATGTATAAACAATGCATAAGTGAATGATTTTCATTTCTTTATCAAATGCTTTCATTAATAGATTTCTGACCTGTGTCTGTGATTTATTATTTGTTTGTATCTAAGCTGGGCAACAGTTGATTCAAGTCAAGAAGATGCAGTTGGATGCTGTTGTGCCAAAATCTACACCAGAGACATTTGTCAATGTCAGAGGTTTGACATTTTATTAAAACATTCATAAAATCTAAGCTGAATTTCTCCCCTCCCTCTCTTCAAGTCCTGATCTGTATGTTAATATTTTAAAAAGCACTGGGCAAAGATTAATTGAGATTAATCCACACATCCAAAAATAAAGTTTGTTTTGACATAGTTAAAGCTTGTGTACTGTCTATATTTATTATGTATATATAAATACATACAGACATGCTTATATTTGAGAATATGTTTATATTTAGATATAAAAATATATGCATATATGATACAAATTATATATTAATTTAAATATCTATGTAGCAAAATTGTATTGTATAGTTTTGTTTCTATGTGTGCCAATCACATATACATAATATATATAAAACATACACATCTCATGTAAAAATAAACTCTTATCTTGGATGCAATTATGTGCTATTTAATATTTTCCCAGCACTAAAAACCCCTATTTCCTCCAGGTGATTTGCTGGCCGACAGTATTGATAACTCCATTAATGAGGACTCGTTGGCAGCGTTGATCCGGATGCCCGGAGGCTGTGTGGAGCAGAACCTGGCCAGTATCACTCTGCCCCTCATCGCAGCTCATTACCTGGACCGCAGTGCAGACTGGGAGATCGTGGGAATCAGTCGCAGAGAAGAGGCCATCAAATACATACAGAGAGGTGCAATGACACACAAACAGGGATGAACTTTGTTTCTTTTAGATACAATTGATGCCAAGACTTAGGTCTAATCCCAGTTCTACCCCTTAGCCCTTCCCCTTACCCCTCGTTTTGCGCATTCACATGAAGGGGTAGATGTGTCATAGTTATCTTTAGATTGAAGGCATAGGGCTAAGGGGAAGGGCTAGATAGCCCTTGAAACTGATATTTTTTAGAACCACACTCGAAACCAAGAGGTAAGAAAATTTCCCAGAATACACCAGCTACAATGGCAGCATGGCTGATATCAGGAGATGCACAAATTAGTATTTTTTGTCATTGTTACGAAGTTTTACAACAAACAAGCTTATGTTTTAATGCATTCATAACCGCATTCGTGTTTTACTGTCATGCTTAAAAAAACAAAAAACGCTAAAATAAAATCCGCTGAATTTCGCTATCTATGATCTCTAATAATAACTCGTGTAGTAGTCCCACAACATACTCTCACATCTGACACTCAATGACACTTTTGTCATGGACAAAGAAATTACCTTTTTACAATGTCTGCTATAATGTTAATCTTGTTTTCATGTGTTTACATAGATGAATATGGCCACAGTGTAAATGCACAGTACATACAGTTACATACAGTTTTTTCTCACATTATATCGTTATGATAACATGATATCGTTGCCTTCTGTGATTTTCTAAAGAGAAATAACAACAAATAATGCAGCTGGAATAGTAGTGCTTTCCCATTTCTTTAGAAGTAAATTTTGAAGCCTTTCGCCTTCACACTCTTTTTCAAGGGGAAGGGGTAGGGGTACAAAAATAGAATTGGGATTGGGCCTTAAAATCGATGTGTGTAAACTTATTAACAAATGAAGTTGTGCCAGTTTCAACCCAGCCAACATTTTTGTGAAGCATAAAATACATGGGTCAGTGTATGTTTTGTTCAGGGTCAGTTTTGTTTTTGGGTCAGTTCAGATGATAAATCCACTAGAGGGAGCTGTCTACGTTTTTGCGAATCAGAAATACATTACTCAGGGTGTTGAAATGTGCTTCACCAGACTTGAACTTGAGTGCACTGCATCACAAGTACAACACCGCATTGACAAAAATGCTGTACACTACAAGGTTATTATAGTTAACGAAAACTAACAAAAATACAATACTAAAATTAAAAATTATTTTCGTTAACTAAAAAAACAAAAACAAAAAAAACAAGAGTTAAAAAAAAAACTAGATCTGAACTGAAACTGTATTGTGTACATACAAAACTAACAGAAACGAACTAAAATTATAGCAAAAACTTCCTTCGTTTTCGTCTTTGTTAACGTATTTAATACATACCGTAAGGCTTTTAGTAGTAAATCTATTTATTTCGTGCTGCCAGGTGTTTGACCTGTACGGCACCTCCGAGTCTGTAATCCTGATACCATTGGCCACATCAAGCCAGTTCCGCAACGAAAACAACGTCTGGACATGACAGCAGCATGGTGACAACTTTAAACATGACCCGAGCAGACACTTAAAAGTATTAATTTAACACATTTGTTATTTCTGTATTAGTGATCGCGAACCAATCGTTCTTTTTAACCAGATCTTCTAAGTGAACCGGTTATACTAATTCACCAAATCGAACTTAATCATTTATACTATTCAGTTCTCTAGTAACGTTAAGCACGTGTTCACAACCAACTTACTTTTTACATTCCTGATACCCCCTTTGACTAGAAATATACAAATATATACTGAGTTATTGAGTTATTGGAACAGTACACTAAGATCAGATTTGAGAAGCGGTGAATCGATAATACTGCACATTTGTGACTCAGCAGATGGTGAACCGAACACAAACAATACAGAGTTTGTGTCAGTGACAGCCTGCTGAAGTCGTAATGGAATTTAAATAAGTGAATCATCATTCAGTTGGGTTGCATAACGTAATTGTAAGAGACTTTTCACATCATGGTGATGTTTTAACTGACTCAAATTATGATTGCTGACTACATATTTTTAATATGTTGAGCACACACTTGGTAAGATTGTCACAAAAGAACCTCAGAAGCAGCTTTACACACATATTGTACTTAAGGCTGCTATCTTGTGGGCTGTTGTACTTGAATTTGAGGATGGTAGATGTAGTGTTCTTGTATCAAAAATCTTTGGTTTTTGAAGTTTTGGAGTTTTTATTATACAATATTTATTCTGATGATTTTCAGTCTTGCACCTAACAAATATCCTAATTTACAAAAACAAAACAAACAAACTAAAACTGAAACTAATAAAAACTAAACTAAAACTAAGCAATTTCAAAATATAAAAACTAGTAAAAACTAGTAAATCTGCCTCTAAAAGTAATTAAAACTAAAATGAATTTAAAAACAATGTCAACACGAAATAAAAACTGAAACTAATGAAAACGCTTATAACCTTGGTACACTACTAAAGTAACAAAATATAATAAAAACCCAAACATGAACACAATATGAAGATCTACTGTAAAATCAAGAAAAAGAAGAGGATACATCGATGGCTCAGTATAGTTGCAGACTTAAAAGCCAGGGATAAAATGTGAGCTATTGGGTAAACTGACCATGGTGGAAAATGCTCCGGTTACTAAGGTAACCCTCGTTCCCCGAGGGGGGGAACGGAAATGCTATGTGGAAACTTCCACTATGAAGATTTCATTCAGAAAGCCAATCATCTGAAAGAGTATGTAAATGGGCCAATGAAATGCTAATGAGTTGGCAGCTTCAGCTTGCGCACCTGATTAGATTAGATTTTAGATTAGATTCAACTTTATTGTCATCACACATGTACAAGTACAAGGAAACGAAATGCAGTTTAGGTCTAACCAGGAGTGCAATAGCAGCAAGTGCAGGATACAGGTATAAGTTATAAAGTGCAGTTATAGAAAAATTATGGTGATATTTACAAATGGATGTACTATCAACATTATATACAGGTTGTGTTAGCTATGAACAGAGATTTACAATAGATGGATAAATGTACAGGTTGCTATTAATAATCAGAAGTGTGCAGATAGATAAACATAATTACAAATGTATATGTACAGTGGATGTGTACATAATTTACAAATGTACATGTGCAGTAGGTGTGTACAGTTCAAATAAATGAATCAGTGCAATGAATATGTGCAATTTTTAAATGTGCAAATGTTAAGTAGTGCAGTGATTATGATGAGTCTGAGTTATGAGGAGAGGAGAGTGGGGTGTATTAGGGGGGCAAAAAGTCAGTGGGGAGCAGAGTTCAAGAGGGAGACAGCTCTGGGGAAGAAGCTGTTCTTTAGTCTGCTGGTTTTTGTCCGGGGGAGCCTGAAGCGCCTGCCAGAAGGCAGGAGAGAAAACAGTCTGTGAGCAGGGTGAGAGGAATCTTTAAGAATACTGCGTGCTCGGCGCAGACAGTGTTTCCTCTGGATGTCCTCTATGGCTGGCAGTGTGGTCCCTGTGATGCGTTGGGCAGTTTTCACCACCCGCTGCAGTGCCTTACGCTCCGCAACAGAGCAGCTTCCATACCAGACTGTGACACAGTTCGTCAGGATGCTTTCTATTGTGCAGCGGTAGAAGTTCACCAAGGCGGCTGATGACAGCTGGTTCTTCTTAAGTTGCCTTAAGAAAAATAGGCGCTGGTGAGCCTTCTTGACCAGGCTGGAGGTGTTGGTGGTCCAGGAAAGGTCCTTGGAGATGTGGGTCCCCAGGAACTTGAAGGATGATACAGGCTTGACGACCATCTCATTGATGTAGATGGGATCATGTGAGCCTGTTCGTCCCTTCCTGAAGTCCACAATGAGCTCCTTGGTCTTGTCGGTGTTAAGGAGCAGATTATTGTTGGTGCACCACGTGGCCAGATGCTGTATCTCCTCCCTGTAGGCAGTCTCATCATTGTTGCTGATTAGACCAATCACTGTGGTGTCATCTGCAAATTTGATGATGGCGTTGGATCTGTTCACAGGCCTACAGTCGATGGTGAAAAGGGAGTAGAGGAAAGGGCTCAGCACACAGCCCTGTGGTACACCAGTGTTGAGTGTGACGGTGGTGGAGCAAATGTGGTCTGATCTAACATTCTGAGGTCTGTTAGTCAGAAAGTCCATAACCCAGTTACAGAGAGACGTGTCTATATCCAGGTCTCTAAGTTTGATCATTAACTTAGAGGGTATGACAGTGTTGAATGCTGAGCTGAAGTCAACAAACAGCATTCGTGCGTAAGTGTTTTTATTGTCCAGGTGTGTGAGTACAGAGTGCAGTGCTATGGAGACTGCATCTTCTGTGCTCCTGTTGCCACGGTAGGCAAACTGATGTGGGTCCAGTGTGGATGGCAGAGAGTCTTTCAGATGTGCCAGGACCAACCGCTCGAAGCACTTCATGATGATGGGTGTGAGTGCTACCGGGCGGTAGTCATTCAGGCATGTTGGGCTGGAGTGTTTCGGCACTGGCACAATAGAGGTGGTTTTAAAGCATGTTGGCACAGCTGCTAGGTTAAGGGACAGGTTGAAAATGTCTGTGAATACCCCAGCGAGCTGTTCTGCACATGCTTTGAGGACACGCCCAGGAATACCGTCTGGTCCAGCAGCCTTACGCACATTGATCCGACTCAGTGCGGTGTAGACTTCTGAGGAGGTGAGTGTAATGGGTGAGTGGTCGGTTGAGGAAGTGATCCTGATGTAGGGTTCATTATTGTCTCTTTCAAAGCGGGCATAAAAGTCATTAAGCTCGTTCAGGAAGGAGACATTTGTGGCTGTGGGTGTGGAATGGCTGGGTTTGTAGTTGCTGATGGCCTGTATGCCCTGCCACATGCGCCGAGGATCAGAGTTGGAAAAGTGCTCCTCTAGCTTTAGCTTGTAGCAGTGCTTGGCCTTTTTGATGCCCCTCTTCAGATTAGCCCTGGAAGTGCTGTAGGCCTGTGCATCCCCTGATCTGAAGGCAGTGTTGCGTGCCTTCAGCAGGAGGCGCACCTCCTTGTTCATCCATGGCTTTTGATTTGGGTATGTGGTGATCTGTTTCTGGGTTGTTACACTGTCAATGGTGGTGTTGATGTATTCCAGAACAGAGGAAGTGTAGCTGTTAATGTCTGTGTGAGAGCCACATGTGGCCTGGGAAGCAAACATACTCCAGTCTGTGTGTTGAAACCTGTCCTGGAGTGTGGAGTCTACCCCCGCTGGCCACACTTTGATGGTCCTCACTGATGGCTTCACACGGTTGATGAGGGGTGAGTATCGGGGGGTGAGGAACAAAGAAAGGTGATCTGATTGACCCAGGTGGGGGAGGGGGGTAACAGCATAGGCTTCAGCCAAGTTTGTGTATACCTGGTCCAAAGTCTTGTTTCCCCGTGTGTGACAGAAAATGTTTTGATGGAATTTGGGGAGCACTGTCTTTAAGTTTGAGTGATTAAAATCCCCCGCAACAATAAAAGCAGCCTCCGGGTGAGCAGTCTGTTGCTTGCTGATGGCTGCATGAAGTTCATTCATAGCAAGCTTTGCATCAGCATCGGGTGGAATGTAAGCAGCGATTATAAAGGTGGAGGTGAACTCCCGTGGCAGATAAAACGGTCTGCATTTGACCATCAGAAATTCCAGGTTAACAGAGCAATGTCTCCCAACGATGACAGAGTTTGTACACCACGCTTTGTTAATATAAATGCATAATCCTCCGCCTCGGGTCTTACCGGAGTCATCCGCCGCTCTGTCTGCTCGGAATGTTTGATGCTCAGTTAAAGATACAGCGTTGTCTGGTATCCCGCTGTTTAGCCATGTTTCTGTGAAAATCATGACATTACAGTTCCATAATCTTTTGCTGTGGTTGATGCGCAGTCTAATCTCATCCATTTTGTTCACCAGGGACCGTACATTGGCGAGGAAGATGCTGGGTAAAGAGAGCCGGTGCGGTGTTAGCTTTAGCTTAGCTCTTAGCCCGCCGCGCTTCCCCCGCCTTTGTTTACGTTCGCGTCGCCGTCTCCGAGCACTTCTGCCCGGCCGGACAGAGCACTCAGCCTCGGGTGTCCTGGCGATCTCTGGGATGAGTCGTAGATTGCTGATAAAACTGTCCGAAATGCACAAACCAATATCCAAGATCTCCTGTCGGGTGTACGATGTAAAGGCATTACTGTTCTGCACGAACAGACCCGAAATGAGCAGGAAAAATACTGCAAAATTGCAGAAACTGGAGAGACGCCGAGCGTCGCGATGTGTACGCGCCGCCATCTTGGTCATAAAAAAATGATGCTCGTTGTAATCAATTTGCTATAAGAGCACAGCACGCGCAAAGCCAAGCATCATTTTTTATCGGAAGAGACTTTCACCTCAACAGCTAAGGGGCAATCATTATTGCGAAGGAACATAGCATTTCCATTGCCCCCCCTCAGGGAACAAGGGTTACCTTAGTAACCGGAGCGTTCCCCTTCGGGAGGGGAACTTCAATGCTATGTGGAAACTTCCACTATGGGGAAATGTATGGAAAACGCCATAATGGTTGAACCTGACCATTCGCCCCCGATGAGAGGTTTGCCAGGCAAAAGAGAGTGTGAGCGCACCTGCGTCACCAGAGGCGCAGTCTTCCAACGTGTTCCCTGGCTCTTACTTATCCCACTTCAACAGAAGATTTACGGATTTAGATATATTTTTCAGGAGCCGCAAATGCATCTAGAATAATTTCTATGAATTTAATACGACAGTACGTTGAGAATGCATGCAGTCCCGATAGGGAGGACGATGCGGAGGCCACCTGCTACCCAAGTGGGGAGACTGTTGGTGAGAGAGCATATGGACTAGCCCTGAGAAGGGGGAGTACGCATATGAATATAAGATGGTTAGCGGTGAGGGAAGACACGGGTCCACCCGCGCCGGAGGACTGGACCATGGCAGTATAACCATATGGGATTGCCTAGTGGGGATCGCACATAGCGGGCACCAATACCCAGAACGCGGGCAGACCAATAACGTAACGGGCCAGTGCCTGACTCCTCCACTGAGTCAGATGCTGGGGGCCTCTGAGGAATATCTGCAGGGTTCACCAGCAGGGAACTTTACTGACAGAGTGAATAAACGCACGTATCTCCATGTTAGAGAGAATGGCGCAGCAAGCGTTTTACAACACCTAATCAAATTTCTCATTCACCGCGTGAGGAAATCGGCTCCCCTCAAGATGAATAAATCTCGCAATAGATATCGCTCAGCCCGCAGCTTCACAGTGTTTGTTAGAGAGGCGCCTCGTGCTAAATCCCAAAAGGATGCGCACTTCAAGGAGCTCAAATGAGTGAGGGAGATGGCATTTACTGTTCGGTGGGTATGTTCCAACCTCTGTTTGAATACAGCACTTCCCTTCTGCCGATCACTGTAACAGATAAAAGAGCTGAGTACGGTCCGTATAATATGCAAAGCACGAAGGACGCTGCAAATAAAGGGGCTGGGTCTGCCTCCTCCGTGGGCAGCGCTTGCAGGTTCACTACGTAGCTGAAGGAACGCTGTAGGAACCTAGAGCACCTAGGTGGGTGGGGGTCTCAGGTAAATGCGAGAGTGGGCCGGCCCAACACGCTGGCACATTTCGCTGACCGAAAATGCCTCGAGATACCCACCCATTTGGTCGATGCGAGTGCGACCAGCAGAGCTGTCTATCTGGACAGAAATCTTAAGGTACTGAGTCGAGTGATCGAGCAGACCTCTCCTAAGAGAGATTTCCAAGTGGGTATGAGAGGGAAACAGGAATAATTAATATCCAGTCTCGCGCCTCTGGGAACTGGATGATGAGACGATACTTCCCAGTGTGCCGCCATCGCCGCATCCTTAGAGCGGGGATGATCATAACGTCAGCCCCTCAGAGCGGAGGGGACAGCCTTAGCTCCAGTCAACTGAAGGAGGATAGCATCACTCTGATCTGGCATGTTCTGGGTTTCCTTCCCGGGGAAAAAAGGTAACCACACAGCGAATAGACTCCACTTCAACTCGTAGCCTGAGTGACAGTGTTAACCACCTAATCGGTAGGTCACCTAAGTCCTCCGCTCTCCATAGAACCGTACATGAGGCATAGATCTGGGTGCGGGTGCCAAATGATGCCCGTCCCGTTTCCAGGGGTTGTGCCAGGGAGGGGCCATCACAAGGAGAGTAGAAAGCAGGTCCGATTGGGCCAGAGAGGCGCAATACGAGAGCTGTACCTCGACCTCCCTGACTTTACACAGTATCTGTGCGAGTAGGCTCACTGGAGAAATGTGTATTACACACGTCCTGGGACCAGCTGTATAGCCAGTGGACATTGCAGGGTTCACCAGGTGGGGAACTCAAGCGAGAGCGCACGAATCTCCGAGTTAGAGAGAGAAAGGCACAGCCCATAACAGCTGGCCAGTAGGGGGTGGAGTCTCAATTTTCCCAGGCGAAACTGCCGTGAGAGCGAATGGGCTGCACGGTTGAGCTCGGTGGGGAAAAATGGAATGCAGCGATTGCGCCGCGTATGACACCGGGGGAGCAGACGGCAAGCAAGCTGAGACCTGTGGCGAGAGCGAATACCCCTATGAGGTTGATATACGCCACCGCCGCCGTACTGTCCGTCCTGACCAGCACGTGTTGTTGCTCCAGCACCGGTAAAACGGCGAAGAGTGTGGAACACTGCCAACAGCTCTAGGCGATTGATATGCCAATGCAACTGGGTTCTTTTTCACAGGCCCGCGGCTGCATGCCTGCAACACACGGCCCGCCAGCCAGTGCTGGAAGCATCTGTCAAAACGACAATATTTCTAAACACCTGTCCTAGAGACACTCAGTGCTGTAGGAACGTGGGATTATTCCAGGGGCTGAGGGGGCGGTGTGTGCCCACGTGCTATGTGCATCTGGGGACTCGATCATGAAGCCAGTGCTGAAGTGGTCTCATATGGAGCAATCCGAGCGACTTGACAGCGGCTGCGGATGCCATATGCCCCAGGTGCCTCTGAAAGATTTCAGTGGACCCACTATTTTGCTGTCGAACTCTCTCAGACAGTTCAGCATTAGCGGAGCGCACTCTCTGGAGAGGCGCGCTGTCATGGGGACCAAGTCCAGCTCTAACCCGAGAAAGAGATCATCTGCACGGGGGCGAGTTTGCTCTTTTCTCGGTTGACCTGAAACCCCAATAGGTAGACGTGCTGGAACACCTTGTCTCTGTGCATAATCAATTGCTCCGAGAGAGGGCTAAAATCAGCCAGTCACCAAGATAATTGACTATGCGGAAGCCCGCGAGCCGCAGGGGCGCTAGGGCACCCTCCGCAAGCTTGGTGAAGACCCGCGGAGACAGAGAGAACCCGAAGGGGAGGACTTGTACTGCCAGGCTCGACCTTAACGCAGATTGCAGTAACTGACGAGGCGTGGAGTATGGAGACATGAAGTACGCGTCCTTCAGGTCTATTGCTGTAGACCAATTTCGAGGACGAACGCACCGGAGGATGCGCTTCTGCATAAGCATTTTGAACGGCAGCTTGTGCAGACAGCGGTTCAAAACGCGCAGATCTAGAATTGGCCATAGCCCACCGCTCTTTTAGGTACGATGAAGTACAGGCTGTAAACCCACTCTCCATCTCGGCTGGAGGGATCGGTTAGATTGCATCCTTTGCCAGGAGGACAGCAATCTTCTCTCGCAAGACAGAGGCGGGCACAGGGCTGACCCTGGTGAGAAACACCCCCGTGAACTTGGGAGGCTGTTCGCAAATTGAATCGCGTAGCCGAGTCTGATCATGCGTATAAGCCACCGTGAAGGGCTGGCCCGCGCTAACCAGGCAGGCAGAGCTCTCGCTAATGACTGCATCGTTACGATCGCTGACATACCAGCAGTGGGGCAGCGCGGAGTGGGAGTGCTGATCCGGGGAACGCTGGGGTCCCGTGGAAGAGCTGGAGGCAAGAGATTCACTCACCTTACACCCAGACTCTGGAGAGGAGGGCTGGAGGTGTGAGAGAAAGGAGACCGTCCTCCCAGACCTCGTGAGCCACTGGCGAAGTGCGCCGATCCTGCGAGCTGGAAGGCTTTTTATTGCGTCCCAGACTGCCAGTATTCGAGCTGTCACATCCAGGGAAGGGAAAAATGCTCTCTCTGAGGAGTCCGGCCCCCTGCCAGGGAGAGAGTAGGTTCCCTCTTCTCTGGATGGCCCGTCTCAGGAGCGCTTTGCGGTTTGTTAACTGGACTTAACGGCACCCTGGGACGGGGAGCGCTGGTTGTCTGTGAGGTGCTCGGTGCTACCGCTGGCCGGAGGCGCAGGCGGGGGCGGAGCAGCACTCGTAGACGAGCGCTCTCAGCGAAAAGCAGTGAATGTGGATGGTTTGGCGGGGGAGGGAGCGGTCTTACATTCCCGCCAATGGATAGTCCATTGTATCCGACTGCACCGCCTTGAATTCCTGGGTGAATCCACCAACGGTGTCGCAGAACAGGCCAGACTGGCATATAGGGGAGTCAAGAAAGTGAACTTTGTCGACTCCGGTCATATTTTTGCCAGGTTTAGCCCGAGGTGGCGCTCCTGGACCACTAACGTGGCCATCGTCCTTCCCGGGCACACGCAGCGGACTTGAGGTCCGTGGAGCTCAGTCGGGTGCGGTGCGGGGCTTGTAACAAGTCTGGTTCGGAACCACCCTTGTGCAGCTGGGTCAGCGCGCGCATGGACCCTGGCGTGCAGGGTGGAAGCAGCCTGGCCCGCGGCTGTGTAGGCTCTGGCTCGGGAGGCAGAAGACCAACACGACTTGGACGGGAGATGAGGCTGATTTCAGCAGAAGGAGGCACCACGCGGGCCCGTGATGGCACTCTCAATCTGGGGAATTGACTTGTACTCCCTGGCTGCTCCACTATCAAGGGTGGTGAGGCGGAGGCGCACGCAGATCAGGCAGAGAAAGCTGCCCTCAAGACTGCGTGAGCCCACTGTGCACTTCCGGGAAGAAAGGAATGGGAGGCTAGAAGGTCTTGCCTTTTACCTAATCCTCCACATACACCCATCTAGTCGGTTCGGCCGCGGGGCTGGGGGATAAACCATCTCCAGACCCACGACCGAAACAGCCCGGGAAAGCACGGTTATCATGTCTGTTTCAAGATCGGCCACCGCCGCGCTCGCTCCCGAGGGGGGGAGGGGGGGATTCTTTATCAGACCATGACAGCCCAACCTCCGATGCAGCAGTGGACATTTGAGTCTCAGTGTCAAGTGAGAGGGCGGCCATCTGAGGATGGAGCGCTTCTCTCACTTGAAGCTTGGATGGAGCGTGTGGAGGAGCGAGAGGTCCACAAGCCAGATTTACTCTCATTGTAACCCTTTAGATCTGCCCGAGTGCCCACCACAATCTTAAAAAAAAAAAAACTGCTCAACAGACTTGCCACCGAGTAATGGCAAGCACTGCCTGCGAGCACCGCATTAACATAATGGACCCCCAGACATGAAACGCAGTGCTCGTGCCCATCATCCGAGGACAGGAAACCACAGCATCCAGAAACGCACAGTTGGAGCGACGTCTTGAAAAAGACGCGCTGCACGACCGTGTTGCTCTTTTAGGAAATTCGCAACAATACATACCGCTCTGGAGGACTGGACCCAAAGGACGCCAGGCAAGGGAGAAACCCAGCTCGACCGTCTGTCGCTGCTTGTCACACAATCCGGACCGGGAGATCGATCTTGTTCACTCTCTGTCTGAAACTCAGCTGGAGGAACCCTCATCGACTCTCTCAGAAGGCTGTTGAAGTCTCTGAAGTGAAAATGATGCTTGGCTTTGCACGTGCTGTGCTCTTATAGCAAATTGATTGCAACGAGCATCAGGTGCGCAAGCTGAAGCTTCCAACTCATTTGGCATTTCATTGGCCTGTTTACATTTTTTTCAGATGATTGGCTTTCTGAATAAAATCCCCATAGTGGAAGTTTCCACATAACATTGAAGTTCCCCTCCCGATGTGTGAAAATAATCCTTTATGTCATATATTATATGTCATGTATTTGTCAATATTATGTCCCTGTAAATATCATTAGTGTTTATGCAGTCGTACTGCCCCGTAGCATTCCTTTCAAATCTGTTTCGACTTTATATCATTCCTTATTTGATAAATGGATATGGTTTGAAGGAGAGCAATAAAAATAGCCTTAGTGTACTTTTTATACTGAAATAAAATTGTGTTTGTAAATGTTTTTGTTACAGAAAGTTTGGTCACACTTCATTGAATGTACAACTTTTTCCTGTTAATAAACTATTAACTATGTTTTTTATCTCAACAAACTCCTGATGTGCTGCTTAGTTAATAAGGTAGTAGATAGGTTTAGATAAATTATAGGTATTAAGCAGGGCTTTACATTAACACCAGCCAAATGCGGGTAGATGTTGAGCAAGTTCATACACATTGAGCAAGTTCATACACACAAAAAAAGTTAAATGAATGAGGAGGCATGTGGACATAACACAATGTCTAAAATCAAGTAATTTTAGCATGCCAAAGTCAAATTTATGGATAATGCATAACAAAATTGTGGCTAGTGAAAATGGCGAGTGGCTTGTAATGTTGGAAAACTACTAGCCACAGTGGCTGGTGATAAAAAAAGTTAATGTCAAGGCCCGTTATTAAGGATGTAAAATTAGATCATGCAGAATATGTAATATATAAGTACAAACAAAAAAGCCATAATAATAATAATAATAATAATAATAATAATAGACAGGTAATAAGCAAATAGTTTATAGTGAGAATTGGTACATGAATTAAAGTGTTACCTATATTTTATTGCATCCCTAATATTATTAATGTGCTCTTAAATTAATTTTATTTTCTAGGTTATGAAAATCAACTTAACTACAAAAAATCTGATGACTCGTACCCTCCCTACGCCAACGAAGGCACCAGCACATGGTATTGACACTGACACAAGAATAATAACAGCTTTACACTGAACATTTCCTAGAATTCATGTGTCTTTATGCTCTGCCCTGTCAGGATCACTGCGTATGTGGTGAAGGTTTTCTCCATGGCGCATTCATTCATTAACGTCAATGAGAAGCATCTGTGTGGCCCTCTGCTCTATTTACTCAAGAATAAACAGCGTTATGATGGAACTTTTCAAGAGGACAATCCCGTCTATGACACCAGTATGACGGTAAGAATTAAAGAAACACTCCACTGTATAGGCTCATGTTACAAATCTCCTAGAGGTAAACAATTGAGTTGTACAATTTTTGAATCCATTCAGTCGATCTCCGGGTCTAGCGGGAGCACTTTTTAGCTTAGTTTAGCATAAATCATTGAATTAAATTAGACCATTAGCATCTCACTCCAAAAATAAACAAAGAGTTTTGATAATTTTCTTGACTTGACTCTTCTGTAGTTACATTGTATACTAAAAAAATGAATGCTAATGAAGTTGCTGTTTTCTAGGCCGATATGGCTACGTGCTGCATAATATCATTGCTCCTGCTGCAGCCATGGTACAGCAGCAAAGTTCCTTGATTATTACGCCAGAATGAGAGTATATTAGTTCCTAGTCATATCAGCCTAGAAAACAGCTGCTTTTCATTTTACGTCAGTCTTACTATGTAACTACAGACGATTCAAGCTTTAAATAGGAAATTATTGAAACTCTTGGCCATTTTTAAGCAAGCCTAATGGTCTAATCCGATTCAATTATCTATTCTGAGCTAAGCCAAAGAGCATAGAATCACTAAGAGGCGACACTTTAGTGCGATTTGGGAAACAGCCACTAGATTCCAATTCCATTTTGGAATGAAAATTCCAATAGAACAACGGCATATTATAAGTCTGCAAAATAAATTACTAAAAGTGCTGCTGATTGTGATAGTAAGTGTTGTATTGTCGTCTTTCAGGTTTTATCTATGAATAAATAAATAAAAAACAAAGCACCTGCTTGCAATCGTGACAGCAATAAGATCCAATGGACGGCCGATCGCTTTCACTTCAAAATGGCGGAATCGCGGGGCTGATGCTGTTGCAATGGAACGTTTTATTAAGTGTCACCTCTTGGTCATTCTAAGCTCTTTGGCTAAGCTAAGCTAAAAGTGTTCCCGCTAGACCCGGAGATTGAATGAATTGATCCCAAAGTGGTAAAATGCTACATTTACCTCAAAGTGAGTTGTAAAATGAGCCTATTTAAAAATAATGTTACTTTAATATTTGTGACATATTAATCATTATTAATACTCAAGTCATCTTTATTTCTATTGTGCCATGTAGATTGTGTCAAAGCAGCTTAACACTATCTAAATGTTTTCTCACAGTGTTGTGTTGTGTTGTAGGGAGCTATGCGGGGATCTGAATACAAAGCGTCTTTGACTGCATTTGTGCTCATTGCTTTAGCAGAGGCAAAAAACACAGTTACTTGCCAAGACCAAGAAGTCAACATACAGGTATCCACCTTACAATATGTTACAGGCACATCATAAAATACAAGACAGAGGAATAAGAAACATAATATTAAACCAGAAAAACATTAAAAGCAATCCTGAACAGAAAGGTTTTAACCTGGGATTTAAAATTGGAAAAAGAGTCCACCTGACGAATATCTAATGGTAGGGAATTCATAACTGTGGTTCTATGCAGCTAAAATCCCTGCCACCAAATAATTTCATCTTAAAATTTGGAACTGTTAACAGTTCAGCCACAGAAGATCTGTGAGCACTAAGGAAGTGAAGATCAGAGAGGTAATCGGGTGCCAGGTTGTGAAGAGCTTTGTAAGTTAACAGAAGAATTTTATATTGTACACAATAAAGAACAGGAAGCCAATGCAAGTGAAAAAGAATTAGGGATATGTGTCCAGAAGTTTTGGATTAGCTGTAATCTGTGAAGTTGGTTAAAGGCCGATTTATACTTCTGCGTTAAGCGCACGCGTATGCTACGGCACAGCCTACACGTGGACGCATAGCCCCTCGCCGTAACTGTCGGCGACGTTGACGCGCACCTCTTAAAAAATGTACCGCATACGCATAGCGCAAGCTCTGTGATTGGTCGGCTTGGTATCGCTGACGAGTGTGGGCGGTGGTGAGATCCGCGCGCCCGATGCAGCGAGTGTTTACAAGTGTGCAGTCCCGTGAAGGAGCTCCAGATGGAGACTGTTGTTTTGTGTTTACCTTATGATTAAAGTTGTTGCACGTCCGCCAGTTCCCGCCTCAAAATGAGCAAATTTGAGCCACTTGTACATTAAGGAAGTGTTCAGAAAAAACAGAACACCAGCGAAGAAACTCGACACAGAGAAACATAAACACCTACTGCCAGCTAGTGTTTCAGAAGTGTATTGCAGAAAAAACAGAAACAGCGTGCAGAAGTATAAATGCTACTCTATGCGTAAGGCATACGCCGTGGGTTACGGCGATCACTTGATGCAGAAGTATAAACCAGGCTTAAGAGGGATACCAGATAGGAGGGAATTGCAATAATCAATCCTTGTTGTAACCAGAGCATGAACAAGCACTTTGTTGAGATAGTGAAGGGCGAAGTCTTGCAATGTTGCGCAAGTGAAAAAAGGCAGATCGTGAAATATTACTAATATGTAAATTAAACAAAAGCATACCATCTAGTATAACCACAAGACTTTTAGCATGAGTTGTAAAATTTACTGGAGAATTATTGATAGAGTAAAAGATTGAGCTTTGAAAACCGAAATAAAGATTTAAAACAGAAGCTAACTTAAATAGAATTGTAGCTAAATTCAGTAAGACATCAGCTAAGTTAGATTGTTAAAATAAAAGCTATCAGCAATAATTAGAATAATGAATACACTAGCTAAATTAAACGATTAAAAATATCTACATTAAACGGCTAAATAATTAAATAATTAAAAATATATATTTTTTTGTTCAATGTTTAATTATGTAATTTAGACATTAGCTAAATACATAATTTGAACAATTTATATTCAATAATTAGTTATTTTCATCATCCCATGGTCCTAAAGTGTATTAAAAATAATAATATTATGTTAAATAAGTAAACAAGTAAAACACTGATTCATACTACTAGGCATATGAACCATGAATCTACAAGACCAAAACTATTTGTAATGCATATAATAATGTACTTCTTTTACATATTCAATGGTTTTACTTGTATTTTTTCCACAGGATAAGTCCAGACAGGCAGCAGGGTATCTGACAGAGCATTTCTCCCAGCTGACCAGGCCGTATACAGCAGCTATAGCATGCTACGCGCTAGCCGTATCGAACCAAGGGTGCGTCAAGAGCATGCTGCTCAAATTTGCCTCACCTGGTACTTACATTTTAAACACACAAATATGAAACATGTTGCTTTGTGTCATCTTCTCTTTCTCATTATACTTGATTTTTCCATCCACAGATCATTCCTACTGGCCTGATTCAAACAATCCTTTTTTCACACTGGAAGCTACAGGCTACGCACTGCTAGCGCTGATCAAAAGTGGCCACATGGAAGAGGCAGAGGCTCCATTTCAATGGTTGAATGAGAACCGTGGCATTGGTGGAGGATACGGCTCTACTCAGGTGAAGTAAACCTGTATGAATGATCTAAACCACAGGTGTCACAGCCAGTTCCTGGAGAGCTGCAGCTCTACACAGTTTAGTTTCAACCCTAATTAAAAACTGATCAAACGAATTGAGTCCTTCAGGCTTGTTTAAAACCTACGTGTGTTGAAGCAGGGTTGAAGCAGGGTTGAAACTAAACTGTGCAGAGCTGCGGCCCACAGGAACTGGCTTTGACACCTGTGATCTAAACTTACCGTCAAACGTTTGGGGTTTTAAAAGAAGCCTGTTCTGCTCATTAAGGCTGCATTTATTTGATAGAATATAGTTCAAATTTGTATTTAAACTGTTTTCTGATTTCAGTGTTGCAGGTTTGTTCAGAAAAACTAAAATGATGATTTGAAAAACATATATTAGTGTTGTCAGTGTTGAAAATTGTTGGGCTGTACTTTCAAATATGTATTGTATTGTATTTTCTTTTGTTTATAAAGCACACTTCAAATATTTTAAGCCTATATATTTATATATATATATATATACATTTACATATCAT